>OX243816.1:45791699-45871699 GCA_945859605.1 Lumbricus rubellus
AGATTGACGGTCCCACAACCGAGAAGGCTCGGCGCTGTCTGGTAGCTAAGCGAGCCCGTGGAACAAGCAGTTGTCCCTTCGCAGCAGAGCGAAGGGCCCGACGCGCTTCAATGTCAGAGACAGGACGACAGAGGACGCGCAGATAAGATGGAGCACAACCAAGAATACAACGAGAAACAAGGGCAGCAATACGGTAATTGATGCGTTGGGCTATTGGCAGCCAATGCAGCACATCACGCATGTAAGCAGAGACAGGCGAAAATTTAGGAATTCGTCCGATGAGTCGGGCAGCAGAGCGTAGAACCCGATCTAACCGTCCCAGAACTCCAAGGGGAAGGCCAACAAGGATTGAGCAGCAATGGTCAATACGACTAGTTACAAAGACGTGAACAAGCACAACTAGCGCATCATGAGAGAGAGAGCGAGCAATCACTCGGAGTTGACGAAGCTGATAATAACAGCTTCGAGCGACAAGGTTAACATGCTGGGTGAGACTGAGTTCACAGTCAAGGGTAACACCCAGGTCACGGACCGTGGAAGAGAAAGTAACATCCGGAAACAGTTGAACTAGCAGAGGCATATCAATATTCTCAAGTTGCCGACGGCCGCCCAGCCAAATGATTTGCGTTTTACTGGGATTTAAGAGAAGCCGGTTTGACGCCATCCAAGAGGAAAGGACGTCAACAGTCAGGCACATCAGGCGCACAGTGTTAACTGAGTCAAATGAGCTAGAATGTATGTAAGCTTGAGTGTCATCAGCAAAGATTTGAAGAAGGAGCCCCTGGGACTCAAGTAGAGGACAGAGATCAGCCGTGTAGAGAAGATATAACAGAGGGCCAAGTACGGAGCCCTGAGGTACACCAAGGGGAGCAGGAACCCAGAGGGACCTAGAGGATTCTTCTTCTTCTTCTTCTTCTTCTTTTTCTTTTTTCTTCTTCTTCTTCTTCTTCTTCTCTTCTTTTATAGACTTCCACCTGTTGAGAAAATGGGAATAATTCAATGCCAATGTGTTTCTCTCTGCCTTACAGTTTCCTTTAGGCCAGTCCATATTTTTACTTTTCCAATTAAAGTTGCATGCTGCAAACAGGTTGAATTACTACTCTGAATGTAATTTTGGACCAAAATATTGTATTCATGATGCCTCTACCGTTGTCTTTATCCTGTAGGCTATGGAAAGAGCATCTACAGAAGGATTTAGAAAAGTTAATAATGTTAGTTAATATGAGCGTGTGCGTTGTTTGAGAACATTGAATTTCATGGTCAAATTATTTTCCATTACCACATTCGTCAGAATCGTCACACGTGCTAAGAACTTTTCAACATATTTAGCAGTGCACGCCATATATTTTGGTGCTTTCTTTGTCATCTATGAAACAGTTGTTCTACATCAGTCACGTGAACGTTAATCCCTTCATCGGAGTCTGTTCAGAGGCGCCGAATGTCTGCGTGCTTATGCTGTACGCCGACAGAGGGAGTCTACAGGATGTCCTTGCTGAACCCAAGTATGACATCAACTGGGAGTTCCGAATGTGTCTTGCAACAGATGTCACTAAGGTAAACTGTCCATTCGTGAATCTTAATCAGACAAATGTTTCAATGAGATAAAAATGTTTCCTTCTAAGACTATTCCAATCGGTCGTTATACTCGTATGCATATTATATGATATGTCCTGGGCACAGTGGCGGATTTAGTACGGGCCCGGGGGGTCTGTTCGCCCTCCCCCGTGCCCCCTTGGGCAAAAAATTGCGCCCCCTCGGACCGTATTGGTACTTATTACTTAAACCTAAAATGTCCTTCGTGGAAAGTAAATTCTCATATCTTTGCCAGATTATTATATTCTACTTTTTAATGACTTTACGCAATCACACCATGAATTTAACAATTATTAAAGAATTAGTTATTTCTTATTTATTTATCTGGCGACCATTACTTATTTTTATTTATTTCTACGACCCTTTGCCGCTTTGCGTAAGCCTATATGAAAAATTCAACTTGCCGTTGATGATGATGATGGTTCTCTGCCCGGAGGCAGGCTCATTGGCTTTACCCCTCTGGGGATGAGATGAGTGAGGTGGTTTCCCGTTGCCTTTCTCACAGACAACGATGGGTAAGCAACTTGTCCAAGGTCGCTCCGCATGAGCTTGCGCCACCGCGTTCCATGCATGCTAGCCCGAGATATCTAAATCTCTGAGTGTCAATTCCCATCCCACAATTAATGGCAGGATACCAAGACTTGAAAAAAATTAAATCTACTAAGTAGATTTAATTTTTAATCGGTGAACAGTTTATACCTTATGCATGGGGGCGAGTTGGTTCAGTCACTGTCGGGGCAAGACGGACCTTCTGATCCATCTTGCCCAGTTTGTGTGAATATTTTTCGTGTGGTTCGCCTTTTTTCATCCGATTTCACATGTTAATTAATATTATCATTATGTTAATATTACTATAACAATAATTGTTTGATACAATAACAATGACAATTAACGCGAAAGACATGATTGTAGTGGTCTATCTTGTTCCACCATTGGGGCCAGAAGATGGACCATTAAAATCGCATAAAGTTGAAAAAATCAAGTCCAGTAGCTTCTGTGTTATTCTCACTGTTTTGCATTATTATAGACGATCACATTTGTGCATAAAATAGTATTCTGCATGTGATCAGAACATGCTTTGATGAAAGACTAATGCGTGGGGCATGATTTATTGGACTGTTCCATCTTGCCCCATAGTGGGGGCAAGATGGACCATTACTACTAAATTTTTAAATTTTTACAATCTTATTACCAAAAAAAGATGCAATTAAATTTGTGTTGCCCTTAACTATGGTACTGTATACGCTACGAGTAACAAAAAATTTGTGCCCGTGAAGCACGTTTATGGTGTCTTAAAACCAGAAATCCGTTACGGGGTCCGTCTCGCCCCTACTTCCCCTAAGTAGGCTACAGGCGCCCTCTTGAAATTCTCCTCGACCCCCCGTGCAATAAAACCTAAATCCGCCACTGCCTGGGCACGACGTTAAACTGCATCCATCCTCTGCCACAGGGAACCAACAACGTCCCTGTGCCGGTCCTAAGCCCGGACAAAAGGAGGAAGGTTTGCCAGATGGGTGGCGATACGCTGGCAGTGAAAAACCAAGACGATTGTAATCCGCCAAAACCACGACACAAGTAACATAGCTACTCAGATGCTTCAAGGTGTCATGATGTGAAGCAGACATGCACAGGTCGGTCAGGACAGACTGATGGAGAGGGTCGGGGAGAGAGAGCGTGGGACACAACGGGCATTGACCCACGTTGTCCTTCGTGCCTCTTTTTCACGATTCTCTTCAATCAGACAAGGTGGTTTAGATGCTCCAAGATGTTAATGGTATGGAGCGGACCTGCTGACCGGACAAGTTGAGGCTGGGCAACATGGCACGAGACAGACTCAGACAGAGAGTGGCATCGGACTCCTACGGGCATTGAGCCTAAGGATATTGATGATGATGATGATATTATATGTTATATAAACATAATATATGACTCATGGACAAATCAATTATTATAGTCTTCAGCATGTAGCCGACATACTTACTTTAAAACAGCGATGATCGCGTAGCGTGAATTCCAGGCGTAAGAAGATATTAATATTATTATCAATGTTTTGATTGTAACTATCTTGCATTGTTGCTCTTCAGGGCATGGACTACTTGCACGAAAGTCCAATTGGTCCGCACGGCCATCTGACGAGCGCCAATTGCGTTGTGGATCTGAAGTGGGAATGTCGGATCACGGACTACGGACTCAAGCAGTTTAAGCGACCGAAGGATAAGGAAGTCAATACGTTTAGATGGAACTTAGGTAGGCATAATTATAAGCTGATCCATCCAATCGTATATACATCATACATGTACGTCATTCTACATTTCCATCCAGAGGCTTGATCTCCTTCCATCCATCATTTCATCTATTAATCCAGCCAACAATCCATCCAGATATCTAGCCATTCTTGAATAACATCCAACTCTACATGGCATCTTCACCCATCCATCCATCCATTCATTCATCCAGCCACCCATCCATCTACATCCATCCATCTCCATCCATCCATTCATCCACCCATCCATTCATCCATCTCTATCTCTCTATCGACCCATCCATCCATCCATCTCCATCTATCCATCAATTCACCAATGCATGTTTGCAATGCGTTAATTCACCAAAGAGATTTCTTTGAAATGGTTCTGATCGTATCGTTTAGAGCTGCTGTGGACTGCGCCTGAAATCCTAAGGAAACCAGATACCGACCGAGACCGAGTATACGGAACAAAGGAAGGCGACGTCTATTCTTTTGGAATCATAATCTCTGAACTGATAACAAGGGAATTGCCATACCACGTAGATCTCGAGTCAATCTCACCAGAAGGTAACTACAGTATTTGCAACGCACAACTCTTAACGACTGAAAGTGTACAATTGTCTTTATTTAAAGGAGAACTTGCAGACTTTAATTCAGTGACAGTGTAAACAAAAATAGGAAAAAACAACGCGACTGAATAAAGTGGTAAATGTCTATGGAACAGAGATTGTTATGGAAGTATTTTCAAACTACATTTAGATTGAAATTCGACATGTAGGAATTCGGAGCAATAATTGAAACAAGCACTACCCAGGTATCACGACATTAGTTGTTATTATTGCTCGGTTTAGCCAGAGTTGAAATATGCTATTTGGGAAAGTGAATGTTTCTATTTTCATGTTCTTTAATTTTTTCATTGCTCCCTTCAAAAACCGTTTCTATTTCGTAGATGTCGTCATGAATGTGAAAAGCGACCCGCAATATCGACCAAGGCTCCCGAAACCTGAGGGTCCTATTGGTGCCGGTTGGAACAGTCTGGCCAACATCTGCTGGCATCACAAACCGGAAGTGAGACCGAACTTCGCAGCGATTCAGGGGAAACTGAGATCCATCCACGGAGGAAGGTAAGTATGTATTTGCAAATTGCAAGAATAACCTTATTGACGATTCGGCGGCGAACTTGTGAATAAATAGGAAGAATATCGAAATGAATCGAGAATACGGTTGAACATTTTCATCTGCTCTGTTTTGCAATGGGTCTGTAAACCAACGAAGATATTATATTTGATATTATATTATATCAAACAGAGAGAGAGACAGACAGACAGACAGACAGACAGACAGACAGAAAGATACTCAGAGAGAGACAGAAAGACAGAGGAACAGAGAAAGAGAAAGGAGAGAGAAAGACTGAGACAGAGACAGACCGACAAAGAAAGAGATAGAGCCAGAGACAAACAGATCGACAGAGAGCGTGAGACAATAGTTTTAGAGGTGCTGACTTAATATAATAGATGAAGTTTTAGAAGCATTGAAGGCGAGGTGATTAGACGACATCCATGATTGGAGACGACTGGTGAGGGATTGAACACTCTAATTAGGAGCAACTGGGATGAGGAGGACCATGGTTCATTCCGGAACAGCATTAGCAGAGTGATGACAAGCACCAAGGGTTTTTGGATTTTGGAAATGGTCTGCCAAGTTTGGATCAAGATATCCTCATTAGTTGTCTTCTATTGTGATCTGGCTGCATTCTGGGCAAAAGAATCTGATCTTTATCAGGAAAATTCGAACTATTTCACACGCTACCGTACTCTTAACAGCACTTGTGCTCTAACCTATGAGATTTTTTGGTACACATTTCAGCATTTAGCCATACACAGACATGTAGCAATACATTTTATTGAACCCAAGTAACAGTAATGACACCGAAAAATCAAGTAAGCTTACAAGTACAGCAGAAAAAAAACGACTAACAACAAGGGATAGGACCACAATCCTACGGACACTGGGTTCCGCTAGTGGGCCACCTGTAACAACGAAATAAATTTTGGCAGAGTTTTTAATAACACAAAAGTACGGTTAATAACACAAAAGTACGGTAATTCTTGAAGCAAGACGTTTTGGCGCCGCCGTTTTGGCGCCGCACGTTTTGGCTGCAGAATTTTTTTCACCCTCGTTCTAGAATAAAAAAATTCTGATATTGTAGGTAATTGTAGGAGGTTCATTTACGCACATTGTGAGGTAAATTTTGTAATGATATTCCACGCCATTCAAAAGTTATGCCCGAAATAGCTAAGAATGTATGTACAGGGTGGGCCAAAAAAAGTGAGAACACCTCGTAGAATACGAGTTATTTACAAATATAATTCAATTAATTATATTGTTTTCATATATTTTTGTTTGCCAAGTATTTAGCTAATCAGAAATCATGTTCAATGTGTCGTCCTTGCTTCTCAGCGAGTTTTTCTAAGCGTCGACGCCACTCGTTTATGCTACTGCATGTCAATAAAACGCTGTTTTTCTTCATTCTTCGAAGTTCGATTATTGCCAACTTGAGCTGCTCAACTGTGGTAAATTTTCGCCGAAGCCCGAAGGTAGACTTTTTCTTGCAAATCACCCCATATGGCATAATCTACTGTGTTTAAATCACAACTGTTCGGTGGCCACATGTCTGGCTCGATGAAGTTAACATTCTCCTGCCAAAGAAAGTTGATTGGATTGTATTTCTCGCTGTATGAGATGGAGCTCCATCTTGCTGCTGTAATGTCCAGTTATGGCGATCACATATCGCCTTGTCTCAGAACATGTCCACAATAGTATTCACTGTTTACTTTGGCGCCTGGTTCAACGAACACAATATTAGTTTTACCCATTCGAGACACACCAACTGATATAAAGATATACCGCGCGGCTGAAATGGTCACGTTCTCGTATGAGTCGACTTTCCTAAACTTACATTTTTCTTTGTTTCAACGGAATGAACAGTTTACTGGAGTGGCATCGGTGAATGTCTTTTCATCTGTAAACCAGATGCTTCGATCGTACACTTCTCTCATTAGCAAACCGCTCAAGTAGCTACCGACTGCGTTGCAAGCGTTTCAAAGTGACATTTTCATTGAGCTTCTGCCCGATTACACGCTCGTACGTTTAGAGTTGTAAATTTTGCTTAAAATGCGTCGAAATAAAGACATCATATAGCTAAATAGGTAAGTAAGTGAATGAGCAAACAATTTAAGCTATTTTGGATACAGTGAAACAAGTTTTGATGCAATTATACTACTTTTTACGCGATGTTCTCACTTTTTTTGGCCCACCCTGTATATATGGGATGCGTCGTGAGGGTCGGTTAGGTTCAGATTAGGCGTCGTGAGGGTCGGTTAGAGTTAGGTATAGGGTTATTGTAGTCATTCGGTCCCGTATAGAGTACAAATTACGGTTAATTATTACACCACTGAATGAAACTACGGCGGCGCCAAAACGGCGGCGGCAAAACGGCGGCGCCAAAACGTCACGTACCGGTAATTCATAACTAGTCAACCAAGTTTAACTAATTAAGCGAGCAGTATAATACAATTTGGTCAATAATGTATGACTGCAAACCAACTAGTCGCGAACTAAATGAAGGCAGTTGAGTGCTGATGTGTGTGCTGATGTGTCCTGTTTTTCAGAATGCCCAATTTGATGGATCGGACTCAGAACATGATGGAGGAAGCTCTCAAATGGAAGGCAGCGGAAATCGCGGCCGAGAGGAAGAGAACAGAGACAGTCGTCTACAATCTTCTTCCACAGTAGTCCACTTGTTTTTGAGCTGTTTATTCCACTGTATAAGAAATCATAGTATCTGAAGTGCTGCTATGTAGCTATACTATACTGTACGGACTGTACTATACTGTACTATACTATTCTATGCTATGCTGTACCGTACCATACTTACCATACTCTATTATACTATACTCGACTGTACTATACTATACTATGATATGCAATGCTTTTTCTTAATTTCGCAATTTAACTATTCTGGGGTCCTACCAGTGCCAATAAATCCTTCTGAAAAAAAGGTTTTAAGAAAACGCGCAGAAACAGTACTGCTTGCAAGTTGCAGATAAGATCCGAGTTCGAGAGGAAATTCCACAGCAAAGAGCCGGCAGAAATGTGAGAGCACTCAGAGCAACGAGGGAGGCAGGCAATCAAGCGAGCAGACGCATTGAGCGCCGATTGGAACGGTGCCAGGCGAAGTTTTGCCAGTTAATGAGTATTGAGTTACAGTACTGTAGTAAATATGAGAACAGATAAAGGCATGAACCAATTGAACCATAGAAGAAAAAATCGACAAGACAACAGATCATAGAATGGCACGTAAACGTCGCAGATGATAGAAGCTGGACCGAAAAAACTGAACGTGTATAGTTGGAATGAGTGTTGTCTATAATTATAACACCTGTTACATTGGTTACGAATATTTGTGAACAAAGTAAATTGAGGAGACCGCTTTGCAAGTGAAACGTTATCAAAGTTAGCCTACTGCCCTACTTAGCTGTTGGCAACTAGTGCCCAGCCAGATCAATTGAGTCTTGGAAGTGTTGAGTAAGAGACGATTTGAGGACATCCAACAATTGAGATCAGAAGAAAAACATTCAATAGACTGTTGGGAAGAGAAGCCATGAACCGAAGTCTGGACATCATCAGCATAGAGGTGAGCAGAGGCCGCATGTTTCGCAAGGAGAAGAGGAATTTATAAGCTGTTAAAAAGATATAAAGAAGTGGACTCGGAACGAATCCTTGAGGAACTAAAAATTGTTTATCTGGTGGGACGCGCTGGTGCATAGCACTATTTTCTGTGCCGTGTATAAACATGTATAGGCCTAACCGACGGGTCGCTGGACAAAAAATCAACCTCAAGCCGCTGTGTAGCGACCTTGAGGAAGTTGCTCATCCAGAATTGTCTGTGGGGAAAGCAACTGGAGACCACCTCAACCATCTCATTCACGGGGGAGGGGGGGCAACGCATCTTCATCACCATCGTCGTTGTCATTGTCGTCGTCACTAAAAATTTCGTCTGAATAGATCTTGTACAATGCCAGAGACTCACGTTCATATTATAATAGGTCTAGCAAACGGACAACGAAATATTTCAACACAGATGTACGAATATATAATTGACATGTGTACCTATTAGTCGTACAAAAGTCGTTCCGACGTGTTCACTGACTGTTCAGGTATTAATAATTAATTACATGTGTTAGAAAAGGTCGTCGCAAATAATTGTCGTTGGGATTAAGTGTTATCGGGATTAAGTGTCGTAGGGATTAAGTGTCGTCGGGATTAAGTGTCATCGGGATTAATTGTCGACGGGATTAAGTGTCGTGCTCCCGTATGCGAGTCTTAGTATTTTTCTATACACTGATAAGCTTTGTAATGAGGGAATTACCCGTTGTAGTAAAACTATAATTATATTGTACTGTTTATTTAATTTTGTGTGACTGAATAGGAGCATAGCAGCCCAACTGATTAGCGGAAAAGAAATTCGTCCTCGAAGCTTTGAAAGCATCACTCTGTGTTTTTGCGAGACGACTGACATTTTTGGCATTGCAAAGAAAATGTCACCCACCCAGGTAAGCATCGGCAGTAACAGTCACTCTGAAACGTAAGTTAAAAAGCAATTGTGAAATTAGCCTACTTTTCGCATTAGCACCATAAAATGAAAAATGCAAAAATGAGGAATGATAATGTTGTTGCGTAACTTCAGTGATGACGACACGTTGTATTGACTGTAATTATTTGATTCTCTGAGCTATGTTCTCTTCGAGCCGCTGAGTAGATATCTCGGAGAAGCGTTAATAAATCAATTTTTTTTAAATTGACATGATTTGACTGTTTGATGTGGACAATGCTTTGCAGGTGACAGAAATTATGTTGTCGTTGACTGGTTTATTTGATGAGGTCATGAAAAGCTACAACGTCATCGAAGTAAGTGCAGCTATGACACAGTTATCACGAATGTGACATTGAGATCATAGAGGCGGATATATATATATATATATATGGATAGATATATAGATAGATAGATAGATGGATATATAGATGGATGGATGGAATACTACATACATACATACATACATACATACATACATACATACATACATACATGCATGCATGCATACATACATACATACACACATACATACATACATACATACATACATACATACATACATACATACATACATACATACATACATCATACATCATACATCATACATCATACATCATACATCATACATCATACATACATACATACATACATACATACATACATACATACATACATACATACATACATACATACATACATACATACATACATAGTATTACATACAAACATACAAACATACATACATACATACATACATACATACATACATACATACATACATACATAGGTACGAACTTTCAGAAATATAGCTTAGATGTTGCATTGCATTATAGATCGGCGGTCGAGGGAGCAAGGTCTCGATGATTCTAGCCAGTGGATTGCCGCAATATATAGAAAACCATGCCGAAGATATCTGCAATCTGAGTCTTGATCTGATCACTGAAGTATTAGCATTCAACACACCTCTGGCACCTGACCTGCATCCCAACCTCAAAATCTCGATACATTCAGGTACAATATAATTATATTCTGCTTGCGAACGTAACTTTGCATTCGCCGTTGCTAAATTAATTAAAATAGGCACACGGTTATGCAACACGCAACACGGTTATGCAGATTCCTTATCTGTTATTTAAGTGACAGATCAGACGTCAGAATCCCTAGAGCTATAAAACAATAATCAATCAATTGATCAATCAGTCAATCAGTCATTTGTTGATCTACTGACATTAGACCTAATATTAGCATTGCATGCGGATAATATTATGGTACAGCGTTTCGTGATACATAAGCATTCGCAATGGTGATTTAGACTCAACTAATAATTATTATGGTAACCTGTTAATCTTAGAATACCGTAATCGTGAAGGCACCAAGTCATTGAAATGCAACAATATTTCTGGGTAACATAATAAACATGGTAAGAGTCCAGAATCACCGGATTCACGTTGCAACGGTAGCATTAACAATAAAAGTATAAGAATATGATTGAATAATAGTTAGGTCAGGGGCGGGTGGGAGATGGGAAAGCCTAGGGTGGCGAACCAGACCCGCAGGGGCGGTAGGGAGCTGCAGGGTTAGAAAACAAAAATTAAATTTCACGTGCATCGCCGTGCACCCCAAGGTCTGACCGGGTTGGGTCCGATGTAAGAAGGCAGGGTGAGAAGGTTATGAAGCCAATGAACGTATATTAACTGCAACATATATTGTAGCTGAATACATACTTACATATTTTGCATACAATACATACACACATACATACATAATATATATGTGCATACATACATACATGCATATTACATACATACATACATACATACATACATAGTTACATACATACATACATTGTTACATACATACATACATTGTTACATACATACATACATACATACATACATACATACATACATACATACATACACACACATAATATTACATACATACATACATACATACATACATACATACATACATACATACATACATACAATACATACATACATACATACATACATACATACATACATACATACATACATACATACATTATATGCATACATGCATACATAATTATACACACACAAGTTCAAAACAGAGAGAAACTAATATTTTGTCCATGCATAAGTATACGTTTGTGGAATCGAAGGGTACCATGTAAGAAATTATATAATTTTAAGTTACATTAATATACCTATTTTAAACCTAAATGTTACATTTTGTGCAGAATGAATGCTCTATCCATAGGTGTATAGTAAGTTATGATATCTCAAACCAAACCCAAAATCCAGCTGGTGATAATCACCCCTCCCCATGGTAGCCCACGTCAAAAAAAGCTTGGTATCCTGAGGTTAATATTATTACAATAGGTGCTTTAATTATGTGATGGTGTTTAGGTTCGGTTCTTACAACGGTGATATGGCGTACACTTCCGAGGTACTGTGTCAGTGGTGAGGCTGTTAATACAATCGTCGCTATGCAAAGTGCAAGTAAAGGTAAGAGTCACAGAAATTAGGCAACCTTTGCGTCACTCACATCAAATTGTAAACTCTACTTATTTGTGACATAACGTATCACTTATTTCATGCATACATTAGGCTTTCTGTAGCGAAATAAGACGACTGTCAAATAAGCTCTCATTTTCATCCATTTGAATGTCTAATGTAATAGCCTAAGAGTTGAGTTGGACAAATTAAAATGTGCATTAATTATAAAACATAGTCAGACTAAAACTAGATGGCTTGCGTTAAGACACCCTATTAACATTCTCATGCCTTAATACGACACTGTATTTATTTAAGTGTCATTTGAATGGCTGTAAATGTTGACTTTCTTTTTTTTCTTCTAAATATTCAATAAATTTTACTCGAAATGACTTGAGTCTTTGATTGCGTTTTTTTTTCTTGGTGCAATGTAATGCAATCCATAATCAAATAACCTCTATGTAAAAAGTACTACATCTATTGCCAAGTAACAGCCAAGTAACTACAGACCAGTCAGTCTAACCAGCGTGGTGTGTAAGATCATGGAGAGAATTGTTAAGGATAACATAGTTGAGCATTTGAAGGAACAGGATATTATAAAAGGTAGTCAACATGGATTTACTAAGGGACGTTCGTGTTTGACAAATCTGTTAGAATTCTTTGAAGAGGTCTTTGCGAAGATAGATGAGGGAAAGCCAGTGGATGTGATTTACCTAGACTTTGCAAAGGCATTTGATAAAGTACCCCATAAAAGACTAGTTAAAAAGTTACAAGCATGCGGGATTAGTGGGCAGGTACTCAAGTGGATTGAAAGCTGGCTTTCAGATAGAAGACAAAAAGTGGGAATAAGAGAGAAACACTCTAGGTGGACAGCAGTGCTAAGCGGAGTGCCCACAAGGATCAGTGTTGGGACCACTGTTGTTTGTACTTTTTATTAATGATATAGATGATGGGATTCTATCCAAAATTTCTAAGTTTGCGGATGAAACAAAATTATGTAGAGCAGTGAGTAACGAAGAAGAAGCAGAGATACTACAGGAAGATTTAGGGAAAATGTTTAGATGGTCACAGGACTGGCAAATGCTCTTTAATTTGGAAAAGTGTTCAGTGATGCATATGGGAAGGAGGAACAAGGAGTTTGCATATGAAATGGGGGTAAGGCACTGAGGGTGAGTGATGAAGAAAGGGACTTAGGAGTGATCATGCACAAGAGTGCAAAGCCTTCAAGGCAATGCACTGAAGCAGCAAAAAAGGCAAATTCAACATTAGGCATGATAAAAAGGACAATAGTTACTAGAGATAAGGATACAATACTGAGGCTTTATAAATCAATGGTTAGGCCACAGCTGGAATACTGCATTCAGGCATGGAATCCATACCTGAAGCAGAACATTGAGAAACTGGAGAAAGTACAGAGAAGAGCTACGAAGATGATTTGGGGTTACAAAGATTTGAGCTATGAGGAGAGATTGGAAAGGTGTGGGCTAACAACACTGGAGAGACGGAGGAGCAGAGGAGACCTAATTGAAGCATACAAGATCATTACTGGAAAGGAAGCACTATGTTGGGAGAAGTTCTTTGAATTAGCACCAAACAAAGCCACTAGGGGTCATAGGTACAAATTGTTTAAGAAGCCGACGGGAACATTGGGGCAGAAATTCTTCAGTGCAAGAGTTATTGACATTTGGAACGGCTTGGACGACAGCACTGTGTCGGTGGACACAGTTGCAGCGTTTAAAAGGAAACTTGGAAAATTAGGCTACTAGATGTTCCTGGTCAACAAAGGAAGTGGTTCTAACACAGTCCCTGGTCTTCTGAACCACTCAAAACTTATGTTATGTTATGTTATTGATTTAGTGTGACAAGGCCGCTACAGTAGACGGCTTGGACGACAGCACTGTGTCGGTGGACTAGTGAATGAGTAATTATTACCACATGCGGATTTGTAGACAAACAACTGTTGAGTCAGGCCATGATCCACGTGGAGTTTTAGTGTGAAAAGAAGAGACTTTTTACTGTAGGGTCATATTAAATACTGAGGGTAGCGAGGGCACTGAGGGAGCCCAGCCACTCAACTCCCCGACAATCCTCACCCTGAATAAGCGAGTTCATAGCAATGCGCTTCTCTAGTGCTTCGTTCCACTGATCGTCTTCTTCTCGGTACTAAATTATTAATCAATTAATTTTTGCTGTAGCAATGAGAGTACGAATCAGTGAGGCTACACATGACCACTTAAATGGATCTGGAAGCTTCACATTCGGAGAAGGAGGAAAAGTTACAGGGAAGGTAAACTGTTCGAGTGGAAATGCAGTATAGTGTAATACAAAATTTGATCTTGATGGATGAATAAATAAATAAATGAATGAGTGAATATAAGATCGGCTTAACGATTTAGTAGGACTACAGCTCAAGCGGCGAGACCTTAAAAATATGATTTAGGCCTACGACACTAGTTTTTGTGGGTGTAGTAGGCTAACTATCTGTGCTGTGCATTTCTTGATCTTGCATTAGTGTGAGACAGCAGCATAGGCTACTTATCATTATCATTATGATCGGCTGCTCTATTCTTCGCTATCGCATTATGAATTTATGACCATGCAGCGTCCTTGTTTTTAGTTAATTCCCAGACAGGACTTTTCCTTCAACTGCTGCTACTCCTTCAGGCTTCTTGCCACTCTGCTGAAAATGCATATTATGATTAGCCTACCCATTGCTATCTTTCTGACGAAACACTCTGTAGCGGCATTTCAGAACCATTTTGATATTCAATGCATATAAAAAGTTGGAATAAAAAGTATCCTACTTAATTCGACTAACTCATAATCATTGTCTTGTACCGGACTAGTTTTGTTCTAAAAAGCACTCTCTTTACCATAATCTATCAACCTGATACGCTATAATATACCGCTATGCAGCAAGTTGACGATGTAAAAATTATTTTAAAGGTCCCTCATGTCGACCCTATTGTGCATCTCATCCGTCCGCCGCAAGGAAAGATGATCATAAGCTAGACTAAGCTATTTGAACGATAACCTATCATTGATATTTGCAAAGATGATACAAGCCTAATAAGGTTTAAATGGTCTTAGGCCTATGCGCAATTGACTGTTAACACAAAATTGTGAACAGAATAATTGTCCGATTGCAAGTTTGTAACCTTCGGTATGATAATGCGACTTTGGATCGGTTTGTAGAATTTTGTATTCATGAAATTTGGTAGTACTGCCTCAATGCCATTAAAAGGAAATACCTTTAAGTAGATTTACCTATAGGAGCTGATGACGCTTTTGTGAAGACCTCCGAATTGCTACATAGCATAGTTATACCCAGTTGTGTTGTTGGTCTTCGTTCTTTATTTTTTCAGGATGGAAGGCCGATCAAAACGTTCTGGTTGACTGGAAAGACCGGATATCGGAAGCCGCTTCCGCAGGCAATGAAACGAAGATCATCGTCTGTGGTGGAAGAAAACTGGCTTAGACAAAAATTAGTATAACGTGGTTACGAGCGCTTACGGCGGAGATCAGAAGTGTCTGGTTGCATCTTCTTATGATGTGTGTCATAGAAAGACGTTGCTATAAGTAGGATCTTAGCGTAACCGATGCGGTTCACACGCGTATGACAACGGATTTGTCTCACGGTTAGGTCAAGTTTAATTATGGACCAAGCTTTTGGTCCTACCTGATTCGGTCCTACCTAACGCTACAAGTGACGCAGTTTCTCTTGCAGGACTTCTATGCATTGATTGTCAGAATGGTGAAATAAAATTTAATGATAGACGAACGAACGGTTTTTAAATTTTGCATGCATTTTAATCGGCGTCGTCGGTCAGTGCTATTGAGTGTAATTGAACCGTTTCTGCTCTTTGGTGGGAATAGGCTACGTCAGTTTTTCAACGCAACATCGGGCGACCAGTGGCGTAGACCAGAGGTGGTTTGGGAGTTAACCCCCCCATTCACTTAGGAAAAGGTTTTTAAAGGTTATTTATTCACTTAGATAAGAAAAAAAATCAGCATCCGGCCAGTAAACCCCCCATTGGGCCCCACCCATAATAAATTCCTGGCTATAGGCCTACGCCACTGCGGGTGACGGTGTGAGTATTTTTTAACATAATTTTTATTATAGGCTACTTCCATGTTTTCCTAAAAGAAATCGGCAGCCTTTATCGTCTGCACAAACGATTACATACACCAAGTGAAAGCCTAGTTAATGACACTACATTTCAATAACACCAGATGCCTTCGTTCTTTCTGTGTCTATCATCAGTCAATCATGTAGGGCGTAGGCACTGTCTTGATGGATCATCTGGCACAACAGGTCTTGAGACCATGTTGTCTTGCATTGGATTATACATTTACACCACGGTCACAGATAACAACATATAAAATTAAAAGCCTTTACGAATCCTTTTTTGTAGGCTGGTTTCATCTCATCTAGAAAATCTACGACCATGAGCCTTTACGAATTCCTTCGCTTCCATTTCTCACTTTCCTCACTTAAATATTTCGTCCAGTGTTCAAGACCTAAGTGCCACCTTAAATAGTTCTCGTAGGCCTACCTTTACTGGTCACATTGCAAGCTGTCTCGCTCCTCCTACTTTCAGCTACTTCTGGCCGGTACCTATACCCTCAAGAGTTTCGTTCCATTTTATTCGGACGAACTCTCTTCGCACTTCACAAAAAATGTGGCAGCCTATGATTATAAGCTTACATGGCACCCCGTCATAATAGCCCGGTCAAAACAGCCCCGTCAAAACAGCCCCGTCCTAATCGCCCAACGACAAAACAGCCCCGTCAAAATCGCCCAGCGACAAAACAGCCCCGTCAAAAAAGCCCCGTCAGAACAGCCCGGGGCTATTTTGTCGGGAACCGACAAAGTCGCGGAATAACACGATTTTCGTGAAAAAATAGACCGACGAAATTAACGTCTTTTTAAGGAAGCAGTCCCTTCGCCGAATTGATGAAAATAGTGTTTGTAGCCTAAAGTTTAAGATGACTTCCGGAAATGATCGCGTTAGTAAACGAACTTCGCGTTTTATCATACATCCAGCTTCTATTTAAAATCTAAATACCTTCCTCCCGCTTCCATTTCTTTAGCGTTTTATCATTCACCCAGCTTCTATTTAAGATCTATAAAACCTTCATTCAGCTCCGATTAATAATTAGATCCTTTTTTAAAATTGATCTAGATAAAACGCTTCAGAAATTTAATGGTAGCTGGATGAAGGTTTTATAGATCTTAGATAGAAGGTTGATGAATGATAAATAGCTCAAGAAATGGAAGCTGGATGAATATTTTTATATATCTGAAATAGTTGTCCATGTCGTCTATGACTGGACTGTTTTCGCAAAACTGTTTACACGGGCTGTTTTAACGGGGCTATTTTGACGGGGCTATTTTGACGGGGCTATTTTGACGGGGCTATTTTGTCGGGAACTGAATTTTTCTGGGCTGTTTTGTCCTTGGGCGATTATGACGGGGCTATTTTGTCGCTGGGCGATTATGACGGGGCTGTTTTGACGGGGCTGTTTTGACGGGGCTATTATGACGGGTCACCGCTTACATACTACATAGCCATTGGATAGATCCGGCGTAGACTCGCATCTAAATGCGCCACTGCGTACGCAATCCTAGTTTTGACGCACTCTGTTCTGGAGCTGACTCTGCTCTTTTCCGGTATATATCCTCTTAAGCCCTTGTCACATTCTCCATAACCTTCTCCCTCCCCATAAGGTTACTCCATACAATTATTATACTCGACCAAGGTCATATAATCTACTCTAACCCTTCCTAGAGTTGCTTCTTTTGCCAAGAGTGTTACTATGCCAATGCTGTATAACTTTACATAAATGTTTTTCATTATTTATTTCCTCTGTAAACTACTGTGCCTTTGCTGATGGTCTATTAAAGAATATTCTTACTTATTCTTACTTGTTGTTGTTATTATTAGGCCTACTAGAATATTAGGCCTAGTATTATTAGCATAATTATATGCGCCTTATTTGCATAAAAGCATATAGGCTTGTTCAATACACTCACCTAACGAAACGTCATAATAACATCTGACGTCATGTTCGAGATATACAGCAGGAGATCAGTTGAAAATTAGTTGCTTGCGTGTTGGTCATGACCGTTGTTAAATACGTCGTGTTCCCTTGAGGAATGAGATTTTAGAACGACTGCAAGACGTCTTTAATTAGGTTAGTTTCTAGGTTCTACCGATATGCCAGATTATTCCGATAATCAGAGTAGTCCAGTCAAGCGAAATGTTAAATAATTATGATGACCAGTGATCGCATACTTATAAAATTAATGATTATTCAAGAAGAGAGTCTGAAGCGACTAGCGTTTGCGTGTCAGCCTCTTGCAGGACAATTCATCCGTTTAACGCGTTACGCATCTGAGTTATTAGGAAGTATCCTGGATCTGTCGTTCTGAACGCGTCAGTTCTACATTCCGTGCTAATAGTTGTGGCCATCTTCAGTCCGGGATTCGACTTTCAACAGACAACTTCTGCATGAGTTTGAAGAGTTTTGTGATGCTTTTTGGCTATTGTATTCTTGCAGCCTAAAACCATGCAAATGAGAATGGCACGGCAAATTGTTGCGAGTTTCTTTGTTCGTCGAGATTCAGTTTGCATTCATTATTACTGTTATGTGTTATTATTGTTATGATTGCTATCTATTATATTTTTTATGTTATTTATGAAATAAATTTGTAGCGCGCGCAAGGTCGAAAATAAAATGGCGGGCCACGGACTCGTTGCACTGAATGGCGTGATACAATGATAAATTTTATGTCCGCGGTTATAATATAACCCACAATCCCATAACATGGAATTGGAGTTAACATTGCCAGCATGTCTGGCTTCTATGACAACCGAAATTGGATCGACAATAATGTTGTGCTGACGCTTTTTGCTGGTTGATCAGCGACATGGAACGAATTTGTTGAGGATCGATGGGAGAAATTCCGGGACATTAGACAGAACAGTCATTAGCTTCCAAGACAGAGCAGCCATTAGCCCGCAAGACAGAGCAGTCATTAGCCCCCAAGACAGAGCAGTCATTAGCCCCCAAGACAGAGCAGCCATTAGCCCGCAAGACAGAGCAGTCATTAGCCCGCAAGACAGAGCAGTCATTAGCCCCCAAGACAGAGCAGCCATTAGCCCGCAAGACAGAGCAGTCATTAGACCCCAAGACAGAGCAGTCATTAGCCCCAAAGACAGAGCAGTCATTAGCCCGCAAGACAGAGCAGTCATTAGCCCCCAAGACAGAGCAGTCATTAGCCCCCAAGACAGAGCAGTCATTAGCCCCCAAGACAGAGCAGTCATGAGCCCCGATACAGAGCAGTCATTAGCCCGCAAGACAGAGCAGTCATTAGCTCCCAAGACAGAGCAGTCATTAGCCCGCAAGACAGAGCAGTCATTAGCCCGCAAGACAGAGCAGTCATTAGCCCTTAAGACAGAGCAGTCATTAGCCCGCAAGACAGAGCAGTCATTAGCTCCCAAGACAGAGCAGTCATTAGCCCCCAAGACAAAGCAGTCATTAGCCCCCAAGACAGAGCAGTCATTAGCCCCCAAGACAGAGCAGTCATTAGCCCCCAAGACAGAGCAGTCATTAGCCCGCAAGACAGAGCAGTCAATAGCCCGCAAGACAGAGCAGTCATGAGCCCCCAAGACAGAGCAGTCATTAGCCCGCAAGACAGAGCAGTCATTACCCGCAAGACAGAGCAGTCATTAGCCCGCAAGACAGAGCAGTCATTAGCCCCCAAGACAGAGCAGTCATTAGCCCGCAAGACAGAGCAGTCATTAGCCCCCAAGACAGAGCAGTCATTAGCCCGCAAGACAGAGCAGTCATTAGCCCGCAAGACAGAGCAGTCATGAGCCCCCAAGACAGAGCAGTCATTAGCCCGCAAGACAGAGCAGTCATTAGCCCGCAAGACAGAGCAGTCATTAGCCCGCAAGACAGAGCAGTCATTAGCCCCCAAGACAGAGCAGTCATTAGCCCGCTAGACAGAGCAATCATTAGCCCGCAAGACAGAGCAGTCATTAGACCCCAAGACAGAGCAGCCATTAGCCCGCAAGACAGAGCAGTCATTAGACCCCAAGACAGAGCAGTCATTAGCCCCAAAGACAGAGCAGTCATTAGCCCGCAAGACAGAGCAGTCATTAGACCCCAAGACAGAGCAGTCATTAGCCCCCAAGACAGAGCAGTCATTAGCCCCCAAGACAGAGCAGTCATTAGCCCGCTAGACAGAGCAGTCATTAGCCCGCAAGACAGAGCAGTCATTAGACCCCAAGACAGAGCAGTCATTAACTCCCAAGACAGAGCAGTCATTAGCCCGCAAGACAGAGCAGTCATTAGCCCGCAAGACAGAGCAGTCATTAGCCCGCAAGACAGAGCAGTCATTAGCCCGCAAGACAGAGCAGTCATTAGCTCCCAAGACAGAGCAGTCATTAGCCCCCAAGACAAAGCAGTCATTAGCCCCCAAGACAGAGCAGTCATTAGCCCCCAAGACAGAGCAGTCATTAGCCCCAAAGACAGAGCAGTCATTAGCCCGCAAGACAGAGCAGTCATTAGCCCGCAAGACAGAGCAGTCATGAGCCCCCAAGACAGAGCCGTCATTAGCCCGCAAGACAGAGCAGTCATTAGCCCGCAAGACAGAGCAGTCATTAGCCCGCAAGACAGAGCAGTCATTAGCCCCCAAGACAGAGCAGTCATTAGCCCGCAAGACAGAGCAGTCATTAGCCCGCAAGACAGAGCAGTCATGAGCCCCCAAGACAGAGCAGTCATGAGCCCCCAAGACAGAGCAGTCATGAGCCCCCCAAGACAGAGTAGTCATGGGCCCCCTAAACAAAACATGTGATGGGCCCCCGGACAGAGCAGTCATTGGCCCTTAAGCAATCTTAAAACCTGATGAGAACAAATTTCTAGAAAGAGATTTTCGTTTGTGTTGTAGTCCGAATGTCATTTTGAAACGACGAACTTCGTGACGTCAAATGTAATAAACTCGGCTTACCGATGATCTAAAGATACATCACAATTGATTTATGACGTTGCACGCAGGCCATTGAAGTAATGAAGTCGACAAAACTTATATTAACTTCAGGCGCAAACGTTACAAACGTTACAAACTCTGTGAAGAGCAAGCGTTTAAAGGACATTTATGTATGATGCGATGATGCTTCTGCTAAACAGTGAATATAATTGATTAATTTTGATAGTCAGAAAACGGTTGCCTACATGTAATGTTCACATTTAGGCCTGTAATATTATCATTTTTTTATATTAAAGGTGGCTCAAATGAAAAAAATTAACGGATTTTGAGCAGTTGACTGATTTCAGCAGTGTTTCAATTCTGTCTGTCATACAAAACTGTTCAATAAACTAAATGCAGAAATTCAATAGGTCTAAGCCAAAGAATTTTGAATATGCTTGCAATAGAAAGAATGCATCCAGTCATTAAAATTTTATGCTTAAGAGGTCCTTAGAAAATAGTAAGATTAAGATATTCGAAGGAAATGTATTGCGATTAATTTGCAGTTAAATGCGATTTAAAAAAATTAATCGCACGATTAATTTCGATAATTTTTTTTAATCAAACAACAGCCCTAATACAAACATACATACATACATACATACATACATACATACATACATACATACATACATGCATGCATACATACATACATACATACATACATACATACATACATACATACATACATACATACATACATACATACATACATACATACATACATACATACATACATACATACATACATGAATACGTTGAATATACAGCAAGTTCTTGCTGGGTCACAAACTTTTAGGTTTAAGCTTATCAATAAGGTTTCATATTCCTCTAGTGTTAGACTACAACTGTATTGTGTGGGCCTATAGTAGCGGATGAACAGTTACGGATTTCTTTTGGAATATTATTGTGAAGAACAACCATACGACATTTAATTGACTGTGCCTTTGACTACATTTTGCGTGAACTTAATATGATGGGTGCCCATCATTAGGACACCAGTGCCTAATATGTGCACTTCAGAGCTCTTTGTATTTTCAATATTTTGTAGGCAAATCTCAATATTTTAATGTAATTTCAGTGAGTTTTTAGTTGTTAAAATGTTGAAAATTAGTTTGAAAAACATTGTTTTACTTGATCTTCATTGGACTATGAACTACAAGCAAAAGTCTTTAAGGTGCCCGTAATAGGGTACCTTACCCTGTATCAGGATTTAACATAATATTTATCGACCTTTCAAAACAGAAAGTTTGATGCTTGTAGCCTACATCTACATGTAAGTTGAACAATCCGGTTGTTTTCTATCTTTTACTGTCTGCACTAAAAGAGATTTTCGTTTGCCTTGTGGTCCTAATGCCATTTTGAAAAGACGACATAGCCTTTCGTGACGTCTAATATAATGATCTCAGCACAGACTCTCTAGTCTAGACTCTAGAGGTAGACCTACATCACAATTAATTATGACGTTGTACTCCGGTTAGCCTAATGACGTAATGAAGTCGACAAAACTTATATTCTTAAACTTCAGACGCGAGCGTTACACACTTCGTAAGTTCAATTGAGATCAGACTTTTACAGGCAATTTCTGTGTATGCGATGATGCTTCTGCTGCACAGAATATCAAGTGAATATTGTTACAAATAGGGTAAGCAATTGTCATATTTACTAGTTGCAGAGGAAGCCAAAAACTTTCACGTTCAGTGTTTATTTTATGCAGGCATCTGGTAAGATGAGAATGAATCTAGTAGCAGTCGACATAAGCGCGTCAGTTCGACGCTCTGCGCTAGTTGTCTGGATCATCCTAAACCTCGGGCTTCACGCTCTTGAGTCGGAAAAGCCGTTGCTTAAAATGTTGGTCTTAATGCCAGCCAATACGACAGAGGCCATCGCTAATCGGACTGCCAATGCCATCTATGTCTCGATCAAATCGCAGTATTACAAAGGATACCTGAACTACTTCCGTTTAAAATGGGCGCTAAGATACAACGAATGTTCGCCGAGAAAGACAATGGAAATAATCAATGAATATGTGGTTCATACAAAGATAACGGTGACCGTCATTTTCGGAGGGTACTGCGAGAAAGTGTGCGCCCTGTTGGCTACTATCTCAAAAGCGATGAATGTGCCGTGCTTCGTGGTTGATTGCGTGGCAACTGACTCTCGAAGCCAGTTGGTCGCTCCCTACTATCTGACTATGGATTACCGCCGGTCATCTGCCCTACCGCTCCTCATTGCGCTCATGAAATCTTTTAACTGGAAAACCATAGCCATTCTGGCGACGTCCGAAGAGACCGACTACGAGCTGGCTGTAAAAATCAAAGCTGGCGTGGAAGCCAAAGACTGGACAGCCATCCTCTTCCTGACGACCATCAATACGTTGCAGGAAGGCATTACATCGCACGAGGCGGATGAGGAAATTACGTTGCTACTCGACGATTTACGGGGAAGAGCCAGAAGTTAGTTACTACAGATGTTATATCTTTCTCAGTATATCGTCATCCTCGCCGTCATCACCGTCGTGGTCAACCAACCAATCAACCAAACAACCAATCAATCAGTCAGTCAGTCAATCGGTCGGTCGGTCAGTCAAACAATCATTCAACCAATTGAGTTTTTGAACAGATGAACCGAAGTCAATTAGTTAAACAATTAATCAGTCAATCAACCAATGAATCAATCATTCAATTAATCTGTCAATCAATCAATCAATTAATGTCGTTCATTCTCGGCATTGAGCTGCAACTTGCAGCAATTATCGGACAGAAATAAAATCTCGTAGCAAAATTGTTTCAGCTGTGGCAGTAATCTACTAAACGAGTTAAGATTCACACAAATTTTTACTGCTCGCACTCTCACAGTCACTGATCTCATCCGGACCATTCCAGAAGAAGCCCATGACACCGCGGACCTCGGTTTCGGTTATCTATAACGGTTCTATTTACCGCGTCGCCCGTAAAATGATCCTCAGAGTAATGATGCCAATTTTGATATTATTATGTTTAATTTTGTTATTATTTTGTTATATTTTTTAATGCCTCAAGGTATTTAGGATCCCTCAGGGACTTAAAATTTAATATTAATTAAGAACAGAATAAAAACATCTGGAACGGCACCTAATCGATTGACAGATTAATTGAATTATTATTATTATTTTTATTATTTATTATGATTATTAGGCCTATTATTATTATTATTATTATTATTATTATTATTATTATTGTTTATATTGTTATTATTTTTTTTGCCCTGAGGTACTTCATTCCCCCCAGGGACTTATGGACTATTATTAATTGAAGAATGAACGTCTGGTGGGTCAGGCCTCGTCTTCAGGGTGTGAGGCAAAAGTGCCTTTGAAAGCGACAAGGTTGTAGCGTTGGATGCAAATGGACAGACGTTGAAAAAGAAAGAAGGCTTCACGTCTGTCACCAGTGATAGAAGAGATGCGGCTGCCAATTTCATTAATGAAGTCTGAGGCCGACGGGTTGAGCGGACCCAATGTCTCTATGGCCACCGGCTGAAAGATGTAGGAAGTGGGCAGGCCTCCGTATTTTTGTTCTTTGCGGATGGCCGCCTGCACTGATGCAGGCCCGACCAAACCGTTCGGGTGGGTTATGTACGAGGCGGCACACGTATGAACGATGGTGGCATCCCACGCCAAGTATTTACCCCCTGACCAGGGTATGAGGGTTGCCCCGTCCGGCCTTTTTCCATCGGATCTGAAGAGACCCGCCGGTTCCTTGATGCTTGGAATGTCAGCTCTGAGGAGGGAACGCCAAATGATGTCATTTATGGCGTGGTGACGAAGGGAGCGACCCATGGCTCTCCTACAAACGAACCCATGATGGCCTTCGGGGCCAACTCCCTCGCCACAGTGGCATGTGTGAGGACCACACAAGTCCAAACCCAACCTCAGGCCCACCGCCACCCGGACAGCCTCGTTATCTAGGACAAGGCCACAGGCGGCGATTGGAAGCGCGAACAGCCAGTCCGCTGAATGGGGACTGCCCGACGCGTCCAGCCTGGCTCGGTTGACTAACCCGACGGCACTCTGGCGGATTTCCGCCTTGTCCTTTTCAACCAGGGGCCTGTCCCAAAGGCTCTGTTTTCCGGGTAAGGGGTGCATGGTCGCCGGCAAGGTGTCGCGACGGGCCTCTAACAGATCCGACACGAACTGGTATTATTATTATTATTTTTTTTTTTTTTTATTTTTTTTTTTTTATTTATTTTTTTTATTACACACATTTATTTTTTCCAAAGAAAATAACAAAGTCATTTAAAGTCTAATGGAATTGCCCCTGTTCACAATAAGAACTAACATAGTTCTTCAGTGCAAGACCTCCATGTGTCTTGACTGTTTGAGTCTGTCGTTCCTAAAACAGACAAAGAGTTCCCTATTTGTAGGGCGACTGATAGACGCTGGAGCAGATGACTCGTCTCACGCTTGTCTCCTTTGGCCGCTGAAATTTTCCGTCCTAGCTCTTGTACGAACTGCAGAGAATCAGTGTCCCAGCTTCCTGCTGTTTCGACTGCGACAGGGACAAAATGATGCGATCTTGCTAAGTCTGCATATTTGCTCTCTTTGTTACGGGCTGCTCTTTCCGCCGCGGCACCTGCACTTTCTGCAGCTAAATGTCTGTATGATGATGCAAACGTATCCGGTACCGTCACATCCCACGTCAAGCAGAGACCTCTGTGCCAGGGAATGATGGTAACTCCATCTGGCCTTTTCCCATCAGATCGGGAGAGACCATTCGGCTCCTTTATGGCTGGTATTTTAGCTCTTGCAAATGCACGCCAAAGCACGTCGTTGATCATCCCGTGAGCATATAGGCATTCCGTACCCGATTTCGTAGCATTGCAAGCCATAACGCTTTTTCATTGGCCGGTTTCAGATTATGAATATTCATAACCAATGACGTGCTTAGTGCCTGCTCGTGCGCTGTTGTTGCTGCTGTTGTTGGCATACGGGGAAAAATGACCGATTGCGGTGCGCCTAAAGTTATAAGGAGTTTCCATTCGATAGTGAAGTAATCGAAAGTGTGAAGGTAGACTTCAAATCAGAGCAAAAATAAAATGCAAAGGTCACGCGCTGTTACATGCGTGCCAGCGAATAATTTTATGTCATCGACCAACTCAGCGCTCCAATAATACGCTATGTGATGCATTAGGCGTCTGCTTCGTTGAATCAACCGTCTCCTGCGATACCAAAAATCAAAACTGCGCTACAGAAGTCATTGCATTAGACTTAACTAGACTTCAGTTGCCTAAATTTGCACCAGTTGAAATTAGTGTTCCACACATTCCCAATTGTAACTTTAAAAGCTCTAGGTTTATTCAGTTTTCGTGAACTGTCTCATTTTCCATGCCTACTGTTCGACAACCAGTAATCTTTCGAGCTTAAGTACAGTAGGCCTAGTTCATGTCAATCTCAGTTCTAGTGAAAATCACCCTAAATTTTACACCTATAGCCTACATTTTATGTGTAGTCTATGCGCAATTGCATATAATGTAGGCCTAAATACGTTTTATTAAGATGTGCGACGGTTATCTTCATTCAAATTATTCAAATTTGATTATTTTGAATCATGAATCAGAACCCTTTGCATCCACGTTCACAGACCTTCTAATTCCACGTTCTGACTTCCTGACAAGAATAGAGTTGTACAAACACTTCTGTACAGTTAAAAACTAGCAAAAAGGTCAATGTCCTCCGATTGGAAGTAATTAAAAATGGAGGATGGGAAAGTAAAGAAGGGGCTGTGGCGTTATGCAGTTCTAAAATTTCTTAAAACAGCCCTGTAAGAGTGAACGTTACTGCTGAATTGTGAATAGCCTAATTAAGTAGGCCTGCCAATAAAAGCATTAATATGAATGCAAGTAGCCTTATGGCTTTACATAATAGAAAGGCATTTGCTAAAAACATCAGTGTTACTCTGTTATCACTGCTCATCAATAAATAATATTATCTTCATTCAACAATACGGTTGACAGGCCGCAATCTACAATCCAATAACAACTTGTCACGATTCAGACATAGCGAAGTCCCAACATTTACAGCTTGACCTACCTGCCAATTGCTTACATTTTAAATACAATTATTAAGCTAAACTCGGGTGTTTAAATTTTTGGGTGAGGCAGTATAATAATAATTTTCGTCTATTCAACAATCCGGTTGAAGGACCGCAATCGGTTACAGTGTACAATAATTATTATGCAGTTGAAACAGTTTGCAGGAACTCAGATTACAGAATATATAAATCTTAACTGAACAGACAACCTGCAATAGGCTACATGGGAAAAGCAGCTTAATTACAAAGCATATCCGCCCAATAATAAATCACGGAACGCAGCTTTATCCCATAATAGGCCTATGCAAAACTGTTTGGTGTAGGCTATCTACACCGTGGTTCAATAAAAAGTAAGCCAAACTGTTTTGCATATATCTCTAATACCTGTCGACATATCAAGCTACAATTTTCCAAATATTTAGAGGAGTGAACCAAGAATATGATTCCAAAATTTCATGAGATAAAAGTGAACGGATAAAAAGATATGAATATTTAAACTTCAAATACCGAAATTTCAGTTTGCAAGCAATTTTCTGTCAGATTCAATAAAAAGTAAGCCAAACTAATTTTTTTACATCTCTGATGCCTGATGAGTAATCATAAATACTTTTTCCCGATATTTAGATAATTGAACCAAGAATAGGATCCCAAAATATCATTTCATAAACTTGAAGGGATAGAAGGATATGGATATTTCAACTTCATCACCCGAAATTTCAGTTTTCAGCAAGTCTGTTATTGTGTAGACTTCATTTCTCCCACATTATGGCCTCCGAACAGTCCAGATTTGAATTCTGTCGACTATAAAATGTGGAGCGTGATGCAAGATCGAGCCGACCAGACAACAATCCATGATATAAACGATCTGAAGCAACGCTTGCTGGAAGTGCGGGATGGCCTGAACCAGAGGATAATTGACGTTGCTGTTGCCATTGCAATGGCGCCAGCGCCCTCAGGCTTGCGTGCAAGCAGGAGGGGGACATTTTGAGCATCTTATTTAATTAAATTATCAAACCATACTGTTGGGGTCATATTGGTAGTTCAATTCTCTACATATCTGGAAAATTTTAGAATGATTAATCATCAGGCATTGGAGATAATAAGGAAACATTTTATTGAATCTGATAGAAAATTGCTTGTAAACTGAAATTTCGGCATATGAAGTTTCAATATTTGTATCTTTTTATCCGTTCAACTTTATCTGATGAAATTTTGGAATCATATTCTTGGTCCAATTCTCTAAATATTTGGAAAATTTTAGCGTGATATGTTATCAGACATTAGAGATATATGAAAAACAATTTGGCTTACTTTTTTTTGAGTCACGGTGTATTTATCAAAGCAATTTGGAAATCTTAGCAAATAACTGCCATAGCCTACTAGGCCTAATGAACGCAAAGGCTGCGATTTATTAAACATAATAGCCTATAAGATTAATTGATATTGCCAACGCAAGCCGCAAAGTCTGTAAACAAAACGTGCTTAATGATGTCACTGGTTATGAATATTCATAATTTGGGATCGGCCAATGAGAAGGCGCTTAAGGCTGACAATGCTACGAAATCGGGTACGGAATGCCTATATGCATCCCGTGACGCTGCTGCCTTCCAGCTCCTTTGTTGCAAGAGAATCCGTGCAGGCCATTGGATTCGACTATAGCGCCACATTTGCATGTGTGCTTTTCACACAACGCAGTGCCTAGTCGAATGCCGGCTGCTATTCGCAGCGTGTCTCCCGACATTCGTAGTCCGGCTGCTGTAATCGGAAGCGCATGAAGCCAGTCCCCTGAATGTGGTGATTGCGCGGCTAAAAAGCGGGCTTTGTCTGAAGAATCAGTTGTTCTTTCTGACAGGTCTTCAAGTGCATGTGTGATCATTGCACTGTCCCATTCTCTTTGTGCATGAGCCTTCTGCTCTATGGGAGGAGGTGCGTTCGTTCTTAATGACCACGCATTGAAAGCCTCCTCCACCAGTGGGTCCACAAGCGACACATCGACATCGTGTAGAATTTTGTCTTGAAGGCTTCGCGTGCCAGCGGCTGATGCCAAAAAGGCGGAAGTTGCCAGCATAATGGCACTACGAATCCCTAGACCACCATTCCTCACAGGTAGAGATGCTTGGATCCACTTTTCGTCGCTCATGTGAATGTTGAGAAGACTGCACAAGCCCGTTCTCAAGGCGTTGTCGAAGTTGTGTAGAAGTCCTTCGCTCAGGAAACAGGCTGATGTTCTTAGCGTATATAAAAGCTTCGGGATGCTTAAACTGCTCCTCAACAGGGTGAATGAATCGTGCGGATGTAATGTCTCAAGTCTTGTGATAACTTTCTCCAGATCGTTTATCTTCTTTTGGATGGATTTGTCGACTGCACTGCCAGACAGTAGCGGCGCCCCAAGTAAAGACAAATCCTCAACGGCTACAAACTCAAAATCGGAGAAGACCTGATTCTTCTTCACTTCGTCGTAAACTCTGGCTGATGCTTCACATTTAGCTCGATTCAGTTGTAAGCCGTACACGGATGCTTGTTTCTCTATCAAGCGGATGTCATTCTCAACCTTGTCAATCGGTCCAGCAAGAGTGAGATCGTCCATATAACCAATATGTAGTGGTGTCATCAGACTCTTGAGAAGTGGATGTATCGTTAGACAAAACTCCAATGGACCTAACGGGTCGCCTTGCTGAGTACCTTCCTCCGAAAGGATGATATGATGTCTGGTCTGTAGCTGGGAGGAATAAGCGTAGTTGTCGAATACGAATCTGTATATTCCTGGAGCTGTTGCTGCTACCGTCTCTAACATTGAGTCTCTTCTCAGAGCATTGAAGGCATTCGAAAAGTCCAGTTTTACTATAACATGATCTTCAGGCATAGACTGTAAGTAGCGTCTGGTTGCGTGAACAGCAGCTTCAGCTCCTCCTGGTACTCCCACGCCGATTTGAAACGGTAACAGAGTTTGAGACAGGTATGGAGTAACAACATGGCAGACACATTTAGCAGCCAGGCGTCGCCACGTGTATCCTACTGTGATTGGTCTGATTCCACCATCTTTCTTACTTAACGTTATTAGTCTTCCACCGTAGAGAATCTCTGCCACGTGTTTCGGAAGGCCGCCTCTCAATAATAGATTGATCAGTTCTGTAATTGTATCCACAAATTCAGTGTTTGTTGAATTACTCAGAAGGTCTTTCAGATGTTGGGGTGTGAAGCCATCTGGACCTCCACTAGATGCTGCTGGAAAGGAAGCCACAGAATCACAAACCATCTTTCCGGAGACCTGAATGGCGTCAAACCTGTCTTCCTGAGGAGATGGAAGTGTTCTCCTTTCATCGTAGACCTTTGGGTGTTTCTTTTGCAATTCTTCAAGCACTCTGGGCGAATCTTCTACAGGCACGTCATCAGAACATAGTAGACGAAGAGCACCCTTTATGTCGCCATCTTCGATTCTACTGGACACCGCTTGAGCAAGATAGTTTGCTTTATCGTAGATCTTGTCAGTCCTCCTCGTTCGTGTGTCATACGTGTGACGAGGGGTGTCATCGGATGCGTCACAGAAGACCATTCCACTGTGCCATGCCTCAATGCGATTTAGAATGATCTTGCCCAAATTCCTGTTTCGGCCACCCCTCTTGGGCTTACACAGGATTATCGGTGAAAATTGGAGTAAATCTTGCCATTTTGATGGATTACTTGGCTCTCGGATAACAGCTTTCATGATCTTTGTAAGTAAGGTCCTACAGGCTGTTCTTGCTGCCAGTGGGATGCGTTTCAGCAGCGCTCTATTAACCTTCGGATGAGTTAAAATGTTTGGCAGCGACTCACTGTTGACTAGCTTTTCATCACCATCCTCCTTGTAATGGCTTTCATCACATTGCGTTGAGTGTGAAGAACTACCCGCATCTGTTGGCACAGCATTAATAGGCTGCTGGTCTGACCCGGGACATGGGTTCCGACGGGGACCATGGGAGTGTAGCGTGCCTTTCAAGCGATGTAGTTTGAATTCGATAAAACAGACTGAACACACACCAACGTCTTTCGGTGACTTTTGGCTCATTATTGCAAGCGGTGGAGATGGACGAAGATGCCGTCCGCCTTTAGATCAAACCGGGATGCGTCATTGCGATTCATGAAATCCTTATGATGATGAGAAAATAAGATACTTGAAGTGACAAGAATTGGGCCGGGTGTAAACAAAATAACGTTTCAAATGTCCGTATGCAAGCGACTTTAATGCGTTGCTAAGCAACACCTATTATGACGTCGTAAGAAGTAATAACTGTTTTACCGGTTTATAAAATCAAGATATAATCCAGTCTCCGGCTCAAAGTCCCTAAACTTGACTTCCAACCATTCAAAAGTCCGAGAGCAGCGTAATAAAATATCCAGATATTCGATGTCCTGGTATCAGGAGAAACGCAACGATACTAAACATGAGTTCTGACGATATCATTTTACGGCAAAAAACGCCGAATCCTCGAGAGCGTCAAAACCAGCGACTGATTTGCAGCGCTGCGTCATTACTTCTTCTGAAGCATTTCCATCTCCTTTGCATCTCTCCTCCCACCATTCCTCTTTTGCTTTATCCGTTGTTCTCCTTAATTGGTTGTTCAGTCTTTTGTATTCTTTCTTTGCCTCTTCGGTACTCTGATGCTTCCATTTTCTTCTTTCTTCCATGTCCTCTAGCATCTTCGGTGTTACCCATGGTTTACGAGGTTCTACACCTGTCTGAAATCCCACAATCTCTGTCGTCTCACTGATCACAATCTCCTTTAGGTTCCTCCATCTAACTTCTGTTGTTACATCCGAACTTGACTCCTCTACCCTTTCATCTATTCTTTCTGACAGTTCGTTACTCTTTGTCTTCATATTTTCCTTATCCCACTTCCTTTTAGCTATCCTTTTCTTTTTGACAAACTTAAGTTGCAGATTCACGGTCATGGCCACCAGATTATGGTCTGTATCCACATCAGCTCCCGGGAGGGTTCTTGAGTTCTTTACGCTGTTCCTGTATCTTTCTCTGACCATGATGTAATCTATTTGATACCTTTCCCCATCGCCTGGTGCCTTCCATGTATATCTGCGCCTTTTCTCCTGTTGGAACCACGTGTTTGTCACTATAAGCTTTTGTCCTTTGCAGAATTCCACCAGCTTTTCTCCTCTCTCGTTTCTGCTCCCCAGTCCAAAATTTCCTACAGTACCCTCCTGTCTTCCTTCTCCAACTACTGCATGTAACGATATCCTTGGTCCCACCCATACGTTCTTACTTTGATATATATATTGTTGATTAGTAATTACATGTGTTAAGTTAGGGAGAGGCCTTAGTTAATGATTAGCTTATAATTCGAGCGAGAATTATTACATTGTTCTGTTTAATTAATCAACCAGTGCTATAACCAGTGCTTAGGGGCAAAATATATTAAATTAGTGGAAAGCATTGCGGAATATTACAACGATCGGCGATCGGCGTTGGTTACATATGGAAAGCTGGGATCAGAGTCGTCTGCTGCGCATGCGTACGAGAGGGGCTGGATCGGAAGGAGAGACGAGAAGGAATGGCCGTCTAAGGAGGATTGTTGGTGGTTGATTGGCGATGAGCATTCGCTAGATGTTGTTAGACGATTTCGTGACATTTGTTTGATCGGATATTAAAGCAACGGAGCCGGTAGTTTAGTGTCCTAAAGTATGGACAAGAAATCTGGAAGTTCGTAAAACGTGAGAGATTGTAATAGCGGATTACTAACAAGTAATTGACGTTGAAATTCTACCTTCATTGGATTTCGTAGAACTCCGGCATTACTACTCGCAACATTGAGAAGTGACAGTGAAACTATAAAAGTTATATCGAACGGTAATTGAACGGTAAATACGAAAAGGAACAAATTGTCTTCAATTCGTAGTCAGCTACATCGAAGAATAATTACCTACGAGCAGAAAAGTACGGTGAAGCGCATCGACGATGAAACTGAAAAGAGTCATCTACAACCATTGGTAACGGCGCTTGGAGAAAAGACGAGAAGCATTGGCCGTATCGATCTACAGCTTCAGCCAAGAACATACAGCGCGGGAGGGTAATTATAATAGGAATAACCCTCAAAATTATTTTATTCAGCACTGGTTTAAGTAAATAAGTTGACTTGTATTTAAACTGACATTTCCACGACCCTAGACATAGAATTCATTAACTATATATGTTGATATATTAATATTCATGATTCAAATATTATTTTTATATAAAACATTGTCTTGTTGATTGGCTGACATTTAGAGCATTGACCCACATTGCGACAAATTACCAGATAGTATGCAAATTGGTAACCTGATTTCAGATTCGAAATCTGGGAATAGTTTCCATTAATTAGCGAGCCATAGTGTGGTATCTATTCCCGTTACAAATTGGGTGCTTTCGTCCGGAATCTTGAACCATTTTAGAGTGTTAATTTAACAGATTTCAGTGTTAGTATATTGCGAAATTTAATTGCGATCGCAATTATTTACTTACATGCATCAGCGTTCAGCGTGCTGTTTGAATACTAATTAGGTGTGACGTCGTTTCGATTTGAGTACACTGTCTGTTATTGGTTGACAAAGAGGTCAGGTCTAACGTAAAAGTCATTTACCGCCGAAACTTAAATAGTGTCTTTAAAATTTTTTATAGCGCCAATCAGCCTATAAAATAATTGGACTTTTGAGAATGGCCGCAGAATATTCTAAGTGGGTTAAGGTTGGATCAGATCTTGGTTATGAAGGGCAAGAACTTAGAGAGTTTGTCAGTGAGAGGCAAGCGGAAAATAAGGCCTTGAAACAGGCAGAATTACTAGCTGATTACGAGAAAGAAAAGTTAATTTCCGAACGCGAACGAGAACGAAGACAGGAAGAAATAGGCCTAGCTGAGAGGATACGTAATGAACAACGAGAAGACAAGAGGATTTCTGAAGAACGAGAGGAGAAGAGGATTTCTGAAGAACGAGAACGAGAAGCCAATCTGAAACGGATTGAACTAGACAATCAGAAAGTGATTAAACTCAAAGAACTTGAAATAAGAATGGAACAAGATAGGCGACAAGGCGATAGGAACGATCGGATTGGAAATGGTTATAGTACGGAGATCAATGGACAGAGTAATAATGCTAAAAATGTGAAGATGCCTGTATTTAGGGAAGACAGAGATTGTCTCGATGCCTATCTATTACGGTTTGAGAGAACTTGCATGGCATATGAGGTTCCAGAGAGAATGTGGGCATTAACCCTAGTAAAATCCTTAGACGGAAAAGCATTGCAAGTTTTTGAGAGGCTTGAAGTAGAACAAGCACAAGACTACAAGAAATTGAAAGAAGAGCTGTTGAAACGATTCCAGCTGACAGAAAATGGTTACAGAAAGAAGTTTCGATCGTCTAAGCGCGACACGGATGAAACCGTGATTCAGTATGTTGAAAGGTTGAGAAGGTATCTGAGGCAATGGTTGGCAATGGCGGGATTCAAAAATGACTACAAAGGACTGGAAACACTGGTGTTGCGTGACCAGTTTTTAGTGACTTGTGATGACGAAATGAGGTGTTTTCTCAAAGAGAAGGGGAAGTTAGAATTAGAAACACTGCTGGAACAAGCACAGAATTATGTTGAAGCTAGAGAAATCAGCGAGAAGTGGTCACCCAGTCACAAGAAAAGGGACATTGAACCTGAAAGTCGTTTTAGAGAATTTACAAGGATACTAGTGAGAATAGAAGTAGTAGTCTTGGAAGGAACAGAAGCAGAGAACAAGACAGTTACAAAAATAAAGGTCGATTCAATAATGAATGGGATTTCAGGAACCGTAAACAGAGTGAGATTGGTGGAGAAAATCGAAGAGGAGGTTGCGTCTACTGTGGATCTATTTTCCACCATGTCTCTGAATGCGATAAACTAGGACAGGGCGCAAGGTCACATACTGTCGCCACCATGCAATGTGTTGAAGATAGAGGAGAGGAAGATGTGGAACATGAAGTCACCATATCTTGCTTTGTGGCTGAAGGAGAGGAAGGTCTGAGTGCCTATACGAATTCAGTGTTAGTAAACGGGGAAAAGGTGTACGCATTACATGATTCAGGCGCCACATGTGTTGCCAACAGGAAAGGTTTAGAGAAACCTTACCAATATACCGGACGCAAAATGGTTTGCAGATTTGCTAATGGAACCAAGGAAAAATATCCAACCGCTCTAATTGACATTAAGAGTGAGGAATTTGAAGGGAAAGCAGAGGCTTTAGTGATAGAGAACTTGGTCAAGGAACTAATAATAAATCCAGGTTTATACGAGAGGAAACCGATAAGAATTGAGTATATAAATAAATCCAAGGTCAAGGACGTTGGAGTGAACACCTATGAGAGTGATGTCACGAGGGGCGGAGCTAGCAAGGAGTTAGCTATTGATGACGTCAGGAGGACGGACAAGAAAAGAGTAACCTTCGAGGGAATACATCCGCTGGTAGACAACCGCGATGTTATTCAGAATAAAAATGGCTATGCTAAGAATAGATATAAAGTGATCGAAAATCCGGTGGGAAGGAAATTAACGGGTGACTGCATGAGGCGAAAGTATGATCCAAGAGTTCAGCGAGTCGAGGAAGATGGCGGATCGAGACGAAGGGTCGTCGAGAGAAACAATAATACAGTGAAGACGTGTAATACAAAGCGACGCTTTGGTGAGTTCAGTTTCAAAAATACACAGGTGAATAAGAGTTTTCAAGGAAAGGCAAGGTGTAAGGCAGTTAATTGGAATTGGCGTGAACCGCGGTGTAAGAATTATGGACAGCGTAAGGCGGAATCAGTTGAAGCCAGAGGTAGTCATTGTGACAGGAGAGACTGGGAAAATAAAAGGACAGATTATGTAACCCGAGTATTCAACAGGAAAGACGCAGGCCAGGGTAGATCATGTGAAATGAGGAAATGGAAACAGTCAGACAGAATGCAGAGAGAGTTCTGGGAAGATAAGTGCAGAGGAAGTTATGGAAATGGAAACTGGGGTGCAGGAAATGATGTGAACAAGAAGGAAAATTGGTCATGGAATGACAGAGGATGGTCATACCCTAACAATAAAGTGGATAGGTGGAGTAGTGGCAGAGACTACAGTGGAGAAGTTGAAACATTAGAAGGTGTTAAGTGGAATTCTTATGGAGATACAGATGCACGGAGTTTTGGAAAGAAGCACATGGGTGAACTAGAAACACAAAAGGGCATGACGTTGAAATTTATACAAGAAGGTGAAGAGAGATACATGTAGCATGTCAGACATGAACAGGTTAGACTGTCATTACATGAGGAGAAGTGATGCAAATAGAAATTTACAGTAGCTTGTGGAGAATACTTAATTAAGGAATAAATGTAAATAGAATTAGGTGAGATTAATTAGAATACAGTGTCTGAGTGTGATGTTAAGATAAGTCACTTAGATAAATAGGAAAACAGTTAAGCAATGAGAAATAGTTAAATAAGAAGAAATAATAGGTCAATTGAGCAAAATACGAGATATTAAAAGTACCAAGGTAGGTGGCAAGTTACTATTGTTGCTACATGGATGGAATAACCAGATGGATAAATTCCGTGCGTTAAGATGGTGACATATATACATAATAAGTAAACTTTAAGTTAATTATAAGAGAGTTAGGATAGCGAGGTTGACATTGGAACCCAAAGAGTGTCAAATTTGATGTGAGACCAGTAACAGAGTTGACAAGAAAGAATGCAAAGATCACAATAGAATGGAATGAGGAATTAAAAAGGTTATTTAAGAAGTTAAAGAACGCTCTGCCGGAAGCACCGATATTGAAGCTACCCTAGATTGGTGTGGAATTCACTTTGAGAACGGATGCATTTAATACGGCGATGGGATGTGTGCTGAGGCAGAATCATGAGGGAACTATGCATCCAGTAGCTTATGCAAGTAAGAAGTTTAGTGAGAGCGAAAGAAACTATTCTGTGGTGGAGAGAGAGTGCCTAGCGATGGTTTGGGGGATTCAAAAGTTCAACCGTTACTTGTATGGCCATGAATTTGTTGTAGAGACTGACCACTTAGGACTGCAATATTTAAAGACTGGTAGCATAAGAAATGCTAGAGTAATGCGCTGGTACCTAGTGCTTCAGAATTACAGCTTTAGAGTTAGATACCTCAAAGGTAGTGACAATGTAGTGGCTGATTATTTAAGCCGAGGATTAGAGTAAGTAGAATAAGAAATATTAATAAGTGAATCAGTGTAAGTGTAATGTAATTTAAAAGTATAGATAAGGTAAAGGTGATACAATTTGAAATATCATAATAGATGTTAAATGTTGATGTGGATTAGAATGTTGCATAATTGCGTAGCTATAGATAGTGTAAATATTAGTATAGATGGCTAAGTAATAGTAATATTATAAGAAGTATGGGTAGTTATGATAAGGATATTGAAAGGAAAATTTGAAGCAAATTTTAGTTTGTGGGGGATTGTTGTAACGATATCCTTGGTCCCACCCATACGTTCTTACTTTGATATATATATTGTTGATTAGTAATTACATGTGTTAAGTTAGGGAGAGGCCTTAGTTAATGATTAGCTTATAATTCGAGCGAGAATTATTACATTGTTCTGTTTAATTAATCAACCAGTGCTATAACCAGTGCTTAGGGGCAAAATATATTAAATTAGTGGAAAGCATTGCGGAATATTACAACGATCGGCGATCGGCGTTGGTTACATATGGAAAGCTGGGATCAGAGTCGTCTGCTGCGCATGCGTACGAGAGGGGCTGGATCGGAAGGAGAGACGAGAAGGAATGGCCGTCTAAGGAGGATTGTTGGTGGTTGATTGGCGATGAGCATTCGCTAGATGTTGTTAGACGATTTCGTGACATTTGTTTGATCGGATATTAAAGCAACGGAGCCGGTAGTTTAGTGTCCTAAAGTATGGACAAGAAATCTGGAAGTTCGTAAAACGTGAGAGATTGTAATAGCGGATTACTAACAAGTAATTGACGTTGAAATTCTACCTTCATTGGATTTCGTAGAACTCCGGCATTACTACTCGCAACATTGAGAAGTGACAGTGAAACTATAAAAGTTATATCGAACGGTAATTGAACGGTAAATACGAAAAGGAACAAATTGTCTTCAATTCGTAGTCAGCTACATCGAAGAATAACTACCTACGAGCAGAAAAGTACGGTGAAGCGCATCGACGATGAAACTGAAAAGAGTCATCTACAACCATTGGTAACGGCGCTTGGAGAAAAGACGAGAAGCATTGGCCGTATCGATCTACAGCTTCAGCCAAGAACATACAGCGCGGGAGGGTAATTATAGTAGGAATAACCCTCAAAATTATTTTATTCAGCACTGGTTTAAGTAAATAAGTTGACTTGTATTTAAACTGACATTTCCACGACCCTAGACATAGAATTCATTAACTATATATGTTGATATATTAATATTCATGATTCAAATATTATTTTTATATAAAACATTGTCTTGTTGATTGGCTGACATTTAGAGCATTGACCCACATTGCGACAAATTACCAGATAGTATGCAAATTGGTAACCTGATTTCAGATTCGAAATCTGGGAATAGTTTCCATTAATTAGCGAGCCATAGTGTGGTATCTATTCCCGTTACACTGCATTCCAATCGCCCATTACAATCACGTACTCGCTGCCTTTGATATTTGACAGGCTTTCCTCTATCACTTCATACATGTCATCCACCTCTTCATCATCATGAGCTGTTGTTGGCATGTATGCTTGGAATACTATTATGTCGACTGGATATGCTCGTATCGTCACTATCAGCAGCCTGTCCTCGTGTCTCTCCACTCTTAATACACTTTTGGCGACTCTATCCGATATTATTATATTATTATTATTATTATTATTATTATTATTATTATTATTATTATACAGTATAGCAAGCGGATGATGAGTGTCAAGAAGGATGCGTCATCGCAATCACAGCTCGGGGAGCAGTGGCAACGTTCCGGAGAGGCAGATGGCATTCCCTCGTTGTAGAGCCACCGAGATCCGCTGGAACAGATATGATGTCTCCATTGGGTCATGGGTTGCGGTAGTTATTCGTCTCCCCAACGCGGAAATGAATTGTTGTCCTTCAGAACACCAAGCTCCGCCGGTCTCCAGGGCGACCGCCACAAAAGCGTGGGTTCTGGTGATGGTGGCATATTTGATCGACTTAAACGTCGCTGCTCGTTCGGCGGCTTCGCCAGCTACGAAGGATGTATGTGGAAGATGGGACATGGCGTAGGTGTCGGGCACTGTCACATCCCATGCAAGACATTGACCACGTGACCATGGAATGAGGGTTACGCCGCCTGGGCGCTTTCCGTCTTCTCTGAGAAGACCGAGCGGTTCTTTGTGAGCAGGGACTTTCGCTCTGCAGAGGGCTCTCCAGATTACGTCATTAATCATGCCGTGTCTTTGATGTTTGCCACTTCCTCCTTTGCACACCAGTCCATGCAGCCCTCTTGCGTCGACGCTCTCTCGGCAGTGGCGGCAGAAATGAGGTTGACACAGTGCGGTACCCATTCTCACGCCGACTGCAAATCGTATTTCCTCGTTTGAGAGGCGCAGGCCCAGAGCAGTCACAGGAGGAGCAAGCATCCAGTCTCCAGAATGAGGAGCACGCGAGGCTAGCAGCCGAGCACGGTCACATGGGACGCTGGTAGACTCAAGGAGACCCGTCCAAATTTTTTCTGTAAAACGGCAATCCCATTCCTTCTGGCTGTGAGATGCTGCTCCAGTTGGTGGATCTGCACCTGTCAGAGTTATCCATGCGTTGAGCGCTGAGTCCGCAAGTTCATGTAGTTCTCTTGTGCTAGCGGCAGAAGCCAAAAAAGCGGAAAGTGCCAGCGTTGATGCACAACGAACTCCCAGACCATCATCTCTGACAGGCAGAGAAGCTTGGAGCCAGCGGTCGTCGTCAAGGTCCACGTTCAAGATGGTTGATAGACCTTCTCTTAATAAGTAAGTTGTCGAACCGAGTCAAGCCCGGGCAGTCAGCACAGACAGCAGTGCGCATGCTGTAAAGCAGCTTTGGAACGCTTAAGCTGTTTTTGAGCAGAACAAGAACGTCGTGTGTGTAAAGCATGGCTAGTCTTGCGATTGCTCTCTCTAGGTCGTTGGCCTTTGATTCGACGACCATCTCCACAGCTGGACCTGGCATCAGAGGTGCACCCAGCAAGGTCATCTCCTCTAAGGCCATGTTTGTGAAGCCTTCAAACGACGGGTCATCGAGTGGTGTCTGGGAGCTGTGGTAGGCGATTTCGCATTTGCTGCGGTTTAATATCAAACCTAATTTTCTCGATTATTGTTCAATCAGATGGACATCGGCGGCCGCTGTATCCCTGCTACCACCCAATGTCAGGTCATCCAGGTAGCCAACACGCAGATTTGATCTCAGTTTGACCAAAAGTGGTTGTAAGACAAGACAGAACTCCAGAGGACCCAAGGGATCGCCTTGCTGTGTCCCTTCTTCTGATCGTATTATGTTCGAACCATAACGTAAGAGTGGACGGTTTGAGTAGGCAGCGTGAGCAAATCGGTAGAGCTCTGGAATGTCTCTAGCCACTGCCTTAGAAGAGAATCTCTGCGCAGAGTGTTAAACGCGTTTGTGAAATCCAGCTTTACGAGGACGTTGTCTTCGGGCATTGTTATCACCCACCGGCGAGTCGCATGAACGGCTGCCTCGGCGCCTCCCGAAACGCCTACCCCCAACTGAATGGGGACAAGCAGTTTAGACAGCCTTGTCACGGCGTACGAATTATTATTATTAATATTATTATTATTATTATTTTTATTATTATTATTATTATTATTATTATTATTATTATATTAAATAATAAAACCATACTGTTTGGGTCATATTGCTAGTTCAATTATTATTATTATTATTAAATTATCCGAAATAGTTCAATTCACAAAGGTATCACCTTGTCACCTTGTGCCGTCGATTCTTGGAATCCTAGCTACCGCTGTAATCAACCTTCTCCACATCTCACGATCTTCCGCCGCGTCTCTGAGTTCCTCCAAGTTCATCTTCGTTCTCACGTGTATTTCCTCCATCCACCTTCTTCTTGGGCGTCCTCTCCTCCTTTTCCCCTCTCCGCAGGCCAGCATCATCTACTTTTCCAATCCGTTTGCTCGCATCACATGTCCAAAGAACGCCATCTTCTGCCTTGCCGCTCTCTGTCCCAATGACATATTCCCTCTTGACTGTCCGATGTCTTGTAATATGGATTCATTTGTTCTTTTTTCAACCCATGAAGTTCTTAATACCTTCCTCCATATCCCCATTTCACAAGCATTGATTTTCCTTTCTAAGGCCTTTGTTTTTGTCCACGTTTCACATCCATACAGCACCACTGGGAATATCATTGCCTTTACAATTCTTGTCTTCGTCATCAGGCTCACGTATTTATCCTTCCATATTTTCTCCAGCCCCTTCGCTGCCGTCTTTCCCAAGCTATCCTTTGTCGTATCTCTCTGTCACATCCACCATCTCTTTCTATCATGGCTCCTAAGAAGCAGAAACTTGTCACAACCTCCAACTCCTCCCCGTCCACTTCAAAGCTTGTCCATTTCTCTGTGGTCATGATCTTGGTCTTCTTTAAGTTGAAAAACAATCCTGCTTTCTCACTTTCTGCTTTTAATTTTCTGATAATAGCTGTTAAATCCTCTTTTTCCTCCGCCAGTAGTGTTGTATCATCCGCATATCTTAGCTTATTCAGTGTCCTACCCGCTATCCTCACTCCCGCGTTTGTCTACTATAGGCCTGCTTTTCTCACTATCATTTCAGTGTATAAATTAAACAGGTATGGCGATAGTATGCATCCTTGTCGTACTTGTTTCTTTATTTGGAAACTTGTAGTTTCGCCGTGTTCTGTCCTGACCACAGCTATCTGGTTCCCATATAAGTTCTTGAGGAGCTTTATGGGGTGTATTGGTATCCCCATATCACGCAAAGTCTTCCACATCAGCGACCAGCGCAGTTTTGGCTGTGTCGACCTCAAATGGAGCCATTTTAAGGCTCTTGTTTGCCAGCTATTTGTGAACGGAAAAGTTGCGAAAATTGTAGGAATAAGTGGTTTTTCAGCGTCGCAAGGCTCAAGCTACCAGGATAACAATAAAAATAAAACTGCTACTGTAAATGAGAAAGGTTTTCATTCATTCATTCATTCATTTCGTGAATTTATATAGCGCTTCTTCAAGAAACCTACTCAGAGGCGCTCCCAGTCCAGCCACAGCTAATATAATAGGTTTTGAGCGACTTATAAAAAGCAGGTGAATTTAGTCTAGGCATAAGTCGCAAGTTTAGTGGGAGGCCATTCCAGATAGCGGGACCCACAGTAGAAAAGGCTCGGCGCTGTCTTGTAGAAGTGCGAGCTCGAGGAACCAAAAGCTCCCCCGTTGTCGTAGAGCGAAGAGCTCGACGGGCTGCAAGGTCGGAGACAGGTCGACAAAGAATAGACAGGTATGATGGAGCACAATCAGTAAGGCAACGCCAGACAAGTGCAGCAACTCGGTTGGAGAGCGCTGTGAAACAGGGAGCCAGTGAAGAACATCACGCATATACGAAGAACTCGTTCAAGGCGCCCAATTAGTCCAAGTGGCAGACCCATGAGTACCGAACTGCAGTGATCAGTTCTACTGGTGACAAAGGCATGGACAAGTGTCAGAGTAGCACTATATGAGAGAGAGAGATCTTGAGACAACTCGGAGTTGCCGAAGCTGGTAGTAGCGACTACGAGCGACCAAATTGATATGATTTGAGAAATTGAGCTCTTGATCCAGAGTAATTGCAAGGTCGTGGACTGTGAGAGAGAAGGATATATCAGGGAAAGTCGCTGCTATTAAGTGCAGGTCAATGGATGCCAATTGCCTGCGAGTACCAAACCAGATAAACTGTCTTTACCGTAAGCTCCCCAATCCCCATTGGGGTCTGGGCGACCAGCGCATTTTTGACTGTGTCGATCTCAAATGGAGCCATTTTTAGGCAGTCATGGCCGGTCGTTCGTAACTGCATGTACGCCGTCCATGCGGTAGTCTATTTAAATTAGCCGTAAGCATACAACGGCTTGATTTCATTTGGGGGGGCTTCAGCTTCGTTTGGGGGGGCTTAAGCCCCCCAAAGCCCAACGCTAGTTACGTCACTGAATAAGTTGTCGAACCGAGTCAAGCCCGGGCAGTCAGCACAGACAGCAGTGCGCATGCTGTAAAGCAGCTTTGGAACGCTTAAGCTGTTTTTGAGCAGAACAAGAGCGTCGTGTGTGTAAAGCATGGCTAGTCTTGCGATTGCTCTCTCTAGGTCGTTGGCCTTTGATTCGACGACCATCTCCACAGCTGGACCTGGCATCAGAGGTGCACCCAGCAAGGTCATCTCCTCTAAGGCCATGTTTGTGAAGCCTTCAAAAGTCGGGTCATCGAGTGGTGTCTGGGAGCTGTGGCAGGCGATTTCACATTTGCTGCGGTTTAATATCAAACCTAATTTCCTCGATTATTGTTCAATCAGATGGACATCGGCGGCCGCTGTATCCCTGCTACCACCCAATGTCAGGTCATCCAGGTAGCCAACACGCAGATTTGATCTCAGTTTGACCAAAAGTGGTTGTAAGACAAGACAGAACTCCAGAGGACCCAAGGGATCGCCTTGCTGTGTCCCTTCTTCTGATCGTATTATGTTCGAACCATAACGTAAGAGTGGACGGTTTGAGTAGGCAGCGTGAGCAAATCGGTAGAGCTCTGGAATGTCTCTAGCCACTGCCTCTAGAAGAGAATCTCTGCGCAGAGTGTTAAACGCGTTTGTGAAATCCAGCTTTACGAGGACGTTGTCTTCGGGCATTGTTGTCACCCATCGGCGAGTCGCATGAACGGCTGCCTCGGCGCCTCCCGAAACGCCTACCCCCAACTGAATGGGGACAAGCAGTTCAGACAGCCTTGTCACGGCGTACGAATTATTATTATTAATATTATTATTATTATTATTATTATTATTATTATTAATATTATTATTATTGTTATTATTATTATTATTATTATTATTTTTTTAGCGCCCGAGGTATTTATGATTCCTCAGGCTTTAAAAACAATAAATACTAGAAACAGTGTTGTTCTGGAGTTAACGGTCATCGTCACCGGTCGATTGTGCAAAGGTAGAGCGAAAAGAAACAGCGTTAAAGCGTTGAGTGCAAACTGAAAGACGCTGAAAGAGATGTGCTGTCTCTTGCGGGTCTCCTGACACCATGGTCAACCGCCGCCCTAGTTCTGATAAGAACTCCAGGCCCTGTGCATTGATGGGACCCAAGGTCTCAAGTGCCACCGGAATGAATTCGTGTGTACTGGGGATTCCTGCATATTTTGCTGTCTTCTTGGTGGATGCCATTTCAGCTGCTGCTCCAGATGTTACGGAGGTCAGATGAATATACGAGCTAGCACACGTGTGAACACTCGTAGCATCCCATGTCATGTATTTCCCTCTTGACCACGGGATCAACGTTGGCCCATCCGGTCTTATTATTATTATTTTTATTATTATATTAAATAATAAAACCATACTGTTTGGGTCATATTGCTAGTTCAATTATTATTATTATTATCAAATTATCCGAAATAGTTCAATTCACAAAGGTATCACCTTGTCACCTTGTGCCGTCGATTCTTGGAATCCTAGCTACCGCTGTAATCAACCTTCTCCACATCTCACGATCTTCCGCCGCGTCTCTGAGTTCCTCCAAGTTCATCTTCGTTCTCACGTGTATTTCCTCCATCCACCTTCTTCTTGGGCGTCCTCTCCTCCTTTTCCCCTCTCCGCAGGCCAGCATCATCTCCTTTTCCAATCCGTTTGCTCGCATCACATGTCCAAAGAACGCCATCTTCTGCCTTGCCGCTCTCTGTCCCAATGACATATTCCCTCTTGACTGTCCGATGTCTTGTAATATGGATTCATTTGTTCTTTTTTCAACCCATGAAGTTCTTAATACCTTCCTCCATATCCACATTTCACAAGCATCGATTTTCCTTTCTAAGGCCTTTGTTTTTGTCCACGTTTCACATCCATACAGCACCACTGGGAATATCATTGCCTTTACAATTCTTGTCTTCGTCATCAGGCTCACGTATTTATCCTTCCATATTTTCTCCAGCCCCTTCGCTGCCGTCTTTCCCAAGCTATCCTTTGTCGTATCTCTCTGTCACATCCACCATCTCTTTCTATCATGGCTCCTAAGAAGCAGAAACTTGTCACAACCTCCAACTCCTCCCCGTCCACTTCAAAGCTTGTCCATTTCTCTGTGGTCATGATCTTGGTCTTCTTTAAGTTGAAAAACAATCCTGCTTTCTCACTTTCTGCTTTTAATTTTCTGATAATAGCTTTTAAATCCTCTTTTTCCTCCGCCAGTAGTGTTGTATCATCCGCATATCTTAGCTTATTCAGTGTCCTACCCGCTATCCTCACTCCCGCGTTTGTCTCCTCTAGGCCTGCTTTTCTCACTATCATTTCAGTGTATAAATTAAACAGGTATGGCGATAGTATGCATCCTTGTCGTACTTGTTTCTTTATTTGGAAACTTGTAGTTTCGCCGTGTTCTGTCCTGACCACAGCTATCTGGTTCCCATATAAGTTCTTGAGGAGCTTTATGAGGTGTATTGGTATCCCCATATCACGCAAAGTCTTCCACATCAGAGCGTGATCGATGCAATCGAAGGCCTTGCTGTAATCTATAAAGCATATGTGTATCTCCTGTCCAAATTTTCTTTGCCTTTCCATTATCCATCTGAGGTCGCTATGTGGTCTCTTGTTCCTCTCCGTCTGCTGAAACCTGCCTGATACACCGGCAGTTCCCTCTCAAGTGTACTCTCCATTCTTTTATGTATAATCTTAAGTAGGATCTTACTTGCATGAGATATCAACGCTATTGTTCTGTAGTTTTCACATTCTCTGGCATCGCCTTGAAAATGGGAATGAATATGGATTTTTCCCAGTCTTTAGGCCATTCTTCTGTCTCCCATATCCGATTGCATAGTATTGTTAATTCTTCTATCATTCCGTCTCCAGCCTCTTTGATCAGTTCAATGGGTAGCTCGTCCGTACCAGGTGTCTTATTATCCTTGATTTGTTTGATTGCCCACTCCACCTACGATCTCATGACACTTGGTTCTTTCTCGTAATCCTCAGTGGCCATCCCTATCTCTTCCTCCCTGCTCACTCTCTCATCGGCTTCGTAGAGTTTTTCTGTGTATTCCTTCCATCTGCTTTTCATTTCTTCACTATCTCCTAGTATTTCTCCATTTGCGCTTTTCAGTGATCCTTTTCTTGGTGTAAATTTAACAGTTATTTTTCTTAGTTCTGTAAACATTTCTCTGGTTCTTCCTTTATTTCCTTCTTTCTCCATTTCTTTACATCTCTCGTTCAGGTAGGTTTCCTTGTCTTCCCTTGCCTGTCTCTGAAAAGCACTGTTCATTGCCTTAGTCCGGTCTCTGTTTCCAGCAGTCCTCGCGATTCTCCTCTCTTCCGCTATCTTGATTGCCTCTGCCGAGAGCCACGGAGTAGTCTTTTTGCTACTTTCCTTGGTACGTATTTAGCCGTCTTCTCGTGTATCACCTTCTTCATTTCCTCCCACATGTCGTTGGCGCCGATCGCCTCCTCTAGATTTAATGCCTCGAAACGGTTCTTGATCTCTTCCTTGTACTCTGGTATTATCCCTTTGCAGTTGTATCTAATCAAGCGTTCCTCTCTGTTTAGTCTCTTGAGTTTCATCTTCAGGATTGTCACCAACAGTTCGTGATCAGATCCACAGTCCGCTCCAGGTCTCGTCTGTACATCTCCCACCATGTTCCTCCATCGCTGTTTGACCAGTACATAGTCAATCTGGTTTTTGTATTTGCCGTCAGGTGATGTCCACGTGTAAAGTCTCCTTTTGGGTTTTTTGAAGTATGTATTCATGATTTTCAGTTCATTTGTGTCGCAGAATTCGATGAGTCTTTCTCCTGCCTCGTTTCGCTCTCCCAGTCCGTATCCTCCAGTCGATTCTTCCCCTCCACTCGTTCTCCCCACCTTTACGTTAAAGTCTCCCATGATCACCATCGTGTTTCCTCTGACTTGGGACTCTGTCGATCTTCTCCTGCAGTGCCGTGTAGAATGCTTCCCGTTCTTCTTCTACTGCTATTGACGTTGGCGCGTATATTTGGATGATGGTAGTGTCAGTCTCTTTTCCTCGGAGTCTTACACTTAGGATTCTGTCATTTACCGTGTCGTATCCCATAATCGCAGCTGCACTCCTCTTGTCACACACGATTGCCACTCCGTTCCTCCTTCCTTCGCTTGGTCCAGACATAACTACTCTGAAATCTCCAGAGTTGAAGTGTCCTTGCCCTTGCCACCTCGTCTCACTTAGTCCCAACACCGCGAGTTCCATGCGCACCATCTCCGCTTTTATGACCTCCAGCTTCCCTGGCTGCATGCTTCTCACATTCCACGTGCCCAGTTTCATCTTGTTTTTACAGCTCAGGCTGATTCGGTGTATTCCGGCTGGATTCGCTACTGCACGCCCTTGTGGGTTTAGTGCAGTCGCTTCATGATGTCGGCTCTCCACCGATCCATCCTTCCGCTCTTTCCCAGTAGTTCTTAGATCGCTCTCCGGCCTGGGTGTCTCAACTTCAACGATCATCGCTGATTTGTAGTTTGTGTTTTTCATAGCGGTTTTCTTGGCACAGTTAACAGAGGTGGTTTGCAATTGCCTTCCTCTGGTTTTGCCTTCCGTGCCCGTTTGTTCGCCTCCCTCGGGAGGGTACTAACAGTTCGCACCACGTGAAGGTGGGCACGGAGGACTTTGGTCCGACCGCCCAGGCCGGGTCCGAGTCTACGCTTATTCAGACGTCGGTCGGATCACCTTCCCGTTTTACCCCTTAGGGGTGGCAGGTCAGACCTTTGCGAACCCACAAAGGTATACAAGACAACAAAGAGTGTATATAAAGACTATGGAATCAGTAGTCAATCTGATAGCTGTGGCTGTTTCTCGAATGTGCCCCTGCAAGCAACAGCGTTGAATCTTTGGATGCAGACTGAAATCCGTTGAAACAGATAGCTTGACTCTTTGGGGTCTCCAGTGATTTGAGTCAGGAGACGCCCCCAAACCTTCAGAAGCTTCAATCCATCGATGGTGATTGGGCCCATGGTCTCGAAAGCCAGTGGAACAAAGAGATAGGTGGCCATAAGATGATTGTACTTATCGACCTTCCTGGTAGCCGCCACTTCCGCTGCCGCACCCGCAGACACGGATGTCGCCTGGATGTATGATGGAGCAACGGTGTCAATCACCGTGGCGTCCCAGACGATGTTTCGGCCTTTGTACCAAGGTATCAGCGTAAGACCACCAGGACGTCTGCTATCAGTTCTAGAGAGTCCTGGTGGTTCCTTAATATTTGGGAAACCTACTCGTGTGAGACTTCGACTGATTAGATCGTTTAATGTGTCGTGTCTGGCGATCCGTCCAGGTCCAAGACCACAAGAAAGTCCGTGTGCTCCGTTTGCTGTCACTCGAGTCGAGCTCCGCATGGGCAAGCATGAGGCTCGCAAATGTATGATCCCAGGCGGAGGCCTACCGCAATTCTGACCGCCTCGTCGTCTAATCGTAATCCACATGATGTCATGGGGAGGGCGAAAAGCCAGTCACCTGCGTGAGGCGCTGCGGCTGCCATGAATCGTGCATTGCTCAGCTTGGTAGCCGTATTCTGCACGATAGGATTGTTCCAACTTGATTGTTTGTGAGCCGCACCGCTCGCATGTAGCCAAGTTTGGCTCTCAATACACCATAGAATCATAGATGCTCCATCAATTCCACACGCTCGTCAATATCGGGGCATGCATTGCCTAGCATCTCCACTCGTGGATGTTTTCTAATCGTCTTTCGCTTAATACTTCAAAGACTCAATTCATCTGGCTAGGTACTCCCCAGCAGCTAACGAAGCTTGATTTCATTCTGCTCTCTGAAACACTCCCGCTGTTTTCCTTCTCTTCAAGTGTGCGGGATCTGGGTGTTGTACTTGATAGCTCTCTTACCTTTTCTGAGCATATTTCCAATGTGACACGCTCGTCATATTTCCATTTAAGACGTCTCAGAGCAATTCGTCGCTCTGTCTCCTCCTCCATCTTCACTACCTTAATTCATGCTTTTATATGTTCACGAATTGACTATTGCAATGCTCTCCTCATTGGTCTTCCTAAAGTTCGTCTTTCACCGATTCAGTCGGTTCTCAACTCAGCTGCAAGATTGATTGCCCTTCCCAAGTACTCTCAAATCTCTACCTTTATGTTTCATGAACTTCACTGGCTTCCTCACCGTGCTCGCATACAATTTAAGATCCTCACTCTGATCATAAAGGCTCAACGGGGTCTTGCCCCAAAATATCTGACTAATGTTTTACTTTGTCCTCACTCGGCTTCCTCCAACCGTCCACTTCGTTCATCCAACAGATTTGACCTCTTAGTTCCTCGGGCTGGAACTGCTATGGCTCGGTCTCGATCATTTGTCTCAATTGGTCCTTCTATTTGGAACGCCCTTTCTCCTTCTGTTCGCTACACTTCTTTCTGGTAGTCTCTCCTCTGCTTTGTCTCTTCTCAAAACCTGTTTCTTTTCACGGGGCCTTGCACACTGGGAACGCCTCTGAACGGTTCACCCTACTAGAGGCGCTTTATAAATGTTTAAATACAATACAAAAATGGAGGACTGGAGTGCTCGGGTGCTTGCAGCGGAAGCCAAAAAGGCGGGAAGAGCAAGCGAAGCCACTCGGCGAATTTCTAATCCACCCATCTTCACCGGTAAAGATGCCTGTAGCCATTGGTCGTTCGATAGGGCGATGTTGAGGACTGCACTCAAGCCGTTCCGAAGGAGTTCGTCGAATTTATCCAGCAGCACGCGCCCTGTGCACTGTGTGCAGGGGCTACATCTTAAAGTGCACATCAGTCTATTTTTTTTATATAAATTTCATCTATTGCATGCAAAACAGACAACTTCCTATTCGAACAACAACTCCGAAGAGTGCTAATTGCTAATAGGCTAGTAATAGCCTATTGTTCTTGGACCTCGACACCGGTGTCGTGAATAAAAGTCCCTCTAAACGCTATTGCGTTGTAGCGTTGTGTACAGATGGATAGGCGCTGAAAAAGATATGAAGACTCCTGAGAGTCGCCCGTGGCGGTAGGTAGTCAGCCGACGACCTAGTTCCACAATGAACTCGCGACCTGACATGTTAATTGGTCCCAATGTTTCTAACGCGATCGGAACGAAGCTGTGGGTTGCAGGGAGATCTGCATATTTAGATATTTTACTGGGTTTGGATTTGTGTGCACAGTGCACCGCACCGGTGTCAGTGCGGAGAGACCGCCAACTCAAGAGGACACCACGGGCGCCCTGCTGCGGATATGTAGACTCCTACATCAGTTATATGCTGACGACATCCAAGCATAATTATTATGTTCACTGTCGCGCATCAGATGCGGTTTACTCTGTTGGGCTGATGTGCTCTGCCATTGATACCCTTTCTGGCTGGATGGCTTCAAATCGTTTGCTGTTGAATCCATTCAAAACCCAATTCATTTGGCTTGGCGGTCGCAGAGAATTGGCTGGTCCAAACCTGCAATTTTTGGCTCAGAACTTTCCCCCATATTGCATTCTCTCATACCGTCGGCGATCTTGGAGTGACACTTGACCAAGAACTCAGTTTCTCACAGCATGTTAACCTAGTAACACGAAGCTGATAATATCATGATAATATTATTACCAACTCCGCCAGTTGCGTGTCGTCTTGCGGTCTCTATCATTCTCATGATGCCGCTGTGGTCCTTGTTCACGCCTTCGTAACCAGCAGAATTGATCATTGCTGCTCAGTTCTTGATAGTCACCCATCTGGCTTAATAGGGCGTCTTGACCGGGTCATGCGCTCTGCTGCCCGGCTTATTGGTCATATTCCAAAATTTGCCCCGATCTCTGCTTACATGCATGATGTTTTGCACTGGCTTCCAGTCTCGCAGTGCATCTCGTACAGGATAGCAGCACTTGTCTGTTGACGCCTCACTGGCAGTGCTCCGTCCTACTTATATGATCTCTGTCTCTGACATAGCCTACCATCGAGCTTTACGCTCTTCGGCCAATGGGAAGCTGCTGGTTCCTCTGCTACCAGACAGCGTCGAGCCTTCTCGGTTGTTGGCCCGTCCACATGGAATGGGCCCCCGCTTCACTAAGCTTACTACCTCGGGATAAGTTGCTTGCTTTCTACCAGTTGCTTAGGACCTATCTTTTTATCTGTGACTGGGCTGGGAGCGCCTCTGAGTAGGCTTCTTGAAGGGGCGCTATTTAAGTTTTTTGAATGAACGAATTAATTAATTAATTAATTAATTTAGGAAAGTGCTAGGTTAAATAAATGTATAAGCTTACCGGCGTAAACAGCCATCGTTCGAATAGATGCACTCTACTTGTCGATGTTCTGTTCTTCTTAGTCATCTTCCTCGCGATGAACAGTCGATATGCTGCGCGGATTCTCCTGCTGGCTCACAAGAATGGAATGCACGACGGTCAATTCGCGTTCATTGGTTACGACCTCACCTCACGTAAGTTTCTGATGATCATATGACAAACGATAGATCAGCGTGACAATGTGACTAACTTGCACCCTAAGACGATACATAGAAGACATTTAAGTTAGAGAAGAAAATGTCATCCTTTGAGTGAAACATCGGCTCATTAACCCTCAGGCTACCAAGTCTATGTGACATGGACTACCAATGGGGGGGGGGGGGGTTACCATCTCTGATTGATTTTGGGTTTGGTTTTAGATACCATAATAGCAGCCTACTTGCAATACACCACCGGATGCAGCATTCATCACTGCACACAATGGCATAGTTTAGTCTTTATAATATACTAGCTAAACCCGGCTGAAAAGAGAGTCCAACCATCCCTCTCTACCTCCATTCCACCTCCCCTTCCTCTCACCATCCCCCTTCTCCCTCCCCTCCCCTCTCCTCTTCTGCCCTCCCCTTTCCCACCTCCCCTTCCCCTTCTCTTCTATCCCACCACTCTCCTTCCCATATTCTCCCACTCCACTCCCTACCCCTACCATCCCACTCTACCTCCTCCATTCCCTCCTCCCCTACCTTCCCCCTCCACCATCCCTCCACCCTACCCTCCTCCCCTCCCAGTTCCCTCCCTCTCCCTCCCTCCGTTCCTTCCTCTGCCTCACTCTTTTTTTTATCAGAACTGAAGTAATAGAGTAATTTTTCTAAGTTAACATCTTGGAATGGCACCATGTGCATAATAAACGTGGAAACTCAGAAAAAAATTTTATAATAATTTTTAGTTTACATTAATTGAAGTTTAGACCACTATTATCAGCACTGAAGTAGCATTGCAATTTTGCTTTAGATGATAACTTAAAATGCTGCCATCAGTGTGGAAATTAGAAAATTTCTTATGTGGAGGGGCACATCCCCTCCCAAAGCCCCTGCCCTCTCGGCGTCACGTGCTTCAGAGATTTTCCGTCGGATGCTCGCTTTTCCCCAGAAACCATGATTCCCAGGGAAGGGACTGGATCAAACACTGGTTATTGGGGGAGTGGCTAGATTAAACACTGGCTATTAATGCTGCCACTCGCGAGTTATAGGCCTAAGACCCTTTGTCTTATCTAAACAAATTGGAAAAGACATTTTTGAAGTCTTAAGCCTTGTTTTTCAGAATTGTTCATAACTTCATCGCTCATAAACACAGCTGGCAAACAAGAGCCTGAAACGTGCTCTAGCCGATGTAAAAAGTAAGAAACGCGTTGGTTAGACCCCGCTGGGGAGCCTACGATACTCCCCAGGCCTTCTAGTTGGCATTGGCTTCGTGCCTTCGGCACTCGCTGCTTCTCACCTGCGGCGCTTACAATAAAAATACTGAGCACCCCCAACAAAATGTTCGGATTGCGACCCTGCTAGTAGTTTCGCTCATTTGATTTAAGTACATTGTTTATTGCGTTGCGATTAACATTAAACATTTGAGATATTCTGGAACTGAATTGTCGTTGGCGTCTATGACGGGACTGTTTTCAGGAGCGCTTTCCACCGCTGTTGACGGGGCTATTTCGACAGAGCTCTTTTGTCGGTGGGCGATTATGACGGGTTATTTTGACGGGGCTATTTTGACCATGCTATTTTGATCGGGCTATTTTTGACGGGGCTATTTTGACGGGCCACCTCTCGAAACACATCAATCGACTTTGTCGTGATTGCTACTATACCAACTAAATCAGCCTAGGGTGGTATCCCGATCTTTGACCTCTACTGCTGCTGCCATTCTTGTCCATGCCTCTGTGGTCACTCGTCTCGACTACATGTATGACTGTAGTACCCTCTATTCATTCATTCATTCATTAATTCACTCGGACATTTATATAGCGCTCCTTCAAGTAAAAGAAACTACTCAGAGGCGCTCCCGACTCCAGCGCGCCCAAAAAGAACAGTTTTAAGTTTAGCAAGGAACGATCCTGGTAGAGTCCCAGGGTGTAGGTGTAGCTCAATATGAAGGCCATTCCAGACCACCGGACCAACCACAGAGAAGGCTCGATTCTTCATGGTAGCAGTACGAGCAAAAGGAACCAAGAGGACTCCCTTATCAGCAGAGCGTAGCTGACGATGTTGGACTATGTTGGACTTCCAGCGACGTTGGACTATGTTGGACACCCAGCGATTCGGATTGGGTGTCTTGATCGGGTTCTACGCATGGCAGCACGTCGCATAGGTCGTATCCCTAAATGTGACTAAGTCATGGAGTACATGCGGAATGTCTGGAACCAATGTAGACCTACATGCAGTGGCTCTGCTGTCCCAACTCTGTCGTCCAGCGGCGATCTGACCTCCGATTGATTGATCAAGCTGGGCTCCTAGCCCCTCGCTCACGGACTACTACAATGCAGCGCGCTCTTTTTCAGTGGCTGGTCCTAGAACCTTGAATAGACTCTCTGTTGTACTTCGCCATGAGCCGGAAGGTCACACCACTAGGGGGCCGTCCATAAAGTACGTCACGCTATTTTTGACAATTTTTACCCCCCTCCCCTGTCACAAACTGTCACAAATCTCGGACCCCCCTAAAGTATGTCACACTTTCGAAATTTAAAAAAATTAACACCGCAAGGCTATACATAAAACAAGGCTTCAAAACAGCATTACTAGCGCTCCTAGCGAGAGGAATCGTGAACAACACATTCAGGAGATACGCATTTCATGCTATTTTGACATAAAACTAATTCAAATGTTTTACAAAAATTTTGAAAATTATTAATTATTTTTAAAGCTATTAAATTCTACTAAAAAATAAGAAATAAATTAGAAATAAAATTTACAAAAATAAATGTATGACGTCACACATGGCCTGACCCTATCCCCTGTCACAAACTGTCACACTTTCTTACACCCCTCCCCCTGGAGCGTGACATACTTTATGGACGGCCCCTAGGCCTATGTTTCTTTCTTGCTTAGAAACCCCTTATTTAGCCATTTTTGAACTGAGAAGATTATCTTGAAAGCGCGCTATATAAAAAGTCAATAATAAAAATAATTTTTTTAGGCCTATAGTTTATGCATTGACTTATTTTCAGCCGATGCCAAAAGTATTAACGCAACTGCGGACGAATGGGAGGCGGCCAAAGTGGGTCTTATCTTCTTTAGGCCGATTGAAGTGAGCGGTTCACTTATGAATGGCCAATTTCTTAACCAAATGAACCTTCAAGATAGCAAGACGCACACTCAGTTCAAAGCACTGAAGCGCCAACGTCTATACCCAGAGGCAAGTTTCGAAACTCTGTTTATAGTCACTAAGCGATGTCATTCTGTGTAGGCTAATTATAGCTAGTACAAAAGTGTACTGCACCTGTATGCATGCATACTGCCTTGTCCAATTATAATCATAGACGATAAAGCAAATCCTTTATTAAATTAGTGCAAACGTCATGAAATGTTCAGAAAATTTGTTCAATAACCTGGTGCCGTAAAATTATGATTCTATTATAGGCCTAATGACTACACCGTGTCTCAATAAAGAAAGGTGCAGAATTGTTTTTGTCAGAACTTCGTCAAATTTCCACCAATCTTAATAACTTTTTGGCAGGTAGATGGCAAAATGGCTGATATTTTATGCCATATATAAATTTCTTACATCACCTCAATCAATCAATCAATCAATCAATTTTTTTATTGAGCCAAAAAAGCACACATCACATCAAAATAAAACATGAACGCTATTGGTAACAAAAGGAAACCCAGAAGGGACTGCAGAGTCCCGCTGGTTAGGGCCACCTGCGCACATTTTCTGGTTCTAGCGTTAACAGATTCAGCACAATAAAATTATATTCTATTTTCCATCGTACATGTAATAAATCAAAATAAATCAAAACTTAACTAAGAAAACTAAACGTTACAAATTTTAACATCACGATAATACATAATATGCATATCTAAACATGATCAAATTTTAAAAAATAAATCAATACCAAACTGAAAAAAGTAAGAAAATCTTAAGTAGGCCTAAGAAACATAAAACCTTAACTAAGTAGGGAGACTCATATCGCCGCACTACCTTGTTAAACACAGATGTACCAATTTCTCACATAACGCTTAAATTTTAACAATTAAAATTTGACAGAATGCCCAAATTTTGTCAATCAATTCGCTAGAGGGCGACAGATGTTATTTATTAAATTTCTAAGTTTAAATAGTCTACCCTCACATGGCATTCAGCAGACGATTTTTTTACGTATGATGGATCCGATTTGACCAGGGTCTATGACAACAGAGGCCGTTACCCTGGACAGAAATTTGCTAGGCATATTACAGCACTTATGAGCACGGTTACTAGACCAGGTTATTATTATTTACGTAAAAGTTACGTAAAAGTTACGTAACGTTTTAAGCTGCGCTATCGTTGATTAAAACTGGTGTTTTCGAAGGAAGATGAGATTTTGATCAAAGTTTACGAGAACTGAAGGGTTACAGTTCTACGCGTTTCCTTAGAGAATTTCAGACCAAAAACTGGACATGACGAGGTTTGGATCACTTGTTGGCGAAAATTGATTGCAGTGGATCGGTTGATCGCGTGGCGGGGAGTGGTCGTCCCCGAACTGCCCGTACTGATGGAAACATCGCTATTGTGGAAGACATGGCATTGAGCCAAGAAGACGCCCCACGCACTCACCGCACTGTCCGACAGATTGCACGCGAGTCTGGCATCCATCGGTCGAGCGTCCATCGTATCGTGAAGACGGAACTGCAGCTCAAGTGCCTAAGAAGATCAATGCCCAAGAGCTAACTGCAGCTAACAAACAGGCGAGAATGACTCCAGCTCGGCAGCTTCTCGGCAAGTATCCGAGTCACATGGTGACTTCGTAGTTTTCACCGATGAAAAACTATTCACCGTCGCTGCCCCAACCAACTCGCAGAACGATCGTTTTTACGTCCATCCAAGAACCCTAAAGAAAGACGTCAACGAAAACAGGCTCCTTCGAACAAGACCGACATTCAGCAAGTCGGTGATGGTGTCGGTCGGCGTCTCCAAGCTTGGCTGCACTGGAATGCATTTAATCGAACCGGGTGTAAAAGTGAATGGGGCATACTATCGCGACAACCTTCTTGCCCAGAAGCTACTGCCAGACATACGCCGGATATCCCAGGGCGATTTTTTGTCTTCCAACAGGATGGCGCCCCGGCGCATCGAGCGCGCGACACCGTCTCTTAAATTTCCTGGAGCGACAGACGCCCGACTTCATTCCTCCAACTCTGTGGCCGCCGTATTCACCAGATCTTAACCCGGTCGACTATAGCATATGAAGTGTGCTGCAGGAGAAGGTTTACCGGTCCAGAATAGTCAGTGTCGACGAACTCAAAACGCGTCTGATCGACGAGTGGGCTCGCTTTGACCAGTCAATCGTTGATGGTGCTATCGACCAGTGGCGTCGCCGTCTTAGCGCTTGTGTCCGTGCATGCAGGGCACATTTCGAGCACCAATTCTAACACTTTTAGGCAGATCTGTCATAACAATTAAGAAACTCTGCTATTTTACTCTATTGTGTGCTAATTCAGTCGTCATATAGTTTGTTGGAAGTATTAAAATTTAAGCGTTATATGAGAAATTGGTACATCTGTGTTTAACAAGGTAGTGCGGTTATATGAGTCAGGTGAGGTGGAAAATTCATATAGGCTATGGCATAAAATATCAGCCATTTTGCCATCCACCTGCCAAACGTTATTAAGATTGGTGGAAATTTGACGAAGTTCTGACAAAAACAATTTTGCACCTTTTTTGGAGACACGGTGTATATCCTTCGTTTGATAAAGCCAAACGTATGACACAAACCTCTCTGATCGACGACATCATACTTTCGCTCATCTCAGTAGAATGTTTTTAGCCAGGCCCGCCGACAGAAATTCCGGGCCCCTGGGCAGGGCAGTCACGGGCCCTAAACTATCCATAGGCTCAATTAGGGCCTAAATAGCAAATAGAAATAAGAAGAGTGTGGGTATACGAATGTACGATAGCCTAATGTACAAGCTTATAGTCTATTATGGTTTTAATCAGTTCTTATTACTATTATTAAGAATTAAAATTTCAACTTCATGGTGTTGTCTAACAATCGCAATTAAACCTAGCTGAGCATCGACCTTGTAAAAGCGACACTGTTCATAAGACTAAACATCAATTTTGACATTTTCTTCGTCTTTAGGTTAGCTGCCTCTCGGCAGGTCCAGATGCCCAAACGACGCCACTCTTCTCGATGTTGTGCTTTTTCTTTGAGTTTCTTTGAGTTTCCATATCCATCCTCCTTTTGACATGACATGTGCTATTTTCTACGACTTTGTGACCAGTGTTCTGTAGGCTAACTGCTAAAAGCTCAGCAGAAGTAAAATTAATAGTTTGAGATAGCCTGAGTTCCGCTGTCAGGTCGCCGACCTAATAATTTCATAACTGACACTAAATTTTGTAATCTTCATGCACGATGTCGCCTAAAATTTTACAGGCTATGTCATGCTATGAACATAGTTCGTGCTGGGCTCATACGTCTGCTTACTCCAAATGACTGGAACTTAATTCTTTTTTAAAATCCCTTCTTGAGGTTGATTCTAATCCAAAATCTAGGTTACTTGTCTTCCGACAATTTTTCTACAAAATTATTAACTAGGCCTGCTATTTTTGTAGATTGTGGGCTAGATCGTATAATTGAACTGACGCAACATTTGTTACGTTAGGCCTATGCGGTTACATAGGCCTATGTGCACAGTGTGAATTGGTAACGGCATATCGAGTGTCAGCGGGTGTCCCGGAATGACAAAATCATAGGAACCCACTTTGGAAAACGCTGTTCTAGTTTAACATGGAGTAGGCTACCGTATTTTCATCAACCGCCCATCTTTTATTTTAACCAACTATTATTTTCTACGATCCAACTTGTACTTATCGAGAGATCTGTTCATCAGTCCAGCTTCTTTAGAGAGCTAAAACGATTCATTACGGTACCATAATCTTGATCAGTGATGACGATGGATTCTGATTGGTGTGTAGGATAAAATGAACCTGAGACGAGCAGCTGATCTCTTCGACGCTATACGTATCTACTTCTTTCTATGCACACTGGTGATGCTTAGGTCAAACAAAACCGCCAATGGTGATTCCTATAAAGCTACCCAGATTTTCCTTAAGACACCGCTTCCCATGACAAATTTGTATGCACTTCACGAATCTGTTAAGGGAAAAATTCTGAAGGGCGAAAGTGGTAAGTATTTTAAACAAATTTCACTGATAGCCTACTGTTTTCTTTCAAGTTTATTTTTTTATTCAATTAGGCCTAATACTTGATTTTTTATTTTTGATGCCCAATTCTTAAATGGCATGAGGATACATCATAGCAGGAGAAAGTGGTCACGTCTCCTAGAAATGTGAATTTTCTTACTTGCAGGACTCTGTAGACACAGCTCTGCTCCTGCTTTAACCTTGTGCAATCCGTATCGTGTTGAAATGGTTGTCTAAATCTTTGCTAATCTAATCCTTTCTAGAACTTTTCACCAAGACAATCCTGTCCAGTGCAGTCTTATCTGTATCATTATTCTGTGTCTTATAAATATACTGTTACGCACGCTCAAAGTCTTCTAATCTATACAAATAAAAATGTAACCGCGTTTGGCACGGCTTCAAAGATCTCCGAACTTTCTTCATTGATTGCTTTCGAAACTTCACCAAAACGTTTAGTTCCAACACGGCCGGGTTTGCAGAATGATTTTTTGTGAAAAAGCTCAATCTTTTAAACAAAAAAAGCAACTTTGCAAATTCTACCGTTTTCAACACATACGCCTGTCGATAAGCCTTGCCTTCCAATTCGGGCGCGCTTCAAACGGTTGTTCAAATGTGTTCCGTTTATGTAGCGCATTTCAACACATCCCATTGCGGCCTTCTTGCTGAAGAGTTTTAAGTAGATGTAAAATTAATTCTTTGGGAATTTTTTCATTGAAGAAACAATTAGCTAATAAATGAGTTTAAATGGTACTAAAGGATTTTCTGGGATTTTTTCATTGAAGAAAAAAGCCAGTTAAAATAGGGTTTAAACCAGTTAAATTCTTAGTCTTTTTAATTTTCTGGATGTCTTTTATTATTTCCTGAGGGGGGTGCTCGGTAGTACAGTGGTTAGCGCGCTGAACTGTCAACCAAGAGGTCGGGGGTTCAATTCCCCGCCGGGGCAGAAATTTGTTACGAGATTTCTGTTCCACAAGCCGACTCCGCTATGATGAGTACACGGTCAGTGGATGATGAGACGGCGAGGGAGAGGACCGCCCGAGGTCTTGAAAATGAAGTCGCTAACACTTCATCCCCATTGGCGCATCATACTCAGCGTGCTCTGTTTACACATCCGCCTTAAGCCAGCAGCTGCAGCAGCTCGAGAGAGAGAGAGCGCGAGCCAAAGCAGATGGTCATGAATCACACCATCCCCATTGGCGCATCATACTCAGCGTGCTCTGTTTACACATCCGCCTTAAGCCAGCAGCTGCAGCAGCTCGAGAGAGAGAGAGCGCGAGCCAAAGCAGATGGTCATGAATCACACCATCCCCATTGGCGCATCATACTCAGCGTGCCCTGTTTACACATCCGCCTTAAGCCAGCAGCTGCAGCAGCTCGAGAGAGAGAGAGCGCGAGCCAAAGCAGATGGTGTGATTCATGACCATCTGGCTCGCTCAGTCACGACAGCGTTGACCTAGGCTACATACGTAGCCATTGTAAACGCGACTGTAAACAGGTACATTTGGAGCATTGCACGGTCTGTTATATTATATCTCATCTCTCATCATTTCAACTCTAATCATCACCCACCTCTAGCTCATTTTAGTTATTTAACGAGATAGATAGATAGAGAGATAGATAGAGAGATAGAGAGATAGATAGGTAGATAGATAGATAGATAGAGAGATAGATAGATAGATAGATAGATAGAGAGATAGATAGATAGAGAGATAGAGAGATAGATAGGTAGATAGATAGAGAGATAGAGAGATAGACAGATAGATAGATAGATAGATAGAGAGATAGATAGATAGATAGATAGATAGATAGATAGATAGATAGATAGATAGATAGATAGATAGATAGATAGATAGATAGATAGATAGATAGATAGATAGAGAGATAGAGAGATAGAGAGATAGAGAGATAGAGAGATAGAGAGATAGAGAGATAGAGAGATAGAGAGATAGAGAGATAGAGAGATAGATAGGAAGATAGATAGATAGAGAGATAGGTAGATAGAGAGAGAGATAGATAGATAGATAGATAGATAGATAGAGAGACAGATAGATAGATAGATAGATAGATAGAGAGATAGAGAGATAGAGAGATGAAATCAATAATTATAAATCAATATTTTTTTTCAGCAGGTGTCTTTGTTCGCTCGCCGTACACGTCATGCAACAGCTGTTGTTCGCATCATGTAGCTGTCTGACTAACGTCGTCTAGATGTGGCGTGTTCGCTTCAGTCTACTTTAACAACGCTGTTAGCTACAAGTACTTGCGCTATAAGCTTATTATACATGTAGAATGGCCGATCTCAGTGATCTGTTTATAAAAATCGGGACAAACTCTAAAGAAGTAATAGATAGAGGACTTATTAAGAGATCTTTAACAGTCGCTAAAAGAACGAAATTAATGGAAGAATTAAAGAAACTAGCAACCTGTATCGATAAACTAAAGAAAAGAAAACGTCATATTAAAACACCTCGTGGCATCGTTCATCCACCGATTCCATCTGCTGACAACCAACCACCGATTCCGTGTGCTGACAACCAACCGATTCCACCTGCTGACAACCAACCGATTCCGTGTGGTAGTAAGACTCTATCTAACATTCAACCCGTTGAGTCTCCAACTCCACCCGGACGTAAGTCAGACAACTACAGCTTAAAAAATTTCGAAGAAAATATAGTTCCCCAGATACGGGAACGGATCGCGGAATACGGAAGCCTTCATCCACACTTGGAATGGAATTTGGAGCTGAATTTTCTGGACAACCCTTCTAATTTAAAACCGACTGACCTAGCATCAATTAAACAACTTCATGAACAACTTGTAGATAGCGAAAAAACAGCGTTGAATCTGCGTCTCCTCATTGCCTACCACAGAGGAATGTGCTACCTCTCTGCATGTGACCACATGCCAACTAACATCCCTATAAAAGAATGGTTACCTCAAGAATTCGGCTTGCCCTATATAACAATTAACCGCTACCGCCAATTTTCAACCCTTATCCAGAGCTATCCCGGGTTGATCTATTGTGGTCTATCCTTTTCACAACTCACAAAACACCACAGCAGAATCGAAAACCTTCTCAACATCGACGACGGTCTTAGGATGAAACTAAAATCTCAAGTCGAAATCTGTGCTCATAACAGTACATCTACCATCGATCCTGTAGAAACGCAAGTCGAAAACGAATTGAATCTGAACGTTGATCCTGGTTACAAAGAACGTTTAAACAGTACTGCGAGTTCTCCAATGGAAGTCGAAGACGAAGATAGGCTGCTGCAGGATGATTCTTAACTCTTAAACCGCCACATACTTTTGAGGTGTATGCACCCCGGACGCCAAATACTTTTTTTGTTGCAATATACTTCGAAACGTCATGACTCATTCAGAAACATTGAGACATATGGGTATATATAGGTATATACAGGTATGAAGGTACATATATAGGTATATAAGTATATAGGCATTAGGTATGTATATATATAGAAATACATAAATATATTATAGGCCGTACCGGCGTTCAACGCATATGTGTTTCCAGCGTTCTGACAAATCTCTTCGGGAAACACACATTTGTGTTTCCGGCGGTTTAAGGGTTAACCTAATTGGATACTTAGCACAGAGTCATAAAATGTTCTTATTTAGGAGTTTTTACTTCAGCGTGTTCATATGACCTACTTTTGGTATCACTACCATTGTACAGGACAGCATGACGCATGGACAAAAAAAGAAATCGATTACGTCTACGTCGAAGCAGGTGCAGCAGCTGCGTCCATTAAAGCACAACACGCATGCGCGTGTTCATTTGACCTACATTTGGTATCACTCATGATACCAAAAGTAGGTCACGAAGACACGCTCTTATTCATAGAAAAGTAATGATTACACAAGAGCTGTTTTGATGTACTAAAGCTTTTGGACATTTGCTAATAGTAGTAGTAGTATAATTAAGCTTTTAGACATTTGCTAAAAGTAGTAGTATAATTAACCCTCTAGCTCTTGGCGCTATAATAATTCTAGAGACTACGCTAAAAGTATATTTTATAATTAAGACCATAAATCAGTTAAATTCACAATGATATCAAGTCTTCATTGTTAACCCATGAATTGAATGAATTATCATAGCCTAACCATTTAACCAAAGACCGATTACCACTTTTCCTAATAATCTTCTCTATTTTAAATGTATCTTGCGTTGTCAGTTGTAACTCAGCTTCATAAAATGTCCCTTGTATTTGTTCTCCATGATAGTCAGATATTTTATAGGTTATAGGATCCGTGTATTGTATTTGTGTAATAGTAAAAACCTCTTGAGTCCAATTCTGCATGTAGCCTTTCTCGAATGTCTTCTTCTTCTTGGAAATTCTTACTTTATCTCCGACTGAAAATTTAGGTTTAACAGTTTCAGGTACAGCGTCACCATACAGATTTAACCAAACAGCTTTTTCGTTTGCTTTGATACTCGCTTTAACAGGAGTCATTTTAATGGAAGAATGTCTTGTGTTGTTGTATAAACTAAGCATATTATCTAAAACATCGATATATCTCTGAGTTGAATTTGCTGTAAAATACTTAAACATCTTTTCTTTTACTGTTCTATTAAATCTTTCTACGATACAAGATTTCTCTTCATTCTCAGTTGAGTACAACTGCATACCTAATGATTTTACCTGTTTATTATAGAATTCTGTTCCCTTATCGACCCAAAGTTTTTCCCCCCTTCTTTTGCTCGTATTAAATATTTTTGTGAAAGCATCTGCCACAGATTCTCCGCGCTTATCTTTTAACGGCTGAATAAATGCATATTTGGAAAATATATCGATGACGCTTAACAAATATTTCACACCAGAATTAAATTTAGCATAAGCCTGCATGTCAATCAAGTCTGCCGCCCAAACTTTGTCCACTCCCTGAACATAAACAACTCGCTTCCTAAACTTCCTGACTATAGGTTTATGCAATTCGTCAGCAAGTTCGTCTGTCCATCTCAGAGCTTTTTTTTCAACCCCATTCCAAAATGGGTTTTTGTTGATAATATCGGTTTAACTATAGATCTTTCAATTCGTTCGCGGAACGAAGGATTAGGTATATTATTTAATTCATCTATCATAGCTCTGTCAGCGACGTTTCTCCCTGCCGTATCAGTATGTTTAGCATAAGCTAGGTCGTGACGATAGGCTGCTGCATCAACTCTATCTACTGGTTTACTCCAGTCTTTTGGCGTCCCGTCAGGGTTTAAACGCAAATCCAATCGAGTTCCTGGACCCGTGAAAGAATGTCCTGGAAGATGCATTTCGCCCGGATATTTTGCCCATGGAAGTTTAATGTTGGAAGTAGCAGAATTGAGAGCTGAGACTAAATCACCACCTGTAGCGGTGGACATTTTAGTAAACTGAGTTTTTCTAGCGCCACACTCAACGCACACACCCCTAAGCATAGGTCTACTATTCTTACTGACGACTCGTTGAACATCTTTAGATTCAGTTTGTCGCTTACATTTTACACAATACGAGTTGTGCTCCATTTTAATATAATATAATTAAAATGGAAGTCCAAGACCTATCGTGGAATGAAGAATCAAGTAAACGCTTTAACAGTCCTCTCCTACCAAGAAGCATCAGAGGTTTGATCGTCGGTAAGTCTCAATGCGGCAAAACAATATTACTACTTAATTTATTACTGAGACCTGGTTGGTTAGACTACGATAACCTGCAGATCTTTGGCAAAAGTTTATTTCAATCAGAATACAAGATACTTAAGAAAGCATTCGAAGAGAAATTACCAAAGGAAGCAATTATAAGACTTTTTGATAATCGCGATGAGATAATGAAATTAAATGTATCACCGACCGCCGTAGTCGAAGAGATGTCTAAAAACATGGAAAAGAAATCCGATATTGACTGCAAGTTCTTTGAAACCTCTGAAGATGTTCCAGATCCACGAGACTTAAGTCGAGATAAAAAGAATCTCATGATTTTTGATGATTTACAGTTAGAGCGACAAAATAAATGCGAATCCTATTATATAAGAGGTAGGCATAGTAATGTAGACTGCTTTTACCTAGCACAAAATTATTTCAAGCTGCCCAGACAAACTATCAGGGAGAATGCCAATTTTATATGTCTATTCCCTCAAGACCTCAAAAATATTAATCATATATACAGCGATCATATAGGTGTAGATGATATGACTATAGAAGAATTTCGAAAACTATGCAAAACTGCGTGGGATGAAACGCATGGTTTTGTGGTTATAGACCTTACTAGTAAAACAAATAAGGGTAGGTATAGAAGTGGATTAGATACATTTTACATTAAATAAAAGCAATAATAAAATGATAACAAAATTTAAGATTTTATATTCTAGGTTTAAAAATAGCTATCTAAAATGGAAACCCTTCTTGACGAAATTTTATCTACTACTCAAACGATTGCACGCAACACAGAGGCTAAAGAATCCTTTTGCATTTTGTTGAGCGAAAGGAGCACACGAATTCGAACGAAATTTAATCCACTAATCGAACTGGACAAAAGTAAGAAGTATGAAATGGCCCTTGTTAATCTTGAAACTTACTACAGTTTTCCCAATATAGACGAAACAAATAATAAATTCGTATATTCGTCAGATAACGGTGTAACGTGGGAAGATTTAGACATTCCAACCGGTTGCTATGAAATCGATGACTTAAACGAATACATACAGAGAATTCTAAAAGAAGAAGGTCATGGACAATGTATAAAGTTGCAACCAAATAACAATACTTTGAAGGCTGTTTTGGAAATTGATGAGAACTATAAAGTTGATTTTACAGTACCAAATTCAATTAGTACGGTTCTAGGATTTCAGAGTCGTGTATACTCCGAAGGATATAACGAATCCGAGCACATAGTTGATATAAACAGCGTGAATAGTTTACGAATTACCAGTGATATAATAGGATCATCGTATGCCAACGGAACTACGGAGAACATAATTTATTCTTTCTTTCCATCGGTCGGGCCTGGTTATAAGATAATCGAATCTCCTCACAATCTCGTATATCTTCCAATAACGCTATACTCTATTTCATCGATGGAAACAAAACTAATAGACCAAAATGGAAAACTAATTAATTTAAGAGGTGAGGAATTGTCGATACGATTTCACATAAGAGAGGTTTAATTTAAAGTTTATATTTAATATAAGATGAGCGCTTACGCTAAGGTCAAAGTTAATATTTCTGAAGGGCAAAAAGAGAAGATTAAGCGAGCTGTTCAAGTAGGAACTGGAGTCAGTATAAGACTTTCTCATGGAGACATAACTGGTGAGCATGTATTAGCTCTAAACCAGAGGCAAATCAACAAGTTAACTAAAGCGTATCAGAATGGAACTGGCGTGACAATTAAAATGGGCAAAAAGCAATTAGAAGACAATGCGAGAGTCGAAGGCGGGTTTATTGGTGCTATTCTACCGTTCTTAGCAACAGCTGGAAAGTTTCTACTGTCTAGTGTTCTCCCGAGTTTAGCCACAGGAGCCTTAACAGGATTGGGTTCTGCAGCTGGTTCCAAAATTGTCGATAAAATTAGTGGATCTTCGATCTCACAAATACGTGGATCTTCGATCTCACACCCGGTAAGTGGATCAGGCGTGCTCTACGTAAAGAAAAGAGGAATATGCTGTAAGATAGTGCCTGCTGGGGAAGGTCTTTTTCTATCTCCGTGGAAAAAGGGTAGTTCGATATCGGGTTCTGGTCTGTTTATGAAAAGAGGAGCAGGATATATCAGCGGTGAAGGTCTTATCTTGGGACCCAATTCACCATTTAAAAATATTCCTATTCTTGGAATGTTACTTTAAAAAACCACTTATATAAATGTCTGGATACGGTCACCCAATACACAAATTTATCACCAAACGGAAGCCTCGTGTGAGTCCGATAATTTGGTTGCCTAAAGTGGTCACTCACGCTCCTGCAAGACAACGAGCAGGCGATAGATATGAGATTTTTGCTCAGCAAGCGATAACGATTGAACCAAAGACAAATATTACAGTAGAAGTAGGCCTTGGAGTCCGAATGACCAGTGGAATGTGTCTAGTCTCTCTTAGACAGAAGTTGAAACAACTCAGACTGAGTCTTCAAGATGGTACTGTCCTAGAGGACGCAGAGGATATAATAATTACAATTCAAAACAACTCCGATTCACCAGTTACTATAAACGAAAAAGACTCCATATGTTACGTTAATTACTACGATGCATAAATTGTACGTTTTATGTTTACGTTTTATGTTTACGTTTTACGTTTACGTTTTACGTTACGTTTTAAACATTATACTTATAATAAAAAATGTCACTACTGAAAATTAGCGATCCTGCTAAAAGAGATTTTATTATCGAAGAGTTTTTAAAAACGAAAAAAAATCTTAAACAAAACTTTCTCTCAGAGAGAATAGATGATCTTGGACTTCAACGAGAATTAACGAAAATCTACAAACCAATAGTCGACTCTCAATCAGCAATTTCAAAAGAACAAAACGCTTTGCTGTCGACAATAAAAGATAATTCTGCAGCAACATCACTTGCTCTAAAAGCACTTCCAGATTCGTTGAAAACCGTTCAATTTCCTCAGTATCCGTCTATAGAGGCGTACGATGACCATGACCCAGTAGAAGACATTAGAAGGTTAGAATTAGGAAATATTGCAGTTGAATACCTTAAAAAATATGCTTCCGATAGAAGACTTGTGGATACAACATTCGGATTAAGATCAAGAGATGGAAAATTCTACATTGGAGACAGCGAAGCCTCAATCCAAGGAAATGATATTACAGTTGGAACCACAACTTATCAAGGAACTCCAGGATTATGGGAATTGTTAACGTTAGCTAGTCCAAACAGTTCAATTTATGATAATCGTGATCTCAAAGAATACGCCGAGATTCTAATTAAAACGAATGCCATGAGTCAGCCAAATAAACCAAACAAACCTAAATCGTCTAGAAGTGTAAAATATAAACAGATAATAAAACCCATATGGGACGATTACATGAAGTTAAGAGGTAAAACAGGAAGCGGAATAATTACCATTCCTTCAGATCCTAACGAATTAGTAAAACAACTTGAGTTACGATTGTATAGCTATAAAGCGGGAAATACAGGAGTAAGGAATGAAATTGTAGGTATGAGTGACGAGTTACTAAGACAAGGAGTGATAACCAAAGATGAATATAAAAAATTGATGATCTAATTTAAAAATTGATGATCTAATTAAAAATTGATGATCTAATTTAAAAATTGATGATATAGAAATGCTGGTCGTTGCGAGAAGAAGTTATAAAAAAGTACACGTTGTCGGTGGAGCAGGAATATTCGATTCCATTGCAGGATTTCTCAAGAGACTACTGACTTCGAATGCAGCCAAACAAATTGCGAGCACAGCTGTCAAAGAGATTGGGGGTGTTGCTAAGGATAAGGCGATCGACGTTGGAAAACGATTACTCAATAAGATACTTCCACCAACCACCGTTCAGCAGCCGATAACTCAGGAAACTAAAGTCATTCTAGCTAGATTACTCGGATCGAATCCGGGAATGACGGGTGGAGCTATTAGAATTCAAGATCTCGTAAAACGCTTAAACGGAGGTGGTTTGAAAATGGCAGCTTAAACATATTTTCTTATTTAAAAATATATGTATAATAAAATGCAATCCGATATTCTAAGATTCACAGAGCAACCATTGATCGATGAAGGTATCGAGCGATACGAATGGCATGAGTACGAACCTGTAGCGAGAACTAACCTTAACAGTTCTGGTGAAATAAGAATAAATATTGAATTACAGGACTTATATAGTCACCCAGCAGAGTCATATCTGCAATTCGAAGGAAGACTAATTAAAGCCGATGACACCGCATACGTTAATGCTGATTTAGTCGCTCTTACGAATAATGGGCTTATGTATCTATTCAGTCAAATATCCTATCAGTTATCTAATCAAGAAATCGAAACGCTATTTCATCCGGGTCAAGCTACAACGATGCTCGGTTTACTTACGTATCCAAACGATTTTCAGCTGACTCAAGGCTTAAATCAGCTGTGGTATAAAGACACTGGGGCGACTGCTGTTATTGCGGACAACCCCGGATTTGCCACTAGACAAAGCTTTCTCATTCGCAAACCAAACACTAAAGGAATGTTCAGCTTTATTGTTCCGTTGAAGCATATTTTCGGGTTTTGCGATGATTACGACAAGATTATTTACGGCTTCAAACAGACGCTGACATTAGTTCGTAAAGCCGACGATGATGCAATATTCCGAGATAACGCTGCAGCTGCTGGAAAAGTTGCGATAAACAAAATTTCATGGTTTATTCCACACGTTATTCCTTCCGATATGGAACGAATGCAGTTGTATAAGACGATTGAATCGAAATTAACGTTGCCAGTTGCCTATAGAGCTCGTCAATGCGACACGATAACAGTTCCTCAGTCGACAAGTTTCAGTTGGAGATTAAGCGTTAAAACATCACCGGAGAAACCTAGATATATCATCGTAGGATTTCAGACGAGTCGTAGCGGTGATCAGGAAGCTAATCCAGCACTCTTTAATCACTGCGATCTCAAGAACATTTATGTTATGATGAATCAAGAAAGATATCCAGCTGTCGATCATAACCTGTCGTTTCCTAATCAACAATTCTCCAGAGCGTACAGAGACGCGTCCTCCTTTAGTCAAAAATTCTATGGTATGGATAAGTTGATTACGCAAGGAAATATAACACCTGTTGATTATAAAGAATTATATCCGTTGTTCGTGTTCGATGTAAGCAAACAATCCGAGCGTTTGAAATCGTCAGTCGTTGATATACAAATTAAGGCTCTTTTCAATGCAGCAGTGCCAGCCGACACAGAAGCGTATGCTGTCGTAATTTCAGATAGGTTGCTGCAGTTCCAATCGGATGGGCAGAAAATGAGTGTTGTGTATGGAAAATTGATTTAAAGAATACTTATATATTATGAAGCTACCAGAGCTTAGAATGTTAGCCAAGCATCACGATGTTACAGGCACTTCGCATCTCAACAAACCTCAAATGATAGCTGTATTGATTGAAAAGAATATTCTTCCGACGGACTACAAGTCTGTGTCATATCGACATGACACGTTGGGTAGTATCAGGAAACAACCGAGAAGAGTAGATATTATAGATCGAGAGACTGGCGTTGTTACCTCGTATCCATCGATGTATAAAGCTGCTAAGGCGTATGGTCAGAGTGCTGGTATAATAGCTTATCATAACGGAAATGTCTGGAGAGATAGATACGAAATTAAAGTGTATGAGAGATAGATACATGTATGAAATTGAAGTGGATCTTCGATCTCACAGATAAGTGTTCGATTATGGATATTAATATTTTTGCGTGGTAAGATAAAATGGATTTAAAGAAAAGTAGTTTAAGAAACATGAACCATGTTGAACACTTGCTCGACTCATCGGTTCCTGACATTAAGGTTCCTACGCTTACACCCACAGCTGGTAAGTACAAACCAGTAGCGCCTAAGAGAAAATACAAAAATAGGGTTAGAGCTAAATTAAATGATTTTGCGGATTGGTTACTTAGTTATGTACCTGAACGAGATAATAAAGCAGTTAATGAAAAACTGGAATCATTGAAGTTAACTGTTTCCAAAATATTTGATAAACATAAAATTCGAGAAACGGCGTCGGCTATTAAAGGATTTACCAAGCAATATAGAATAGATGGAATTAATGGAATGGATGCCTCGTCGTTTCTTGATTTCGTCAGACCGCAGGTAGTAAATCTGTTGTCGAACAATCGTCAGACAAAGACTAATTTAGTTCTTACTTGTACTATGGAACGAGTAGATATGAAATCTGGAATAGTGACTTCTGAGGATATACCATTCGTTTCCAGGGCAGAAGTTATTTTAGAAGCTACCGACTTGAATGAAATATACAGCAGAAAAAAAGATAAAATCATGGAGTCTATTGCTAGTTTTCAGATGCAAGGAAGTAATTGGAGATTTAAAGCCGTTGTAAAATTAGATATAAATACGGTAAAATATACCCCCTTAAGAGGTAGTTCTTACATTCCTCTACCCAGCTTCTTAGCTAATAAAAAGGCAATCATCAACATGAAAAACCACGACGAAGAATGCTTCAAATGGTGCATCACTAGAGCTTTGAATCCGGTGGATGTCCATCCGGAAAAAATAACGAAAGCTTTGAAAGAACAATCGAAAAAACTTAATTGGAGTGGCATTGAGTTTCCAGTTGCTGCTGATGCTAATGTGATAGGTAGGTTCGAGAGAAATAACAATATTAATGTTAATGTATTCGGTTTTGAAAAACATGTCTACCCGCTTTATCTGTCTAAGTGTGAAAGTAGTATTGATCTTTTGCTTATATCTGATGGAGAAAAAAAACATTATTGCTGGATCAAGAATTTTAACAGATTGATGAGATTTCGGACTAATTCGATGTATTATTGTAAAAGGTGTATGAATGGTTTCACAACGCCAGGAGCGCTTAACAACCATAATGAGTACTGCTCTCAACATAACGCACAAAAAATAGAAATGCCAGAACCAGGAACTATGTTAAGTTTTAAAAATTATAACAATTCTATGAGGGTTCCGTTTGTTGTCTACGCAGATTTTGAGTCTTTTGTGAAGCCAATAGACACTTGTCAACCAAATCCAGAGTTGTCGTACACTAATAAATATCAAAAGCATACTCCTAGCTCCTTTTGTTACCACATAAAATGTTTCGACGATAGTGTATATTCTCAAGATCCTGTGACGTTTACGGCTGAAAGCGAAGATGATGATGTTGGTCAAATATTTGTAGATAAACTAGAAGAGAATATAAAACAAATATATAATCAATTCAAATTCCCTAAAAAGATGAAATTTACAGAAGAGGACAAGAAGTGTTTTGATACAGCTACTACATGTCATATCTGTGAAAAAACGTTGGGCGAAGACCGAGTGAGAGATCACTGTCATCTTAGCGGTAAATTTTGAGGGGCTGCTCATAACATTTGTAATTTAGACTATAAAGTCCCCAAGTTTTTCCCTGTAGTGTTTCATAATCTTTCCGGGTACGATTGTCATCTGTTCATTAAGAAACTGAAAGGTAATAATGGAGAGAAAATTAATTGCATACCTAATAACGAGGAAAAGTATATATCTTTTAGCAGAGAGGTCGTTGTTGATAAGTTTGTAAATAAAGAGGGAAAACAGATTACCGTCAAGCGACAACTGCGTTTTATCGACAGTTTTAAATTTATGGCTTCTAGTCTTGATGCTTTATCGAGGAACCTAAGCAAAGACCAGTGTAAAAATATTGGGAAACGATATACTGGAAAGAAGCTCGATCTTTTGCTAAGAAAAGGCATATATCCTTATGACTACGTCGATTCATTTACTACCTTTAATGAAACCGAACTACCACCAAAATCCGCTTTCTATTCTAAGCTAAATGATTCGAATATTAGCGATGAAGACTACGAGCATGCAAAAACGGTATGGAAGGAATTTGGATGCAAAACATTCAGAGAATATCACGATTTATACAACGTTTCGGATGTTCTGTTACTTGCCGATGTTTTCGAAAACTTTAGAGATGTGTGTATGAAGAACTATACGCTTGACCCTGCATGGTATTTTACATCTCCTGGTTTAGCCTGGGATGCCGCTTTAAAATTGACAGGCGTGAAATTGGAGTTATTGAATGATTACGATATGATTCTGATGCTTAGGCAAGGGATGAGAGGAGGAGTGAGCACAATATCAAATCGTTACGGGAAAGCGAATAATAAATATATGAGCGATTTCAATAGTAACGAAAATTCTACATTTATTACTTACCTGGATGCGAATAATCTATATGGATGGGCTATGATCAAAAATTTACCTACTCACGGGTTCAAATGGATGAACGAAGATGAATTAAATAATTGGAGAAGTATTCCATGCATATTGGAAGTTGATTTGGAATATCCTAAAGAGTTACACGACCTGCATAACGATTTTCCGTTAGCCCCCGAAAGCATTGAGATTAACAAAGTCAAAAAGTTAATTCCAAACTTAAACCATAAAAAGAAGTATGTGCTGCATTACGATAATCTGAAGCTGTATGAGAGCTTGGGTTTGAAAATAACAAAAGTGCATAGAGGTGTACTATTCGAAGAAAGTGATTGGTTGAAAAAGTATATCGATTTAAATACAGCTCTTAGAACGAAAGCTACTAATGACTTTGAGAAAGACTTTTTCAAGTTAATGAATAACAGTGTCTTTGGAAAAACTTGTGAGAACATTGAAAATCGTGTTGATGTAGAGTTAGTGTGTCAAGAGGAGAGGGCTATTGAACTAGCCGCTAAACCTAATTATGAGAGATGTACTATTTTCGATGAAAATCTAATAGCCGTTCACATGAAAAAAACTAAATTGTACTATAATAAACCTATATATCTTGGCATGTGTATATTAGACTTGAGCAAAACGTTGATGTATGAATTTCATTACAATTACATCAAGGATAAATACGGAAATAGAGCTAAATTATTATTTACCGATACAGATTCTTTGACATACGAAATTAAAACTGAAGACTTTTACTCAGATATCGCAGGCGATATTAAGACTCGATTCGACACGAGTGAATACCCGAGAGATCATCCATCTGGTATTGAGGTTGGAGTAAATAAAAAAGTTATTGGAATGTTCAAGGATGAAGCTAGTGGGAAACAGATAAAAGAATTTATTGGACTCAGAGCAAAGTTGTATTCTTATAAGATGGCTGCTGGAGATGAGCACAAGAAATGTAAAGGTATTAAGAAGAATGTTGTCCAGAAAACTATTACTCACGAAGATTATAAAGACTGCTTATTTACTAAAAAAGAACAACAACGAACGATGAATGTTATTAGATCTTATCATCACGATATTTATACAGAAGAAATTAATAAAGTTGCATTATCTGCAGACGACGATAAACGGGTAATAATGGAGGATGGAATTCATACTTTGGCATATGGTCACTACTCGTTGAAAACTTTTAATTAATGTTTATATTAAATAAATGAGCGTCAAACAAATCGATGTTTGTGGAGTAGTGCTACCGAATCATCCGTTAACGAATTTTGAATTATTGGATGCCGCGAAGAAGCTGAATATTCCGAATTTTAGAGGCGTTTTCGTGCGAGACGAGCTGCCGAATAAACCTAGACGGATTGAATGTGGGATATTGAATCTAGATGATTCTAAAGGAACCGGTCAGCATTGGTGCTCTTTCTTAAAGAGCGGTAATGAGAAAATATATTTCGATAGTTACGGCCTTCCTCCCCCTCTGGAACTGATAAAGTATTTACGCCGTCCAGTGTTATATAACAGCGAGCGAATACAGCCGGATAACGAAGTGTTTTGCGGCCATTTGTGTCTGTATGTGACGAAGATGGTGGGTGATGGAATGAATTTTCAAGAAGTTATAAACGGCTTGCATTAAAAATTATTATATATAAATATATATATATAAAATGCCCGTTGATAAATTTGGTCACACCGCTGCTGGAGGAACATCACGAAGAGTAATCGCTGGTGGTGTAACTCTTAGCCAAGTAAATGCTAATTTTCTTCGATTGGATGGGACAAATCTACCGACTGGAAATTTAAAAATGAATGGACATGTGATAAAAGGTCTCCCAGTAACGAATACTTCGACTGCCGGAATGGATGAAGCTTTAAGTAGGGGGCAAGCTATTGATTTCATAACGAATCACAACGATTCTCCGTCCAACGATAATCATTTGACGAATAAGAAATACGTTGATGAACAAGTTACAAAGTACGTCGATAAATCTCTGAAAAAGTGCCATGTTGGGTATATTCCTCCCTTGGAAGCTGATGTAAGTGTGACAGGATTCGTTGCTAGTGCCAGTGAGTGTTTATCCGGAAGCAAAGCCTACCATGCTTTCACTAATCTCAAGGACGATGTTAACACAGCTTGGAATTCAGGTCAAGTAATGGCTTGGTTACAAATTAAATGTCCTGAGCCAGTTAAAATTTGGAGAATTGCGATGAAAACCGTATCTGTATCTTATTTCGATTTTGACGCTAGCAATGATGGAGTAGTGTTTGAAAAATTACCCATATTCCCTTCTTCAACGAATTCACCGGCTGTTCCGAGATTTTGTAATATTACTAGACCTATGGGTGCGTATCAATATTACAGAGTTACATCAACGCAAGTGGATGATCATCCTCTACGAGGGATTCAGGTAATGCAATTATATGTATACGATGACTAATCTGCATTAAAAATTATTATTATATATAAAATGCCTGTCGATAAATTCGGTCACACCGATGTTGGTTCATCACAAAGAGTAATCGCTGGAGGTGTCACTCTTAGTCAAGTAAATGCTAGTTTTCTTCGATTGGATGGAGCAAACATCGCGACTGGAAATCTAAAAATGGGTGGTCACAAAATTAAAGGACTGCCCACAACGAAGCCTTTGACAGCAGGAATGGATGAGGCCTTAAGTTGGGGTCAAGCCATTGATTTGATAACGAATCACGACGATTCTCCGTCCAACGATAATCATTTGACGAATAAGAAATACGTTGATGAACAAGTTACATTGAAGGTGTCTAAAACTGGTGATACCATGACTGGTGATCTAATCTTAAACGTTGGCACCGATCGTCTGCGTTCAATGGGTTGTAAGGACTTGAGAGGAGAAAATAAAGAATTCACTATTTTCTTAGGTAGTATACGAAATAAACTACAATGTTCGTTAAACAATCCTATTACATTACAATCGATGGATGGATTTCGTTTTAGAATAAACAATGAAATCATGTTAGAGATGGTTAAGTCACTCGATGGCACTCCTCCGTCTAAAATAAATGTGTATAAGTCCATCTTTATGCATGATGCTTACATTACAGGACTACACGAACCCAACAACGCCAGCGATGCAGCTACGAAGCAGTATGTAGATTCTATCTCAATCGGTCCCGCGCTTAGCATTCATTCTTTAACTTGGCAATTCTTAATCGCTAAAACTCACACAAGAGTTACTTTCGATAGTGTAAGATTCAAAACCGATGGTGTCATAAGTGCGGGACTGACCCGTTTCACTCCCGGTAAAGCCGGATACTATTTCGTTTCGACGTACATAGAATTTGGTCACAGTAGTACCGCTCCTGGTAACGTCTACCTGTATAGAAATGGGGCGAATTACATGCAAATTGCGGGCGGAGGGGGAACGGGAGCTGCGTTTAACAATTCAACCGGTAGTTGCATAATTTTCGTAACCAATACCGATTTTCTCGAGATATTCGCTTATTCGCACATCGCACTAAATATATTAGCTAGAGACTTTTCGGCAGTATTCTTACGACCTTAATTTCCTTGCTGATCGAAATAATAAAAGACTTCCAAAGGGTGGTGACCAATCCTCTCCCTCGCCGTCTCATCATCCACTGACCGTGTACTCATCATAGCTGAGTCGGCTAGAGGAACAGAAATCTCGTTACAAATTTCTGCCCCGGCGGGGAATTGAACCCTCTGACCTCTTGGTCGACAGTCCAGCGCGCTAACCACTGTACTACCGAGCACCCCCCCCCTCAGGAAATAATAAAAGACATCCAGAAAATTAAAAAGACTAAGAATTTAACTGGTTTAAACCCTATTTTAACTGGCTTTTTTCTTCAATGAAAAAATCCCAGAAAATCCTTTAGCACCATTTAAACTCATTTATTAGCTAATTGTTTCTTCAATGAAAAAATTCCCAAAGAATTAATTTTACATCTACTGTTTTATGGCGCTATCCGCGTCGCTATCGGAGAGGGACAGTGTGAGGAAGGAAAGGAGGGGAGGGAGCGGGACGAACAGGGAGGGGAAGGGGGAGAGGAAGGGGAGGGGAAGGGGAGGGGGAGAGGAGGGGGAGGGGGAGGGGGAGGGGGAGGGGGAGGGGGAGGGGGAGGGGGAGGGAGAGGGAGAGGGAGAGGGGGAGGGGAGGGGAGGGGGAGAGGGAGCTCTTTTCAGCCACAGCAACGCGTGGCCGGGTACGCTAGTGATTTCATAAAATATTAATGGCGTCTTCACTGGCGGCGTCACCTGGACCTCGAGCTTCCGCGGGGCATCCGTGTACTTGATTCTGGTTGACACGAGCGGTTCGATCTCTTTGTAGAAGGCGGCCTTCGGATCGTCGGTGTACTCCTGCTGCCACTTCTGTCTCTGTCTACAACACTTAAAACACGAATATGCATTAATAGGCAATTGTGTTTTTTTTAAAAAAAAATTGTATATATTTTTGGTTTTTCTCAGGTTTTAAACTATTCATATGATTCGCTATATTCACAATGAGATATCACAGTAATGAATGATTTATATACATGGTAGTATTGTATAAAATAATATATTTTATACAGACAATATATATATATGTGTGTGTCAGGTAGTGCATGACATTATGTTATGTTTACGTTCCTCTATTTATAATGGTTGGACCTGTTGTTTAGGCTTTAGGGGGGGGACCCCCTTAAAGCATCTTACCATCCTTGATCTCACCGATCAACCTTACCACCTCCCTCTGCAAACCCGTGATCTGCAAGATGTTCCTCGCGGTGCAGGCGACTCCAAGTTCTTGGAACTTGTTGCGGATCTTTCGGCTGATGTCCTTCCTTGAGCACTCCAGCAGAAGATGATCGATGGTGTCCGGAACGTTGCAGTCCTCGCAGTTGCCATCCGGGTGTAGCTTGATCTTGTGAAACCACTGGTTCAGCAGAACTCGACCCAGTCGTAGTCTTGTCAACTGGACCTCGAGCTTCCGCGGGGCATCCGTGTACTTGATTCTGGTTGACACGAGCGGTTCGATCTCCTTGTAGAAGGCGGCCTTCGGATCGTTGGTGTACTCCTTCTGCCACTTCTCCAGAACGTAGCGGTCGATCTTCGCGATCATCTCCTTCCTCTCGATGTACGTTGTAGAGTTGACCGTCGGAAGCTGGAGTCCTTCCTTCGCCGCTGTGTCAGCCTCCTCGTTTCCACAGATGTCCACGTGACTTGGGATCCAGACGACCGAGACCACTTCCGGTCCGAGTCTGTTGATGCTGTCGATCACCTCCATCATCAGCGTTGGTCTGGAGTCGGATCGTAGATTCTTCACGGATTCAGCAGCGCTGAGTGAATCGGTGAAGATCGCGAACGCTGTCTTGTCGCACTTCCGGTTGTTGTCGCAGATCCAGTCGATAGCGTCTCGTATCGCCGTCAGCTCCGTTGCATATACACTGGACGAGTCGGCCAGTCGTAGGACTCGTCTGTATCCGATGTCGGGGATGACGACTGCTGCTGCAGCGGTGTCCTCGTACTTGGATCCGTCCGTGTATATGCAGACGCGATGTTGGTATCTGCTGATCGTCTCCAGAGCGAGCGTCTTCTGGACTTCCGGTGATACGGTCTTCTTGTCGATGGATCCTGTCAGCGATAGGTCGACCTCGATTCGTCTGTTCTTCCAAGGCGGTGAGTTCTGAAACACCGGTCCTTTGCATTCCTGAAACATACAATTAAAGAATTCTTTAGTCCTTTTATACAGCGGTTCTTTGCCTGGTTCGAACTTGCCTCTGTGCAGAGTCCAGTGGTCGTTCATCACTTCCTCAGCCGTGTGATCTGTGCTGGTGACGATCTTGACTCCCTCCTTCAGACTGTCACGAAGCCATCGTAGATGTAGAGGCATCTCTCCGCACTCGTTCTGGACCGCTATCGTTGCTGTTCCTTTAGCAGCTCCGCAGCAGATCCTGAGCGCCGTTGCCTGGATGGTCTCCATCTTCCTCAGCTCGGTGTTGCTCGCCGTGCAGAAAGCGACAGCTCCGTAGTCGAGGATCGGTCGTATGAGGGCTCAGTAGAGCATCAGCAGGGTCTTCTTGCTTGCTCTCCACTTGTTGCCCGACACAGATCTCAGCAGTCCGAGTCGTTTCCTGCACTTCGCCACGATGTACTCGATGTGTGGCTTCCATGTCAGTCTACAATCAAAAACAACGCCTAGAAATTTCACTGTCTTTCCTATTTCGATCTTCTTACCGAGTACCTCCAGTTCCACGTTGTCTTCCTTTCTCTTGTCCAGACAGAAGACAACCGCAGTCGTCTTTGAAGATCTTGAATCCATTCTCATCGCACCAGCGTTGAACTTGGTTGAGCGATCTTTGCATCTTGGTCTGCAGGAACTTGATGTTCGGTCCAGAAGTGAAGAGAGCGCTGTTTGTCTGCGAAGAGCGACATCTCGATTGCGTCACGTGGTATGTCGTTGATCATGATCAGGAACAGAAGAGGAGAGATGACCGACCCCTGTGGCGTTCCATTTTCCTGCAAAAGACGAACAGACAGTACCCGTAAAATGTCCTACATATGGCATGCCTCAGGGTTTTTCTATATTGTAGGCCTACCCATATGATAGTATAGTTATAATCTTGTTAGGCTATAGGCCTAAACTTTTAACTTCTGTGATTATAGTAAAGACTAAGCCCATTTCTTTTACAATAAAATTTTGACATTCTTATACTGGTAGCTAGTCTGCGACTCTGCAAAACGATTTAAGTTTTCATGATTTTATCGTTCATAAATAGCTGGCAAAAAGAGCATTAAAAGGGCTCAAGTTGAGGTCAAGAGAGCTAAAAATGCGTTGGCTGCTGGGGCTCCGCCCCAGACCCCGCTGGGGGAGCTTACGACGCTCCCCAGGTCCTTTAGTCGGTATGGGCTTCGTACCATCGGCACTCACAGCTTCGCGCCTTCGAGGCTCCATAAAAATATTCTAATTGGGTTTAGGGCTTCAGCCCCCCCCCCAAACCTGAAATCCTGGCGCCGCCACTGTACAATACCATAGGTTTTGATATTCTACAAAACTCGAATTCTACCGATAGGCCTAGCCCAGGGCTGAAAGTGATTCGGGAAAGTTGCCGAGTCTGACTTTGGCGGACGAGCCGAAGCCTTTGAGCCGAAATTTTCTGACGATCTTTTTTGATCATTCGTCCAAAATTGTAAATATTTCACCCATTTTTTGGTGCCTGACTACGTTTTTTTTTAGTCATTTGCCCATAAAATTAAAAAATTATACCAATCT
>OX243816.1:45876699-45966699 GCA_945859605.1 Lumbricus rubellus
CTCGTCTAGACGTCACGTGCTGTCCAGACAATCACCTGTGCAGACGCCGCGCGGCAATTTGCACCTGGCCTACTTACGTCGCTGTACGACAATCGGCGTGCACTGATTAAATTAGCTGACATTACCTCCTTCCTTTCTTTTGAAGAGAGCTAATTAATCTTAAAAATTAGCGAACGTATAATGCTTAAACTAAATACAAACAATTCTTATACTAAATGCAATCACAAAATACCTTATACTACAATCTCGATAAGCAGTCTGCTACTACATTCAACTTTCCTTTCTTATAGTTCAACAGAATGTCAAAATTTTGCAATGATAAAGACCATCTGACTAACTTAGCAGACTTCGACATTGACTCAGTCAAATAAACTAAAGGATTATGATCAGTGAACACATTAATCTTGGAACCAATAATGATTTCTTTCAATTTGTTTAAAGCCCATATGATTGCATAGGCTTCCTTCTCAATCGTCGCCCATCTCCTCTGGGTATCTGTCAGCTTCTGGCTGATAAATGAAACGGGACGTTCTATCCCCTCATCGTCCACTTGTGACAGCACAGCCCCCACAGCAAAATCACTGCTATCACAGTACAAATTAAATGGTTTGCCAACCTCGAACATGTACAGAATAACATTCGATAAAACAATTTCTTTAAGAGAATCAAAAGATTTCTGGTGGTCCTGAGTCCAAATAATGTTCTCAGGTGTCTGCTTGCTAGTTAAATCTGTCAATGGTTTAGCAATCTCAGCAAAATTACAAATAAATTGTCTGTAGAAACCAAAGAATCCTAACATTTGCTTCACTTGCTTCTTCGTTTCAGGTTTTTTTAAATTAATCAAACTGTCAATCCTATCTGGATTCATCATCTTCTTCCCTGAACCAATGAGGTGACCGATGAATTTCACCTCACTCTTACCAAACACACATTTCTTCAAGTTCAAAGTTACATTATGCAGTCTTATTTGTTTCAAAAACAATTCTAAATGTTTCAAATGAATGTTCCAATCATCAGAATGGACTGCAATGTCATCAACATAGGGTTCAGTAAATGCATCAATCGGTTGCAAAATCATGTTTATGGCTTTTACAAAAGTCCGTCCAGAGTTAATCATTCCAAAAGGGACACGTGTAAATTCGTACAGTCCATTATGGGTAACGAATGCGGTTTTCCATTGGTCGGATTTCTTCACCGGACAAGTCCAGTAAGCACTGCGACAGTCCAAGACGGAAATAAACTTGGATTTCCCGACTTTGCTCAGCACATCGTTGACGATCGGCATGGGGTATCGACAATTTTCAGTATATGAATTCACGTACCTGTAGTCGCACGCGAGTCTCAAGGATCCGTCCTTCTTCTTGACGATGACCAGCGGACTTGCCATTCTGCTCGACGACGGCTGAATGATGTTTGCTTTCAGCATCTCTTGTATTTGTTTGTCCACTTCTGCGCGGTATATCAACGGTATTCGATAAGCCGTGAACTCCTTCTCTCGAAAGTCTGGTCTCAGCACCACTTCGTGTTCTACCAATGTACATAATCCAGGTTTGTCTGAAAATCTGTCTGCATAACAGTTCAGTACATCCAGTAGCTGTTTCTGTTGCTCGCTCGTAAGATGTCCGATCTGTTCATAGTCCAATTGCAGCGATTTCTGTGTCGTCTCTGCATGGTCTTCTTTCAATGGTAGCTCTACCACTGATCCGAATTCGTCGTCCTCTTCCACGATGAGACCACACGATAATGTTCTTGCGATGAACTTCCTCATTTTGTTGGCATGGACGATTCGTCGGCCGTTTTCATTCATGTCCACCAGATACGAATACTTGGATCTTCTTTGTAGCACTGTACATGGACCATGCCATCGTGAGATCAATTTATTGGTTGACGTTGGATACAGGACGATGACGTTTTCTCCTGGTTCGAATTCTTTATCCTTGGCCCTCTTGTTGTATTGACTGGCGTATTGTTTTTGCTTTTCCTCTGCACAATTCTCAGCAAATATCAAAGCTTTCTCCATGTCTGCTCTTAAGTTCTTCAGCTACTTTGCTGGTTGTACTCCAATGTTTGGCGGTAGATTTATTTCTTTGGTCCAGCTTTCCTTTAAGATAGTTAATGGTCCTCTTGGCATTTTTCCATACACCAGCAGATATGGTGCCACTCCTGTCGTTGCGTTAGGAACTTCTCTCAATGCCCATACGGTAAACGGAATGATTTTATGCCACTGTCTTGGATTTTCCACAATGACATGATGTACCATCTTCTTGAACGTCTGGTTCCATCTCTCGACTAATCCGGCTGCCTCTGGATGCCCCGGTGAATCGAATCGTGGACAGCATCCCATCAATTTCAAAAATTCTCTTGTAAGACTGGCTGTAAAATTCGTGCCTCTGTCGCTGGTGATCACAGACGGCACCCCCACGTCAATGAAAAGCTTCATCAAAGCTTCGCACACAGCCTTAGCAGTCAATGACTTCAGCAAGAAGATTGTCGGCCATCTTGTACATGAATCCACTATGCACAAGCAATACTTATGCCCCGCTGCTGACTTCGGTTCTATTGGGCCTACCACGTCCATAGTCATCCGTCGGAATGGAACATCTTCCCTTGGAATTGGTGTAATCGGCACTCGATCCATCACCAAACTTCGTGCCTTAAGCTGACACTTCTCACAGGACTTACAAAATTTCACCACGTCTCGACGCATCTTTGGCCAGACAAAGGACAACTTGATTCTCTCTCGTGTCTTCTCTTCTCCCAAGTGTCCGCCAAATACTGACTCGTGAGCTAATTCCATTACTTGAATTCTTCTCTCTTTCGGTAACACCAACTGATACACAAGCTGATCCAGCATTTGATGCTTCTTATACAGCAATCCATTCACCACGCTAAACTCTGATCCTTGGTCTTCAGCGATCCTCCACCACGATTTCAGTGACTCGTCATTTCTCTGCTGCTCCTCGAATTTCTTCGCATCTTCCAGCTGTCTTTCATCGTTCGAATTCTCTGTGAACAAGTCCCTCATACTTGTCTCCAGTTCAGCGTCGCTTCCGGAATCTTCACTATCATTTCGTTCACATGCAGCCATCTCTTCTTCAGTTTCATTGTTCTCAGATGTTGTTCTTTCGTCATCTTGGATGCTGAGTTCATCTTCGCTTTCCGTGTCATCTTCTTGCGAACTTTCGTTTATCGTTTCATCTTCTCCGTCTTCGACTTCTGCTCTCCGACTTTGTGCTCTTGTAGTCACATTCGCTTGTAGCTCTCCTTGCAATATACTGATTGGTGGAACCTCTTTCAGTTCTGCAATTATCTCTGGATGTAGCAGGAACTTTTCTGGATTTTCTTTACACAGTTCTGCTGAAATGCTGGCACACACTAAAGTTAAATATGGCGCGATATTTATTGTCCTGTCCTCTGTAGCTGCTCCTTCGTTACGACCGCTCATCCGCACTTCGATTTTCACCAACTTAGCTGGAATCGGCTCTCCAGCTACACATTGCAAATGAACTCTGCCGATTTCTTCTACTGTCGTTCCTTTCAGTAGTTCCTCGTTGATTACTGGTATCTCGGTCCCCGAGTCAATCAACGCCTCGACTTGCACAGGCTGCCCATCAGTCCCACGTATCTCCACATTTACATGCTGCAACGATATCTTCTTTATGCGTTGACACTCCTCTTTACCTTTTGTTTCTCGACAATTTTCTGCAATGGAAGTAGTCTTTATCGCTTCTTTCTGTATGGTGAACTGCGGCGTACACTTCATCACTGACTTTACTTCTGTTTCTTGGTTGCATTGTTCTTCCCAACCAGGAGGTGCATTTATCACTTGTATCTGGTTTACTCGAAGATTTTCTGCACTTCTGCTAAAGTTCTTCCTCAGATTTGCCGCTCCTGGTGCTTGGCAATGTTTTATTAGGTGTTTATCAGATTTGCAATTGTGGCAACGCTTCTTGATAAAACTTCTTTGCTCCTTGTTCTCCCACTTGTTGTACGGCGTGTAAGATGCATTACTTTCTGTTGGGCGTCCCAGCGGCGGAGTTCGATTGTAGGCTTGTCTGTCCCACGTTGACTGTTGTTTATCTTGCGACCACTGCTTTCCAGAATAATCATCTTTCTTTGCATCATTACTCTTGGCTTGGCTTCCGGTGTCTTTGCTATCCTTGTTCCACTTGGGTTGCTTTGGACTATTGTCCCATGCTTCAAATTTCGGTTTGTCTTGGAACATCACACCAATCCGATTGTTTACATGTATATCTGCGAGATCTGCAACATTACTAGCTTCCAAGCATTCTGTGCCCTCTTTTGCTAAGACAAACTGCAGTGGACCTGGTGGTAAACATTCTTTCAGCTTATCCGCCACTAACAAATCAAACAGCTTCTCGTAGTCTTTGTCCACTCGTCTACTTCGGACATAATAATTCAACAGGTTCTTCAGCCTAGCCGTGAACATCGTATACGTTTCTTCGGCTGTCTTCTTGGCATCTGCAAACCTGGACCTGTACTCACGAGCTGTTAACTTGAATTCCTTCAACAAGTGCTCTTTCACTGCATCGTATTTATCTAAATTCTCAAATGACAATCGATTCAATACCGTTCGTGCTCTCGGGGTCATCAATGGCAACAACAATTTCACCCAGTACTGCTTTTCCACAGCGAAGCTATTGAATGCATTCTCCACGGTCTCAAAATATAATGGCACTTCCATCATATCATACGGCATCTTAGGCAATACATGCTTCATGGCATCACCAATCTTCTTGATCTTGGACACCATTGTCTCACTTTCTTTGAGTCTAATCTGTTCTGACACTTCTCGGCTCTTACGATCATCTTCGTCTCTCTTCTTCAGTCGATCTTGATCTTCGATTCTCCGCAGTTCTTCCTGTTCTATCTTCTGTTGTAATAGTTCTAACTGCTTTCTGCGTTCTTCTTTTTCAATGGCCATTTCTTTAAGTTGAGCCTCCTTGATAGCAAGTTTCTTTTGTTCTAACTGCATCTGCTCTTCTCTTTCTCTTTCTGCTTTTTCCAAATTGTCTTTTCCGGCTTGAAATTCTTCCTGACGAATTTCTTCTGCTCTCTCCAGTTCTTGTAAACGCATCTTTTCTTTTTCTTCCTCGCGAGCCTTTTTGTCCTCAATCTGCTGCTTTCGTATTTCTTCATCGCTTTTTCTTGCTTTTTCGTACTCTATCATTAACTCCATCCTTCGTCGTTCTGCTTCGTCACGATCTAATTTCATTTGTTCTAACTGAAGCTGGAACTGCTGCTTCTGCATATCTATCTCTTGCTGTCTCATCCTTTCTGCTTTTTCTATCTCTTGTTGTCGCAGTTCTTTCTCTTCTTGCTTACGTTCTTTCTCTTCTTGGCACCGTCGCTCTTCTTTCTCCTTCTCTTCTTGGCGACGTTCTTTCTCTTCCTGTCTGCGCTGCTCTTCTTTCTCTTTTTCTTCTTGTTTACGCTCTTTCTCCTCTTGTCTGCGCTGCTCTTCTTTCTGCTTCTCTTCTTGTCTACTCATCATCATGAATTGTAACAACGCCTCTATAGACATCGGTGCCTGAGGTTTCTCAACCGGCTTTTCTTTAGCGCCTCCAACAGCACCTTCTTCTTCTTCTTCTTTCTTAGCCCAAACCTCGGCTAAATTTCTCATCAATTCTTCCCTAGACATCTGTTCGACTTCTTCTGCGTCTAGATCTGCTTCAATTAGCAGTTTTATCAGTCTATCAGTAGACATTTTCTTAATATTTGCTTGCTTTTTCTCCGTAAGTTTCTCCATCTTACTTCTTTACTTTACAGATGCTCGATAAATTAGTAGACTACTCTTCAAATGTTTGCAATTGACTGACTTCAATTCTTTATGCACACTTCAATAGACAAGCAAGTTTTTCTACCTTGTAGTCGTTGTGTTGTCGTTTCTCACTGTCGTACGGATGCTCGATGTATCGTTGCTTCTCCCGTGTGCTCGGCTCCTCGATAAATTCACAGCGTCCGTTCTTCCGCAACGTCTGTTGATTGGATAGAATCCCTCAGTTCGTAACTTGGCACGTAGACCCACCGTTCGTAACTACGATCGTTCTCCTGCAACTTGGATCGTTATCCTGCAACTTGGATCGTTATCTCACCGCAACGACACCAAATGTCACATGTCTTTTCCCTCTTCTTCTCTACGTGTGACCTTCAGTCTCTTCGGAAGCTTCTTCGTATAAGTTCGTGGTAGCGTAGGCCTATCCCTAGATAACTGTTTCATTAGCTAAATGGCTAGGTTAAAGAATCTACAGTCTTTCACTGTTTTGTTAACCAACAACGACGACGTGTTTAACTCTTCTTATTATACTCCAAAATCCGATATAAAGTAAAACGATCAGCAACAACACAACAATGACTACACTTGCGTTATCATAACAACTACACGACTACTATCTTCATCAGTCTACTCTATCGCAACTCAACAACAACTCTTACAGCCTATCTCAACGGCTCTCAACACGCAACTCTCCTTCTTCACTTCCACTCCCTTCTTGTACAATTAACGTACGCTCGTCTAGACGTCACGTGCTGTCCAGACAATCACCTGTGCAGACGCCGCGCGGCAATTTGCACCTGGCCTACTTACGTCGCTGTACGACAATCGGCGTGCATTGATTAAATTAGCTGACAGTCGATTCAACATTATTGGAGGTGACAGCGTTTTGGAGAGCATTTATAATGAACAGCCGAGGGGGCATACATGTATCTATCTATCTATCTATCTATCTATCTATCTATCTATCTATCTATCTATCTATCTATCTATCTATCTATCTATCTATCTATCTATCTATCTATCTATCTATCTATCTATCTATCTATCTATCTATCTATCTATCTATCTATCTATCTATCTATCTATCTATCTATCTATCTATCTATCTATCTATCTATCTATCTATCTATCTATCTATCTATCTATCATCTATCTATCTATCTATCTATCTATCTATCTATCTATCTATCTATCTATCTATCTATCTATCTATCTATCTATCTATCTATCTATCTATCTATCTATCTATCTATCTATCTATCTAAATATATATCTATGCAATTTATATAGCGCCCCTTCAAGGAATCTACTCAGAGGCGCTCCCGACCCAGGCCCGGTCAAAAAGAAAAGTCTTGAGCAATCTATAGAATGTGCCAGAGATGTTCCGAGGTTGTGAACGCAGGTTAGAGGGAAGGTCATTCCAGATGGAAGGTCCAGTGACCGAAAATGCCCTATTCTGCCTTGCGGCTGTGCGGGCATAGGGAACCATAAAGTCACCTCGAGAGGCCGAGCGCAGAGATCGGCGACCCACAGTAGTGAAGGTCAGAATGAAGAACTCGCGATGGTAAAGAGGTGCTGTTCCCAAGACCCAGCGCCAAGCAAAGGAAATAACCCTGAAGTGGATGCGAGACTGAACGGGAACCCAATGTAGGACATCACGTATGTAGTCCGAGATATGACCAAACTTAGGGACACCACCCACCAAGCGTGCAGCCGCCCGCTGGACCCCTCCAGACCACGCAACCGAACCTGAAAAAGACCAAAATAGAGAGAGGAACAGCAATCCAATCGATTTGCAATGAAAGCATGAACTAAGGTAGAAGCGGAAGCGCAAGACAGAGCGAGACACGACTCGCAGTTGACGCAAATGTAATAACAGGAGCAAGTCAGGGCCTTCAGATGATCAACAAATGTTAGCTCCGGGTCCAGGATGATACCCAGATTACGTACAGAAGTGGACAAGACAAAGGTGGGAAATTCAGAGGCCAGAGACCCCAGATCCAGCTTATCTAACTGTTTGCGAGTTCCAAGTCAGATATATTGAGTTTTTGAAGGGTTTAAGCGGAGTCGATTGGATGACATCCAGGCAGTAAGACAGTCTGTGGCATGCGACATGATTCGGACGGCAGAGGCAGCTTAGGACGCTGAGCAATGAGCGTAGGACTGGGCGTCGTTAGCGTAAGAGTGGCTCTTAAGGGAACAAGAGGCAAGCAGGGCATAGATGTGCATGTAGGCTTCGCATTGACAAGAAAGTTTATCTTTCCTTTCTACATGCGTATTTTGGCGCATATTATTCTTTGTTGTTCGAATTCATGGTACATTTAAAACCTATTATGAATCAAGAAAACGTCGCCTGAGAATTAACCTATCTTCGCGTAGGGGCCTATGTCCACTTTTGTGAATTCCGAGAAAAACGAGGTAGACGTTTCGTAACTTTGGACGCCAATAAAAGATATTCAGTGCAATAAAACTTCAAGTAAAGACGTCATATTAAAAAGCATCGATATTAATTAAAGGATGTTGCATTAAAATTAAACTGAAACTTAGAATGGTTTTGTGAAATTTTGGAAAACGTTGTAGGCCCTATAAAATGGATTTAAATCAATTGCAAGTCATCATGAAGATAAAAAAAGAGATAATAAAAGAAAGCAATACACAATCATTTGTGACTTTGTTCGTTTCAATTTTCGCAAGTTTAATACCCTTTTTAATAAAAGGCGTTTTTATTCCCTGGACAAACGACACTATGATACAACGAAGTGGACAGTGTATTTCCTTAGCGTCCAATCAACGACGACCTTTCTCTGTAAGCTTACATACGACAATGCACTTTTAACCGTGAATGCGGTAGGCCTACTGGACATACGGCAAAAATAAATCGGAGATACGACAAAATAATTCTGAAAATGGACATAGGCTACGACAAGTAGTTTTCGTTGAATAGGCTATCTTCAAAACGACTCGTCGTATCTCCTAACGGTTAACCCATTTACCGCCGGCGTTGCGAAAACGCAACGTACTGCTTAAAAATTGCGGAAAAATTAAAAACAAGAGAAACCTGCACAAATCCATTTTTTCTTACTTAATGGGTGTTTACTAAGTATGCTGTTACCAAATATAATATTATTTGCAGTCATCTTATATTTTTTGAATTTGTCAAAATTTGGTCTTTTTGGTGTTTGTTTAGGGGTTTTGTTCAATAATTATTTTTTCTCATAACACGTCAATATTTCCCAGAAGTGAAGCTGTCCGATTGGAACACTAATGTGAATAATTAACGTCTTTTGTTTATTAAATTTATATCTCATTGTATACTGAAACCGTAATCTGCGAAATTTTAATGTTGCGTTTTCGCAACATCGGCGGAATGCGCTATGCGAATTATGTTGCGTTTTCGCAACTTCGGCGGAATACGCTATAAGCTTACGCATTATGGCACGTATACAATACATGTAGTAACTCATATAACCTTATTTGAACTTACGATTGCTTACAAAAAAACTACCTGGGGTACTCAGCGTTTCCCAGGAAATTTTGTGTTTCCGCCCCACCAGCCCCCATCAGCACCAACTATGGGGCGGAATGTGCCAACCAGCTTCCAGACAGCCCCTACTTCTATGGGGTAACCGGCGTTGACGCAGCTCGGAAAGCTTCGGCTTTCCCGCCCTTGCCACTACCCACTACCCTCCTTCTCAATCACATCCGGTTTCACGCTCTTTCCACCCCACCTCACCCCATTCTAGACCTATTCCATCCAGCCCCACCCCTATCCATTCACGCCTGCCCCGCCCTAACATGCTTCCATCGCTCTGATGTACCCCCAGTGTTATCCAGTTTCTGTTAGGTTTGTGACTACTAACACCAACCACCATCCCCACCTCGCCACCACCCCCACCCCATCACTACCCCACCACACCCCACCTCACCAGTCGCCACCTAACTCGCTCCCACTCCACGGAGTCCCCATCCTCTCCTCTGAAGTAACCGGCGATACCCATGAAATTTCAAGGTAAAAGTTTTGGTTCACCCAGAAACCCCAGCGCCCACCCCATCCCTGGTGTGTGGGGTGTCCTTGTGGGCGCGAGGTCGCCGTGGGGACACTCTGTCTAGCTGTCAGCTTCGGATTAGATGTGAAACTAAGTCGAAGATGTGGAAATAACGATATTTGTGTTATTTTCCAGCCGCCCACCGTCCCCCCCAACATTGAGAGTGTAAAACCCAGGCCCTCCACTGGATGGCCCTGGCGGCCCTCTGCTCAGTTGCAAGGTTTCAGGTCAATAGCAACGAAACTGTGGGCGTACATACTGGAAAACACACATACATACATAGTCACATTCACCTTTACATGCATAGATAAAGTTCACCTTTCCTGCCGTTGTTGCGAAAACGCAACGTCCTGAAACTAGGTCACAACAAATAATTTAAATGAAATTGCACTCTCAGAAGTCTATTGGCATCATTTTGATGATATACTATCAGGTGCAGCCTGATACGGTGGCTATTTCTCATAGCGGCGGTAAATGGGTTAACAGTGAAGAAAGATCAGCACTTTCTTGCTGCAAATCAAGTCTAAACTCGATTTTGAAAAAAAGGCATGGCCTACGTCAAGGCGACGAGAAGTATCAAAATATAGTTGAATAATAATTATATTGGAATTCATGTATTTACAATTGTTTTTTAATATAGCGAAAAAATCAAAGAAATTTTCAGGGCCTACAACAATAATTATTATTTATAACTGTTTATATTTTAGAGTGGATTTTAATCTATTCGTGTTCAGCACTTGGGGCTCTCTTATTCGCGGGTATTATAATCGCAATCTGCGTTTCACGGTATGTATTCAATAAATTTAATTAGGGGCCTATAGGTTAGAAGTCTCTGCAATATTTAGAGCATTGCAGGCATAGGCGTACGGGAGATTTCAGCAGAGGGGTGGGGGGCAAAGATTGAACTTCTGCCCGAAAAATACATCCGTGAAAAAGTTGACGACCTTTTTTTTAGTCGTTCGGGTCTGTGTTTGCCCGAAAAACCTGACTTGCCCGAAAGTTGACGACCTTTTTTTTAGTCGTTCGGGTCTGTGTTTGCCCGAAAAACCTGACTTGCCCGAAAGTTGACGACCTTTTTTTTAGTCGTTCGGGGTTTTTTGCCCGAAAAAAACACCAAAATTGCCCCCTGCACCTCCGCCTCGTATGCCTATGAATGCAGGATATGGATGCAGGTCTGGCCCCTGTCTATTTGCAGGAGCTCTGTTGCTCCACCCTGAGCGTCCAGCGTCGTGGCTCTCTTCGCTCTTCTAAGCAGGCTGAGCTTCTTGTCCCCCGGTCACGCACTTCTATTGCTCAGCGCCGTTCCTTTTCTGTTATTGGCCCTGCAACCTGGAATGGGCTCCCTGTGGAACTACGTCTAATACCTCGAGCCTTTGAGACTACGTTCTACTCTGCTCTCAAGACTGTTCTCTTTAGCCGTGGTTGGGTCGGGAGCGCTTCTGAGTAGATATTCTTGAAGAAGCGCTATATAAATGTCTGAAATGAATGAATGAATGAATGAATGAATGAATGAATAGAGTCTATAGGTAGGCCTAACTGATTAACGTGAGACGTGAGATTGAGATGTTTCTGACTAGTAGCTCTTTTAACAATGGGATATCACATTTGAAAAATTAGTCTAGTGTAGGCCTACTAATTTAACGATTTGGCAATCCAGTGTTCCTTTCTATCGCTGATTTTCCAACACTTCATTCAGATCATCAGCATAGCAATCAATGATAACGTTGTTTCATAAAGCGCGACTTTTATTCGCATTGTTAAGTTGCATGCGTAATACGCTTTCATCCGCCTGAAACCATACTATGGTTTCAGGCGGATGAAAGCCGAGGGCGAAAGAAAAACTCTGGCCGAGTGGCATGTGAAGTGGTCGCAAGTCGTCGTCATAGGAGACAACGTAATACTATGTCTATTAAAATAACACCACCCTTCTGTTATAACACGATGTCACTTTCGGATGGTCATGTTTTTACTGTAGATGTTCTCAGATGCGAACAAATTCGCAAAGACACCTTCGCACATTTTAAAGAGCTTACATGTACACTGTCGACCAGCTTTTTAAACTCCAGTGTTTTCAGAACAATGGAATGTTTACATAATAACATTTCAAGGATCAATCACCAACGCAACAATTTTCAATGTGATTATAATAATCATTATGCGGTGTTGGGTCACAACCGCGCGATTCGAGCCATGCGCGCACAATCGCGCTCACAAAATAGCGCTGCTCAACACGAACAGCGCGTGTTCATGATGTCGCCGATCATAAACACACTTTTTTGCGTATTCTGTTGGAGTTCGATATCGTTACTTTCCTTTTTACAATGAATTTGAAAGCAAGTAGAATTTACAGGTTAGAAGTCTCTGGAATATTTAAATGCTATATTCAAAGGAATCAAGAAATTTATTATCGAGAAAAGCAAAACGACAAAAATGAGAAAGGACGATCAGATGAAATTCAAAGGAGCCACAGCTAGGACCTACTGGTGGTGTGTTAGTTGCAGTGACGTTGCAGTGACGTAACTAGCATTGGGCTTGGGGGTTTAAACCCCCCTCCCCAAACGAAGCTGAAGCCCCCCCAAATGAATCAAGCCGTTGTATGCTTACGGCTAAATAGACTACAGCGCTCGTCATATTTAAGGCTTAAGCCCCCCCCCAAACGAAAAATCCTAGTTACGTCCCTGGTTAGTTGAAGCTAATGGAGCTTATTTTTTTGAAGAAGCTCCTCTTGACCTCCGGATCTTCAAAGGTTGCCACGCTCGCCATAAATAGCCCTCTGCTTTGGTTACTTGCATGGCTGCCACTGCGCTTTGCTCTGAATGGAGAAAATGTCTGGCGCCGAAAATGAACATCGCCAGCGAATTTATTCTCTCGACAACATCAGCGTTTTCTGTGACTGACCCTGCTACCATGTACCTGGGATGGCTATCGGTAGAAAATAGAGCCTACACAGCCGACCGAATCAAAGCCACCGTTGCCGGATAGGCTACGTAGAACTTCCGCTGCTGGAATACCTGCGCGCAACTAGTTGCACACAATAATTATTTGACTCTCCGAAATTAGTTGTCTGATATTCGCGTTTACGGCAATAATTATGCAGTAGGTCTACATTTTAATGTAGGCCTAGATGTTGAACTTTGAAGGACATTTTAAAAACTTATAAAAATGCGAACAGTGCATGCAGCACATTAAAAAAAAGCAACATAGGCCTAACTACAAATAGAGCGATCATGAGTATTAGGCCCTATCTTTATTATACAGTTGCTTAAAACGTTTTTTGTTTGTTATTCTTTCCCAGAAACGTCGTTTTCCGTTTTTGTGTCGTTTTATTCCGTTTTTTTTAAATTTTTATGTAGGCCTATCTTTGTTTATTTAGCCCTATTTACTGTCTCTTATTATTTTCCATAATATTATTTTTTGTCTGATATTCGTTACGTTTTAACCGTACTCTCAAGGATTCATCTAGCCTAGCTGATGTCCTTATTTAATTTCTTATCATCATTATTTTTGTAAAAACATGTTGTTGGTCACTAAAAGAAGTGAAATTTATATGTGTTATTTTGACATAAACTTGGAAGGCCTAGGCTATAAAAGTAAATTTTTAATGCATTAAATAATCCTTATTTTAAATAGATTTTAATTGTTTTATGTTGATCAGCATGATCTTATGCGAACCTATGTTCACAATTTAAATTTGAAAGAATTTGAATAGGCCTATCTTGAATTTTTCTCGATTTCTTATTTAACCAAAGTGGAAAGAAAAATATCGATGTTATAAATTAATGTGACTTATAATTAATTTTTACCAACTAATGAAGTTGTGTCAATTGCCGATCAAAATAAAATTGCATAAAGAAAGTTTTATAAGCTTAGTTTAAAATGCAGTTCAAGATGCTACAAAGTCAAAATATTTTCCGTTTCCGCTTTCTTTCTTTCTATCCTTTTTGATTTTTTTCGAATAAAACGACTTTCCCCCGGTTTTTTTGGTTTTGAATTCAGAGGTTGATCGGAGCGGTTTGAGTTCGGAGTTTTAATCGGAACAATTTTGAGTTCGGAGTTTTGATCGGAGCGGTTTTGAGTTCAGAGTTTTGATCGGAGCGCATTTATGCTCGCGGTTTGACAGTACTTGATATTGCGACTGATGATAACGTGAATAATCTATATAGGCCTAACTAAAAATGTAGATTCACTTCCGTATCTTGCCAGTGTTCTCGGAAAGTAGCCTACTCGACCGATTGTTTCGAAAATTTTACCAAAACGTTCCATTCGAATAATACCGTGTTGTAAGATGCTCTTTTTCCCCAAAACGCAATCTTTTCCACAATAAGAGAACTCCAACGGCTACTTATGCTGATTCTCGACTAATACTTGCTAATTAAAATGCACTAATAGCAACCATGATTGCACTTCCCCCAAGTTATTTCTGTTATTCTAAATTTCCTTAAAGGTGATTTATGTCTTTTGGGGTACAAATGATGTTAGCTTAGAATCACATCATGTTTCCATACTCTTTTTAACCACTTTTTTTCTTCTTCATTGCAGGTGATCGGAAGAATTTCAGCCCACGATGCGAGTAAAAGCAAAACAAGTGTCGAGGCAAGCTGTTCTAAATTGGCAAAGAAATAACCAAATAACGGATTCACTCACTCATCTATTCACGTAGCCATTCACTACCAGCAAACATTCATTTAGTCACTCAAGGCAGTCGTTTAATCGTTTAGTTGGTCATTCTACCATTATTTATTATAGTCTTGTAATGCTTGTAGCCTACTTATTATTTATGTGCGTCTTACAGACTGGAAGTCGCACAGGAACCAGTGACATGCGAAGTTCTCACAAAAGTCTGCTCGGTCGATTGTACACGCTCACAGGAACCTACAGGGTTAGAACATGAATCTAACAATAGTAATCAATTAAATCTAATTAACAATAGGCCTATTGTTAATAATAATGATGATGATAATTTTCGTTTAGTCTTTCTAATAATCCGTTTGAACTTTGACAGACCACAACTGGTCACGGAATAAAACTATGCATGCAGTGAGAAAGTTGAACAAGTTATGCAATTCAACCAATTCACAATTATGCAAATCACAGAAGACATAAATCAGAGATCTGCAAACATGCCAGGAGCATGTTCTATGTACTTTAGCTGCCACCTACATGTAGGTAATGAAGGGAAAACCAAACTCATAGGTCATAGGCCTACGGGATTCGAACCGCGTATCGTGAGCACTTCTAGCCAGAGCGTCATCCATTAGGCTACACTAACTCCCTCCCCAGGAAACTAAGCGCAGGTTATAAGAGGCTCGAATCACTACTGCTCAAGCCTCAAACTGAAAGGTTGTTTGAGCTGATGTTTAGAAAACATTTTGATTTGATTGATGCATTAAAGACTTGGATACTATTTTCACGTTGGTTTTGTTTTATTTTGCAACTGTGTTTTCTCTCGATCTGCTATTAGCATTTTCCGGAAACTTCGCTGGTTCACTTATAAGACCAATTATTTTGCAGGGGAAAACGGTTGCAATAAAAAAGATCAATCGTGATACAACCGACATATTGCAACCCACCTTTTACAGCGAATTAAAACAGGTAGGCCTATGTGCTCATAAAGAAACTGTTCTTTTCACTGAAATCATCTATAAGCTTAAACGGAATGAATGAATGAATGAATGGACAGTCAACAGTTTCACGAGCTTAAAAGTGCAATAATAGCCTGAAAAATGACAGTGATTGAAAATGGTTATCGCTTGTTTATACGACAATGACGTCGCATTACGAAAAGCCACCTGGAACTCAATCTGCCTTAACCGTTCTTGATGCGGTGCACAAGTTCCTAATAAGTTTTTGCTGTTGACCTGCTGCTTTTAATAATAGCAACCATGAACCAAATGCTAATACTGCAATCTTTACATCTAGACTTTAAAATGGTTTATGCAAAATGGTGAAAAAGTGCAATTTTTCACACATAATTTTGCGCATCATTTTTTTTAGAGCGTTAGGTGATTTTTCGAACATCTTTGTTTTTTCCTTCACAACAATCGTCTCACTGCCAAGAATTTTCCAGCATCTTAACACTGTATAATTATTGTATATCATAGCAGTTTTAATGTTTCCTTTGTCATCTGTGAAACAGTTGTTTCACATCAGTCACGAAAACGTTAATCCCTTCATCGGAGTTTGTGCAGAGGCGCCGAATGTCTGCGTGCTTATGCTGTACGCGGAAAGAGGGAGTCTACAAGATGTACTCGCTGAAACAACGTATGACATCAACTGGGAATTCCGAATCTGTATTGCAACAGATGTCGCTAAGGTATACTATAAGTTAATTTTAATGAGATAAATGTCTCCTCCTAAGACTGTTTCAATGTATCTTAAAACTGATCTAACCGTTAATTCCATGCATGGTTCTTTGGCTCATGAACATTTCATTTGAACCAACCTACTACACTAAGAAATTTGATAGCATTGAAGTCGATTTCGTTCGATTTGCGATGATATTGCGTATTCAATATGCAAAAGACATACAAAATGTGAACAGGTAAGAATAAGTTAAACCTCAAATTCGTTATAATTATTCATGCTTCAATGCCGACCAAATACTCTGTAGAATTATTGCTTCTCAGGGCATGGCATACCTGCACGAGAGTCCAGTTGGTCCTCATAGTCATCTGACGAGCTCCAACTGCGTTGTGGATCGGAAGTGGCAATGTCGGATCACGGATTACGGACTCAAGCAGTTTAAGCGATCGAAGAGTCAGGAGATCAGTACCTTTAGATGGAACTCTGGTAGGTTTAAGCTAATCCATCCAATCTTTCATACATACAACGATCATCATTTCCATCTAGGCTATATTAGTTCAGGCGGTGCAAATGTAAACTGCACTTTTTGAACACGGGTTGCCGCTTGGCACAGTAACTGTTGTAGTTGAGACCCAAGAGAATATTTTAAGATGGGGAGCCATCCGAAATTTCCCTTAGAATTCAACATGGCGGGTTTCTTCAGATATTCGTGTTGTTTGAGTCAGAATATTATATAGAAACGGCACCAGACACAAGATGATACGATGATTTAATGAGAATTTCTTAGCATCACGATGCCATTTTGAAATAACCGCAATTTTGAATTCTAAAGTAAATTTTTGTATGGCTCCTTTTCTTAAAATGTTCTTTCAGACCCCAACTACAACCGTGTCAAGCGGCAACCCGTGTTAAAAAATGCAGTTTCCTAACCATATTCTGACTTGTTAAACTATTCATATAATCCAACCGTTCAACCAAAAGAAGAATATTATCCATCGGTCCATTCATTCGCTCGCCCGATCGTCCTTCCAGCAAACCATCCACCCTAGTCGTTCATCTGTCCGTTAATCCATTATATTAAGTTCATCCGTCCATCTTCCACTCTAACCCTTCATCTATCCACTCATTCATCCGTTTGTTCGTTCGTCCACCTCTATCAATCCATCAATCCATCCATCCATCAGTCCTTCCTTCTTTTCCATCAGCCATTATATTGATCCATCCATCTCTTTGTCCACACGTAAGCCACTCTATTGTTTATCCGTCCGTCTGTCCGTCTATCCTTCCTAAATGTCTATAAAATTATCTATCCTTTCATCCATCCTTCGTTCCATTCACACCTTTTGACGGAGTTCTGGTTGGTACAAGCTAATTCATCAAATAATTATATCAGTCCATATTTTCATAAAGGTTGGCCACTCTGCCCACATCTTTCTTTATCCTTCCACCCATCATTAATTTTCAACTATTAATCCAGTCAACTTTCCATCCATGCAGATCTCTAGCTATCCCTGCATCCCACCCTCCAACATTATATCGCTTCTTCAGTCCATCTATCCACCCATCTATCCACCCATCTCCACCCACCCACCCACCCATCCATCCATCCATCTCCACCCACCCATCCATCCATCCATCCATCTCCACCCACCCATCCATCCATCCATCCATCTCCACCCATCCATCCATCCATCCATCCATCTCCATACATCCATCCATCAATTATTCATTCACCAATGCATGTTTGAAATGCGTTAACTCACCAACGTGATTTCTTTTAAATGGTTCTGATCGGATCGTTTAGATCTGCTGTGGACTGCGCCTGAAATCCTAAAGAAACCAGATGCCGACCGAGACCGAGTATACGGAACAAAGGAAGGCGATGTCTATTCTTTTGGAATCATAGTCTCTGAGCTGATAACAAGGGAATTGCCCTACCACATAGATCTCGAGTCAATCTCACCAGAAGGTAACTACAGTATTTGCAACACACAACTCTTAACGGCTAAAAGTGTACAATTGTCTTTATTTCAAGGAGAACTTGCAGACTTTAATTCAGTGACAGTGTAAACAAAAACAGGAAAAAGCAACGCGACTGAATAAAGTGGTAGAGGTCTATGGAACAGAGATTGTTATGGAAGTATTTTCAAACTACATTTAGATTGAAATTCGACATGTAGGAATTCGGAGCAATAATTGAAACAAGCACTACCCAGGTATCATGACAATAGTTGTTATTATTGCTCGGTTTAGCCAGAGTTGAATATGCTATTTGGAAAAGTGTATGTTTCTATTTTCATGTTCTTTAATTTTTTCATTGCTCCCTTCAAAAACCGTTTCTATTTCGTAGATGTCGTCATGAATGTGAAAAGCGACCCGCAATATCGACCAAGGCTCTCGAAACCTGAGGGTCCTATTGGTGCCAGTTGGAACAGTCTGGCCAACATCTGCTGGCACCACAAACCGGAAGTGAGACCGAACTTCGCAGCGATTCAGGGGAAACTGAGATCCATCCACGGAGGAAGGTACGTATGTATTTGCAAGAATAACCTTATTGACGATTCGGCGGCGAACTTGTGAATAAATGGGAAGAATATCGAAATGAATCGAGAATACGGTTGAAGATTTTCGTCTGCTTTGTATTATTATTATTATTCTTATTATTATTATTATTTTTATTATTATTATTATTATTAATAATAATATTATTATTATTATTATTATTATTATTATTATTATTATTATTATTATGATTATTATTATTATTATTCTTCTTCTTCTTCTTCTTCTTATTTTTATTATTATTATTGTTATTATTACTACTACTACTACTACTACTTCTACCACTACTTCTACTACTACTACTACTACTACTACTACTACTACTACTACTACTACTACTACTACTACTACTACTACTACTACTACTACTACTACTACTACTACTACTACTACTACTACTACTACTACTACTACTACTACTACTACTACTACTACTACTACTGCTGCTACTACTACTAACTACTACTACTACTACTACAACTACTACTACTACTACTACTGCTAATACTATTACTACTACTACTACCATTATTATTATTATTATTATTATTGACTTTTATAAATCTGCAGCAAAATAAAGAAGGCAGGTTATTCTCTGTCATGCCTTTCAGGATGCCTAATTTATTGGATCGGATGGAGCACATGATGGAGGATGCTGTCCAGCAAAAGAAAACGGAAATCGACGCCGAGAGGAAGAAAACGGAGACAGTCGTCTACAACCTTCTTCCACAGTTGTAGTCCACGCGATTATTTTCCACTCTTCTTTCCACTTAATTATTATTATTGTATCTGATATCTGAAGTGTTGCTGTGTAATGTAACAATATACTTTTAGACTATGCATGTAATCGGATTTCTTGTCATGTGTTTCCTTATAAAAATATGTCGACAAGATGCAATGTAATAAACTAATACACTGACGTGATGCACGTTCACAGCAACCATGTCGCCTGATCTGTTTTGATGGCAGGACTGAACCCGGTGTCTTAAACAGTTCGAGTTACATAATGATGATGATGATGATGATGATGATGATGATGATGGTGGTGGTGGTGGTGATGGTGGTGATGGTGGTGATGGTGGTGGGGGTGGTGGTGGTGGTGGGGGTGGTGGTGGTGGTGGTGGGGTGGTGGTGGTGGGGGTGGGGGTGGTGATGGTGGTGGTGGCGGGGGTGGTGGTGGTGGGGGTGGTGGTGGTGGTGATGATGATGATGATGGTGGTGGTGATGATGATGATGATGAGGAGGAGGAGGATGACGACGACGACGACGACCATGACGATGATGATATGATGATGATGATGATGACGACGACGACGACCACGACGAAGACGATGATGATGATGATGATGATGATGATGATGATGATGATGATGATGATGATGATGATGATGATGATGATGATGATGATGATGACGAGGCGAAGGAGCAAGAGGAAGTGAGAGTGGAAGTCGAAGAAGATGAAGACCATTCTCTCAAGCTAGCACTGATACAGCCATGGTTGCGAGGTTATAGAGATTGTTTTTACTTTTTAGCCTCGTCATATAATTATTATGAAGCCTGGTGGCAGGACTGTTTTTAAGAATTTTTAGAACTGCATCTTTTTTCCTCGATCCTCCATGATAAATTACGGAAAACAATGACCTTTTTTGCTAGTTTTGACAGTACATAAGTGCTTCTACAACTGCACAAATCCATTTAAAACTGCACATTTTGTGTACTACTGCACGTTAAAAAGCCCTGCCTGGTGGCCAGCCCTCTCCCTCACCGTCTTATCTTCCTACCGCAGTGCCCATCGTAGCTGATTTTACTGCTGGCCAGATATCTTGACACAAATTTCTGTCATGGATGAGAATTTTCTCTGCATCTGTAAACTTTGTATACTGACGTCTAATCAGATTTTAAACAATGATTTTCACTTTTAGGAGCATAGCAAAACAAATAATTGACGGAGAAGAAATTCCTACGCAACGCCTTGAAGAAGTCACCCTGTGTTTCTGCGAGACGGCTGACATTTTTTCGACTGCCAAGGCATTGTCACCCATGCAGGTTGGCATCTTAGGTTGCTTTACCAATCAGATCTAAAACAAATTATGAAACATCATATCTCGTTGGCACTAAACACTGAGAAGTAGGCTGCGTGAACAAACGAAAGGGTTTCTTGTCTTTTTAGTGAGATAAAATGAATTATAATATGTTCAATTTTCATAATTATGATATTGATAAATATTTTTATTATTATTATTATTATTATTATTATTATTATTATTATTATTATTATTTTATTTTTTTTTAAATTTATTTTTTTACCCGAGGTACCTAGGATCCCTCGGGATTTCAAAAAATTATTATTATTATAATTATTATTATTAGTATTATTATTATTCTTGTTATTATTATTATGCCTCTCCTAAATCTGTTCTCTCTAGTCCATCGCGCCATTAAGTCGACATCTGGACGAGGTGCTATAAAAAGATGTACTGCAGAATGATCTGATTGATTGATTCATTGATTGATTCTTTGATTGATTCATTGATTGACATGGCAATTACGTTGCAGGTGACAGAAATTCTAGCACTGCTGTTTCACTCATATGATGACGTCATGAAGAAATTCAACGTCACCGAAGTAAGACAATAACGCAACTATTACGAATGGAGCATGAGTATCCCAGACGCGAGACAATACGATTTTTCACTTTCCATGATGATGATGATGATGATGATGATGATGATGATGATGATGATGATGATGATGATGATGATGATGAAGATAATGACGATTATGATTATGATTATGATGGTGATTATGAAGATGACGACGAAAATATTGACGATGATGATGATGACGATGTTGATGATGATGATGATGATGATGATGATGATGATGATGATAATGATGATGATGATGATGATGGAGATGGTGATGATGATGATGATGATGATGATGATGATGATGATGATGATGATGATGTTGTTGATGATGATGATGATGATGATGATGATGATGATGATGATGATGATGATGATGATGATGATGATGGTGATGGTGATGATGACAACGATCATGATGATGATGATCATGATGATGATGTTGATGATCGATCTAGTCGAACAAGTTCCACATAGAACCTGCAAATCTCCGGCTACATGCTGACATGATGCTCTTGCATTAGCTCAACGGTATCATCGTCGTCCTCAAAATGTTGTAGAAGTTGAGCCCGTTGCAATCTCTAAATGCGTTGACATCTTGCAAATGTTTTGCTTTATTATAATTACAAGAATAATCTGTCGCATTGTATTGTAGGTCGGCGATCGAGGGAGCAAGGGCTTGATTATTCTCGGCAGTGGATTGCCGGATTACACAGAAAAACACGCAGAAGATATCTGCGAACTTAGTCTTGAGCTGATCAGTGCGGCATTAGCATTCCAGACACCTTTGGCACCGACTCTGAGTCTTAAGTTAAAAATCTGCATACATTCAGGTACGTTTCTGTTTCCAAACGTCAATTGACATTCACAAATGCAGTTGATTACATAAAAATAGGCCTATGCGTCTTGCCGCTTTTGCATCCTTTTAGATGTAGGCCCCTATTTCTAATTCGCTATTCAATGTGCGCGTGCATTTAGGAACCGATATGAAGACGATTTCTGGTCTGCATTTTTGGCTATTTTTTCAATAGTTTTGTTCCATCCATTCTGGGCAAATCCCAATAAACAATGACGCCAATTTCAGGAGTGTATCAAGATCCTGCTAACTAGTGCCATCTAACAGATTGCACAAGAACTTTGTTTGGCTGAAAAGTCTGCTCTCAGCCTCTTTTGCTCGTACCTCCACTTTGCAGAACCGTACCTCTTCGGTGTAAGATTCTCTCGACCTGGGATGACATCCATTGAGACTCCGCTTCATTTCTAGCAGCATTTCACTTTTCCTCAACCATTCCTCTTTCATCTTAAGACAGTTTCATATTTGCGCCCTGAGGTTTGGAACACCTCTTGAGACCTGCTAAGCAAATTCATTAATCAATGATTGAATAAAATTTTGAATAATATTAAACAACATACAATTACCAGTAAACACGCATATTCAGCATCTTTAGTCAGAGACGCTTCAGCTCGCATGAGTCTAATAGCATCGGGATTCAATCAATCCATTTCGTATGTAGGCTACACGCATTTATTCTGCTATCGTCTTTAGGTCCGGTTCTTGCAGCGGTTATCTGGCAGATACTTCCAAGATACTGTGTGCGTGGTGAGGCTGTTGATACGATCCTCTCTATGCAAGACGCAAGTAAAGGTAAGAAGTTTGCATTCAATCAATGTCGTTGCTCAACCCATTTTGTGGCTTTATGTGTCAACTTGTTTCATGTGTACATGTATGTCCCATGCGTAAGCGTACCCATTTTGGTGAGTGATCGATTTGTGGTTTTATATGAACTAAGTGTTCAATCAAATTAGTTTTGTTGTAGATATGAGGGTACGAATCAGTGAGACTACTTATAAACACATCCGTGGCAGTTTTACAGTCGAAGAAGGAGGAAAAGTTTCCATTAAGGTAAGCTGCCTGAAAGGCAAATAATTGAACATCAAGATAATGAAAGAGTGAATGATGAATGAACGAATTGGTTTACACTATTCAAACGGCGCAAAACACGTGCGGATAAAATCATCAGAATATGGGCCGACCATAAATTACGTCACGCAATTTGGACAATTTTTTACCCCTCGTCACGAGCCAGCAATAAATTCACATGATAATATCTAATACGGAACCGCCACACAACGTTGCAAAAATTAATTGTCTCGCCAGTGTCACCACTCACCTTTACTTGCATGAAGTCATTAATTTTCTGAACGGTCTCTTCACGACATTCATGATAGCCATCATAGAATTCTCAGTGGCGGCGCCAGGATTTCAGTTGGGGGGGGCTCTGAACTCGCGGAGGAAATTTTCAATTTTCATCGCCAAAATTTCTGATGACTTTTTAAAATTTCATTTGGCTCATTTTTTTTTTGGGGGGGGGGGGGGGGCTAAGCGTGAAAATATTTGACTTTTACACGAAAAAAACGGATAGCCTTTTTGTGGCGCTTAACCTGCCTTGCACCTCTGCGCCGCTACCGAGAATGCTCCTCATCAATAAAAATGATCATCTGCCCGTTCAGGTTCCTTGTTCGCGCATCAGAATCATCACTCTTCATCACGCTGCTTGGTAATTTCCAAACACGACCATTCTTTAAGTAGCATTCTGTTCCGTTTGATCTAATCCACATCTATTTCAGTCGAGGCCTTGATTATTTATATCATGTAGGCCAGTTAAATTTATCAATTATAGCAGACTATAAAGATGCATTTTTTATGCTCATGAGCCTATTTTTATGCATAACCCACTCAATATTATTATAACCGTGCTTACTCTGCTTAGAGCATGTTCTTGTGTCCAACATACATGCAGGTTTGAGTCTCGAGTTTGTTCTGGTGCATGATTCTTGACCAGGTCTGTGCCAGGTGTGCCCGGATTATTGTCTATAGTTTGTGTCTGCAATTTTGGTTTGCACATATCATTATCATCTCCTAGTTTGGAGTTGTGTTTGCTTTTAAAATATTTGCATTGCATATTTCATCTGAGGCCTTGTTTTTTTGCATTATGTAGGCCAGTTAACTCTATCTATAATAGTAGAATATAAAGATGCATTTTTTATGCTCACGAGCCTATTTTAGTGCATAATTCACACAACATTATTAGTACCTTTGTTCTGGTGCATGGTTTTTGAGCAGGTCTGTGCGAGGTATGCCTGGATTATTGGCTGGATTGTGTATGCAATTTTGTTCTGCACATAATTATTCATTATCATCTCCTAGTTTGGAGCTGTGTCTGCTATAAAATATATTTGCTTTGAATATTCACATTGAGGCCCTGATTATTTACACTAAGTATACCAGTTAACATTGTGTGTGACTTAGTTATTTCACTTTTACCTAGAGAGTTTGAGGTTTTCATTCCATTTACTCTTTGGTTCATATCCTGGTTAAGATAAATGTTTGTTCATAATTTTCTCCCGGTTTGGGATTTTACTTTCTCCTTAATTACAGTCCAGTCGTGTGACCCTTTAGGTCCCATTTTAGTTGTTGCCTTATTAATAAGGTAGCTTTATTAGCACATCTTGCACATAGCTTTGATTGATTCAGGAATAGAGCCTACTGATAGTGATCACCAATTGAAGGCACATTGTTTTCTGCACTCTAGGGATGATTCTTGTTCACTCTGTGTAGGAAAAGTATGCCTATGTCCCACTTGTATTGACAGGGAATTCCCCTTTTGTTGTGATGATGATGATGATGAGGAAACATGCCAAGACCGTGGACCACGCAATGACCTGTATTATAATAGAACCAATCCCTTACTTTGTACATCTACTGCACCAAGCCTAAATTTGATTGTTAATGAATTTGAAAGTCGCCCTTTACTAAACTGTCCTGACCTTGACCCTGATAGTAATTACTTCAATGATGTAACCTTTGATAGTCCCTATAGTGCCCCACATTCCCTACAACCCGAATTTTCTACTTCCCAAAATTGCCTAACAGTTATGCATATAAACTGTCGAAGTATATTACCAAAATTACCTGAGATTCGAGATCTCTTAGATATTCTCCCCGTGTCCATCTTGGGACTCTCTGAAACTTGGTTAGATGAAAATCAAATTGACTTAATTAACATACCTGGTTATAACTTCGTCCACAAATCAAGAGGTTCTTCTACGGGGGGTGGAGGGGTGGGCTTCCTGATTAAAGAGGGAATTTCTTACGAAATTATAGAAGATTCATGTCAGGGCCCCATGATCTTGCCCCCATCCTTTGAAGGATATTTCCTGAAAATTCATCTAAAAGTAGGATCTATTGCAGCAGGAATTATTTACAGGCCACCTGACCATAACCTTGATGATTTCGTAAATGATTTAGATTGCTTAATAACAAAACTTTATAAAAAGTCAAAAGATCTACTATTGATGGGAGACTTTAATGCGGACTTGTTAAAAATCGCTGAACATAGGAGTACTGCAGAGTTCTACAGCTGCATGACCTCCCATCATTTGTTACCTGCCATCACCAGACCAACGAGAATCACTTGTACCTCTTCCACACTTATAGATAATATATTCACCAATACTTGGCCAAGGCTAACTAGGTCAGTCATCCTAGCAATGGACATCTCTGACCACCTACCTATCCTAGCTCAGTTTGGTTATGGTCCTCTACCTTGCAGCAAACCTTCTTCTGGTACTCATCGACTAATCACGGAGCCAAAGAAAACTGCTTTTAATGAAGCCCTTGCCCTGATTGACTGGTCTCCTGTTTTGGAAGCCTGTGCCAACCAAAATGCTAATGAGGCATATGACTTATTCCAATCCAAATACATGGAGTCCTACAATGAATTCTTTCCTCTCACTCTAAATAATTGCGGACGAAATTCCACCCCCAAAAAACCTTGGATGACAAAGGGTCTCCTCAAATCCTGTAGAAAGAAATCTGCGCTATATCTGAAGTTTAAAAAAAAACCAAACGATAGCAATAAGCTTAAATTTGTTTCTTATAGAAACAAATTTAAATCATTGAGAATTCAGGCCGAAAAAAATTATTATGCTTCAGAATTTTGTAAATATAGCAACAACTTGAAGAAAACCTGGAACCTCTTGCGTACTCTTATGGGGACTAACGATAATGTAAATAACAATGCCTTATCCTTAACAGTCGACGGAGTGAAGGTTTCTGATCCCGAGACTGTAGCAAACAATTTTAATACTTATTTCACGGAGATAGCCCAGTCACTTGCAGCCAAACTTCCCACTGCCACGAGTTCCTTTGAAAAATTCATGCCTTCGTCACTTATCGAATCTTTTGGACTTAGTGAAACCTCCCCAGAGGAAATTATTCGACTTGGGCAATCCATAAATTGTTCACATGGCAGAGGAGTTGATGACATTGATCCAAGCATTGCACTTCTAACCCTACCCTCTATTGCTCACTTATTATCTGATATAATAAACTGTTCTTTTAACAGTGGGGTTTTTCCACAATCATTAAAAACTGCAAAAGTGGTTCCAGTTTATAAAAAGGGGGTTAAAGACGATGTAACAAATTACAGACCTATTTCAGTACTTCCATTTTTCTCAAATTTTTTTTAAAAAGCCATGTTTGAACGTCTTAATAATTTTTTTCCTAAAGGAAATGTCCTCTTCCCTTCGCAACATGGATTCCAATCTGGACACTCTACCTATATGCCCTTGATGAGTATGCAAGACAAAATTTCCAATGCAATCGAAAATAAGCAGTATGCAATAGGTATTTTTTTCGACCTGGCAAAGGCCTTCGATACTGTTAATCATGACATCCTATTAAAGAAATTAAGCACTTATGGAATCCGGGGTACCCAGTTAAATTGGCTTTCAAGTTATTTTACAAATCGATCCCAGTTGGTTTCCTGCAATGGTGCTCTGTCTAATTTACGGCAAATTAACTTTGGAGTTCCCCAGGGGTCTATTCTCGGTCCTTTATTATTTCTTATTTATGTGAATGATCTCCCAAATGCATCTCCTTTATTGTACTTTATACTCTTCGCTGATGACACCAATGTATTTTACTCCAACTCATCTCTTGAAACCCTATTTAATGATGTTAACTTTGAATTGAAAAATGTAGCCGAATGGTTCCAAGCAAATAAACTGTCATTAAATCTTGATAAAACCAATTATATAATCTTTAAATCACATAGAAAGAGTTATGATGCAGGAAACCTGGGGGTGTGCATTGATGGGGTTCCACTCACTCAGGTAATATCAACCAAATTCCTAGGAGTATATAATATATATAGATCAGCACCTAACCTGGAAAGACCACATAAAAATTGTATCTAATAAAATTGCTAAAAACCTTGGAATATTATCCCGTACCTCCCAGTTAGTACCTCCTCAAATTCGTCTCACCTTGTATTATTCACTCATTTACCCATACCTCACTTACTGTAACATAATATGGGCCTCCACCTATAAATCTAGTCTTCTGAATTTAATGAAGCTCCAAAAGCGAGCTATTAGATATATAGGAAATCTGCCCTATGGGACCACGACTGAATCTAAATTCCGGGAATATAGCCTTCTAAATGTTTATCAAATTAGGCAGGTGCAGTTAGGCGAATTTATGTTTAGATATTTTCATGACCTATTACCTTCCGTGTTTAAGAATTTCTTCCTCCATACTACTAAGGTGCACTCATATAATACTCTAGACACGCTGACTCTTACCATTTGCCTCACGCCCGCACCAATATCCGACGCTTCTCTGTTAAATACAGTGGGGCTCAAACATGGAATAAGATTCCCCTTTCCATCAGACAGCTGCCTAGCCTTCGAATCTTTAAGTCAAAATTGCGTGCCCTGATTCTTGACAATAAATAATAATTTATTCTGGTGCATTATGACTATTATTGATTCTCATTACAGAGTGAACAAATCGTCAAACTTTTAAATATCTTCTCCTACTCTGAATAAATTATATCTAAATCCTTACTACCCATGTAGCATCCCGACCATCCAGCGACCTCTGTGCCTTAACTTCATCTAGATCTACTAGAGGCCCTATGATCATCGAATTAATGTGTATTTGTGCTATTAGTTAAGTTAGTTAAGGTGTTTGCTGTTTGTTTTCTTAAATTAGTTTTTTTTCCACTTATACTTTATGTTAGGACCACGGTACGGCAACCTATTGGCCATCATCATCTTGGTATAGTCGCCCAGGGGACTCACCTAGCGGGGTTGTAAGACCCCTTCCGAGTCCTCTGTGCAACCAAATAGAAACCTTTGGCATCGTTATTTAAGTAATGTTTTATTATACTTATTAACCTTGTGTTTATGATGCTTTATTTGATTTGTTCCTGTTGTTTTTTTTGGTTGCCAAATAAATGATTTGATTTTGATTTGATTTGATTTGATCTTTACTAATTTCTGTGACGTATCGATCCGGAACGGCATTCTGGGACATTGGTTCAGCTATTTAAGATTTATTTATCCAGTCTGTTGTAACTTCAATGATTCATTATTGATCTGAATTAGTTCAGTTACGGAAATTGTTCTCTGGATTGTTCACCGTATGATTTTTCGTCTGGTTCCCAACATTACACGGAACATGTTGAGAGGTTTTCAGGATTGTGTATTAATGGGTAGATTGAGAAACCCTTTTATTGTGTCTTCTATTTCCTTAAGTCTGCAGAAATTACTTTTTGTAATTGAAACTTGTCTTGAAAAGAATTTTAAGTATTTCTGGTTGTTCTTTTGTGTTGATTTCTTTTTGTGTTATATACTTCTGAAAATTTAAAAAGAATAACTCTTGAAGTTGAAACAGTTATTTGGATAAGTCCACCAAATGTTGAATATTCCCCGTGAGCAACAGAATTTTGCCTGCAATTGTCATACTGTAACTGTTTGGAATCTGGATGCCACAGTGGTTGTGAGAGCAGCATGTTAAATTTTGTTTTCAATAAATGAATAAACTTAGAAGTTCTCTGCCTCAGAACCACAGGGAGGGAGTTGCCTATAGCTTATCAATCTAGGATTTGAAGGCGGCCGCTTACCTTAGGAAGATTTAAAGGTATAATGTATATAATTAATTATTATATATATTCATTCATTCATTCATTCATAATTATATAGATCTATTATATGTGTGTGTATATATATTATATATAATTATATATATATGTATATATATAGCCAGTTGCGTTGTTGATGTTCGTTCTGGATTTATCCAGGATGGACAGCCGATCAAAACATACTGGTTGACTGGAAAGATCGGATATCGGAAGGCACTTCCGAAGTCAATCAAACGCAGGTCATCGTCTCTGGAGAAGCAGAAAAAGGAAGGCAGGAAAAGCAAATGAACCTACGGTGCTTATGGCTTCTTACAGCGGAGATCAGAAGTGTCTGGTTGCCTCTGCTTATGATGTGTGTGACTGAAAACAATGTTCATAGAAAGACGTTGCTAAGTAGGATCTTAACGTAACCGATGCTGTTCACTAGCGTATAAGAACGGATTTGTCTTCATAGTAATTTAATTATGGACCAGAACAGATCAATGGATACGTAACGATATCAACTGGAGTAGTTTGTTACAAACATTCATTGTCATAAAATAGAAAGTAAACGATAAACGCAAAGACGGTTTTAAACTTTCTCCATTTTAGTCAGTGTCAGTTAGTGCTCTTCAGTTCAAAAGAACCGTTTCTGTTCTTTTAGGAAAATTACTATGTTAGTTTTCCACTGCAGCATTGGGCGAAGGTGAAAGCAATTCTAAAATAGCTAGATGTCAAGATTAATTAAGTTGGAGCGTAGTAACTAAAAAAAATTAATTATCATCTTTGCTAAAAAATATGAAAATACACGGCATCGGCTACACTTATGTTAGACTTGGGAGTGACTTTGGTCAGCCTATCTGACCCTCCGCGACCCTAAAGGAGCCAGAACGACTTGACCCGACTTGGCAGGACACTATCCAACTTCCGACTTGATGTGAACTTCTGTCATCATAATAACCATTATCCTAGGCCTGCCTACGGCTAATAATGCAAGAAGTCAAGCCAGTTTTGCCTGCGAAGTATTAACTTAATATACCAATGAGTATAATATACCAATGTCCTGGGCATGACGTTAAACTGCATCCATCCTCCGCCACAGGGAACCAACAACGTCCCTGTGCCGGTCCAAAGCCCGGACAAAGGAGGAAGGTTTGCCAGATGGGTGGCGATACGCTGGCAGCAAAAGACCAAGACGACTGAAATCCGCAAAAACCACGACACAAGTGACATAGCGACCCAGATGCTTCAAGGTGTCATGATGTGAAGCAGACATGTACAGGCTGGTCAGGACAGACCGGTGGAGAGAGTCGGAGGAGAGAGCGTGGGACACATACGGGCATTGACCCAGGTTGTCCTTCATGCCTCTCTCCCAATATTCTCTTCATTCAGACAAGGTGGTCTAAGTGGTCTAGGTGCTCCAAGATGTTAATGGTATGGAGCAGACCTGCTGACCAGACCGGTTGAAGCTAGGGAGCATGACGCGAGACAGACTCAGACAGAGAGTGACGTCGGACTCCGACGGGCAAAGCCCAGGGATTTTAAGAAGAAGAAGACCAATGAGTAATGAGACCTCAACACTTGAATGAAATTGTCCGAAGTTTATCAAGTCTATTAATTTATGCTGGTTGGGATTGAGTTTTAGTTTGAAGAGTTTTGTGATGCTCTGGGTCATTGAGTAGGCCTATTCTATTCTAGTAGCCTAAAAGCATATAGTTTACAATGCGACAAAATATTATTTTATTTTTATTTTAACCACATAACCATAACGGCAGTCTTTATTGCTCAAAGTGACAGCTGACAAAACATCTTTTTACACATAAATAGGACATAGAAACTCACAGAAGCAAAATGAGAGAACCCTTTAACGACTAGGCCTACTGTAACAGATCGACAAAGATCAGCATACACTTTGCTGTTCTCTAGGGACCTGCCAGGTCTGCGAGCTCATACTTTTATTCGAAGCGTTGAGCTTTTCCGATTGTGGGTCCCTGCATCTGGAATGGCCTCCCAGTAGACTTGTGATTGATGGCCGGGTAAATCCCGTCTTTTTTTATAAGTCGCTCAAATCTCACTTTGTCTCTGCATCTGTTGCTGGATGAGAGCGCCTATGTTTAGGTCGCTTAAAAAGGCGCTATATAAATTATCGGAATGAATCAAAGTGGATAGAAGGTGATAGCCTGCGTCACTCCTAATAGGCATATAGGGTGAACGTACCAGTTACCGTCATAGACCCAGTTACCGTCATAAGTGAGCGTTTTATATAAAAGTTTCTTTTTTGCAATTTCCAAAAGTACATTATAGTTTGGTCTCGAGTTGCGTTATTTATTGCTTGATTAAATGCTGTTGAAGTCTTGTTGTTATAAACATTTGATGTTAAAGAAAAAAAATTAATTTCTTCCGGGGCTGGAAAAGTGCGATATTTATCCGTTTTCTTGATCGCGGACGGCTGACAAACTCTGAAGTTTTTCGCTTTATTCGTTTCGTTGTGAACATCGCCGTAACAAGCACCGCGAACGTTAGTCTTTTCTTTACTCAGTTTTCGCATTTTACAATTAATTTAGCATTATTTTAATAAAGTAATGCCTATGACGCGAACTAACTTCTCAAAACACGCAAAATTTAATCACCGTCAGGCTATGACGATAGGTTTTTTTAGTTACCGGCATGACGATAGAAGACATATTTTATATATCGTCATAATAGGCTTACAGGCAGGATAGGTGGACGGTAGGTAGAAATCGGGTTTTGTTATTGACGGCTCGGTAGAACGTAAACAGTATGGCCGCCGCAGATAGGTGCAGAATAGAGCGGCCTGATCGATAGCCCAATATTTCCAAAAAATCGCTACTTGTATGACGCTTAATTGCTGGTTTTAGTCACAATGGCAAGCTTACATGTAAATGAGCATTATTTTGTATACTATGTCAATATATGAAGCGTTGTTATTAAAATTACTAATTTCTTTTACAATGACTGAAGCGTCCCATCATTCTATGAGACGGATAGCATAGGATACTCACCTAGCTAACTGGCCTGTAACGTATTCAATACCAGCTTTGCATAATTTATTTGTTGGTGTTTTGTATTTTGGATAGGGTTAGATTTTTGGTGTCACGACAACTGGTCCACCGACAGCTGTCAAGGTGTTTTTAGATCTGAAATAGAAGCTGGATGCATGTTACAGTACATGAATTAAATTCATCAATCCAGCTTCCAGTTAGGCTAGAAAACCATGAAAGTCTTCATAAATCCAGGCTCTATTTCATGAATGAAGAGCCTTCATCCACCTTCCATTTCTCAAGCACTTTCTCATTAATCCGGCTTCTATTTCGGTGGACGAGTTGTCGTTGGACGAGTTGTTGGTGGACCAGTTGTCGTTGCACGAGTTGTCGGTGCACGAGTTGTCGGTGGACCAGTTGTCGTTGGATGAGTTGTCGGTGGACCAGTTGTCGTTGGATGAGTTGTCGGTGGACCAGTTGTCGTTGGATGAGTTGTCGGTGGACCAGTTGTCGTTGGATGAGTTGTCGGTGGACCAGTTGTCGTTGCACGAGTTGTCGGTGGACCAGTTGTCGTTGGATGAGTTGTCGGTGGACCAGTTGTCGTTGCACGAGTTGTCGGTGGACCAGTTGTCGTTGGATGAGTTGTCGGTGGACCAGTTGTCGTTGGATGAGTTGTCGGTGGACCAGTTGTCGTTGGATGAGTTGTCGGTGGACCAGTTGTCGTTGGATGAGTTGCCGGTGGACCAGTTGTCGTTGCACGAGTTGTCGGTGGACCAGTTGTCGTTGGATGAGTTGTCGGTGAACCAGTTGTCGTTGGATGAGTTGTCGGTGGACCAGTTGTCGTTGCACGAGTTGTCGGTGGACCAGTTGTCGTTGGATGAGTTGTCGGTGGACCAGTTGTCGTTGCACGAGTTGTCGGTGGACCAGTTGTCGTGGAACCAGATTTTTCTTATATGATGTATAAATAATGATGTTAAATAAAAATTTCTGACGTGGTTTGCAGGAAGGTGTCCAATCACCTTTCTGGCATAGCACACAGATAAAAGAAATGAACTTAGCAACATTTCCTGCTTGGACTTCTATTTCAAAGTGGAATTCATCATGAATTACATGGAAATAAGTCTAATCTAGCAAATGGTCAGACAAATCTACAGGCAAGTCAGACAGCTGTTCCAAGACCAGTGGTATGGGTAATAAGCTATGGCCACAGGATAACAATTCGACATTACAGAAAAATCCAAAACAAGAGTGCTAGTAAAAAATTAAGTCGTAATGAAATCAAAATTTGTAGCCTTAGACTGCCAAAACTGGATGGGTGCACGAAGACTGTGCTTTACTGGATGTTGGAAGCTTTTACTTCTGAGATACATAGAAAGTAGACTTACAAACATGGAAATATTGCATCATTTTCAGATCTTTTATGGTTTTACCCCAACTTACTATAGGCTGGGTATATTTTACATAACTAGATTATTAGGCCTATAATAATTTATTATAAGCTTATTTAATAGAATATACAAACTAGGCCTATAATATTACAGCCTAGGCCTAGCTATCGGATGTAAACACATCGGGAGTCTAATCCTTGTTATTATTATTTTGCGGATTGACCTGAAAATATAGGCTAAGTTAAGCATAGTCTGAGTAATTATTTAATTTCTTTAATTTTTGCAGTCTAATAAATAATAAACTTCTGGAATAATGATGTTTATAGGCTAAAAATGCGACCCAAATTTCTATGTCGGTAGTTTCCGTCAGACTGACGGAAATTGGCTAACGCCATCCAATAAGTGGCCGATATCTGGATTTCGTCACCCATGACGGTAAATGAAAAATGCGGACGATAGCTGAAAATATGACAATATGTGGATATAATACCGTTTTTGAAATGTATAATGTGCCAAAATGAATAAAATTTTATACGTATGCTGAAGATGCTAACGGGTTTTTTCTTGTACAAAAATTTCAGAGTCAGATAATAGGTGTCTATATTTTTAAATCCGTGTCGAACGCTTAAAAAATCTCGCTTATGACGGTAACTAGTACTTTCACCCTAGATTGAAATTAGCCAATTAATAAGTCAATCTAAGACTTCTTTAACAATGCGAACTATGTGGCATAAAAATTATGTTTAAATAATAGGCCTACATGTGCTAAAACTTTGACATCAGAGGGCAGCAAATATTATCCGATTTACACTAAAAAGTTTCACAAATTTTTTCTTCACAAACACAACAACTTGAAAGGGTGAGAGATTGAAAATGTTAACTTTCATTTTTAAGAGACATACATACATACATACATAGTACATACTTACATACATACATACATACATACATACATACATACATACATACATACATACATACATACATACATACTGTAACGGGAGTAGATACCACCCTATGACTCGCTAGTTAGTGGAAACTATTCCCAGATTTCGAATCTGAAATCAGGTTACCAATTTGCATACTATCTGGTTATTTGTCGCAATGTGGGTCAATGCTCTAAATGTCAGCCAATCAACATGACAATGTTTTATATAAAAATAATATTTGAATCATGAATATTAATATATCAACATATATAGTTAATGAATTCTATGTCTAGGGTCGTGGAAATGTCAATTTAAATACAGGTCAACTTATTTACTTAAACCAGTGCTGAATAAAATAATTTTGAGGGATATTACTACTATAATTACCCTCCCGCGTTGTATGTTCTTGGCTGAAGCTGTAGATCGAAACGGCCAAAGCTTCTCGTCTTTTCTCCAAGCGCCGTTACCAATGGTTGTAGATGACTCTTTTCAGTTTCATCGTCGATGCGCTTCACCGTGCTTTTCTGCTCGTAGGTAATTATTCTTCGATGTAGCTGTCTACGAATTTAAGACTATTTGTTCCTTTTCGTATTTACCGTTCAATTACCGTTCGATGTAACTTTTATAGTTTCACTGTCACTTCTCAATGTTGCGAGAAGTAATGCCGGAGTTCTACGAAATCCAATGAAGGTAGAATTTCAACGTCAATTACTTGTTAGTAATCCGCTATTACAATCTCTCACGTTTTACGAACTTCCAGATTTCTTGTCCATACTTTAGGACACTAAACTACCGGCTCCGTTGCTTTAATATCCGATCAAACAAATGTCACGAAATCGTCTAACAACATCTAGCGAATACTCATCGCCAATCAACCACCAACAATCCTCATTAGACGGCCATTCCACCTCGTCTCCCATACCGATCCAGCCCCTCTCGTGCGCATGCGCAGCAGACGACCCTGATCCCAGCTTTCCATATGTAACCAACGCCGATCGCCGATCGTTGTAATATTCCGCAATGCTTTCCACTAATTTAATATATTTTGCCCCTAAGCACTGGTTATAGCACTGGTTGATTAATTAAACAGAACAATGTAATAATTCTCGCTCGAATTATAAGCTAATCATTAACTAAGGCCTCTCCCTAACTTAACACATGTAATTACTAATCAACAATATATATATCAAAGTAAGAACGTATGGGTGGGACCAAGGATATCGTTACAACAATCCCCCACAAACTAAAATTTGCTACAAATTTTCCTTTCAATATCCTTATCATAACTACCCATACTTCTTATAATATTACTATTACTTAGCCATCTATACTAATATTTACACTATCTATAGCTACGCAATTATGCAACATTCTAATCAACATCAACATTTAACATCTTTTATGATATTTCATATTATATCACCTTTACCTTATCTATACTTTTAAATTACATTACATTTACACTGATTCACTTATTAATATTTCTTATTCTACTTACTCTAATCCTCGGCTTAAATAATCAGCCACTACATTGTCACTACCTTTGAGGTATCTAACTCTAAAGCTGTAATTCTGAAGCACTAAGTATCAGCGCATTACTCTAGCATTTCTTATGCTACCAGTCTTTAAATATTGTAGTCGTAAGTGGTCAGTCTCTACAACAAATTCATGGCCATACAAGTAACGGTTGAACTTTTGAATCCCCCAAACCATCGCTAGGCACTCTCTCTCCACCACAGAATAGTTCCTTTCGCTCTCACTAAACTTCTTACTTGCATAAGCTACTGGATGCATAGTTCCCTCATGATTCTGTATCAGCACACATCCCATCGCCGTATTAGATGCATCCGTTCTCAAAGTGAATTCCACACCAATCTAGGGTAGCTTCAATATCGGTGCTTCTGGCAGAGCGTTCTTTAACTTCTTAAATGACTTTTCTAATTCCTCATTCCATTTTATTGTGATCTTTGCATTCTTTCTTGTCAACTCTGTTACTGGTCTCACATCAAATTTGACACTCCTTGGGTTCCAATGTCAACCTGCTATCCTAACTCTCTTATAATTAACTTAAAGTTTACTTATTATGTATATATGTCACCATCTTAACGCACGGAATTTATCCATCTGGTTATTCCATCCATGTAGCAGCAATAGTAACTTGCCACCTACCTTGGTACTTTTAATATCTCGTATTTTGCTCAATTGACCTATTATTTCTTCTTATTTAACTATTTCTCATTGCTTAACTGTTTTCCTATTTATCTAAGTGACTTATCTTAACATCACACTCAGACACTGTATTCTAATTAATCTCACCTAATTCTATTTACATTTATTCCTTAATTAAGTATTCTCCACAAGCTACTGTAAATTTCTATTTGCATCACTTCTCCTCATGTAATGACAGTCTAACCTGTTCATGTCTGACATGCTACATGTATCTCTCTTCACCTTCTTGTATAAATTTCAACGTCATGCCCTTTTGTGTTTCTAGTTCACCCATGTGCTTCTTTCCAAAACTCCGTGCATCTGTATTTCCATAAGAATTCCACTTAACACCTTCTAATGTTTCAACTTCTCCACTGTAGTCTCTGCCACTTCTCCATTTATCCTCTTTATTGTTAGGGTATGACCATCCTCTGTCATTCCATGACCAATTTTCCTTCTTGTTCACATCATTTCCTGCACCCCAGTTTCCATTTCCATAACTTCCTCTGCACTTATCTTCCCAGAACTCTCTCTGCATTCTGTCTGACTGTTTCCATTTCCTCATTTCACATGATCTACCCTGGCCTGCGTCTTTCCTGTTGAATACTCGGGTTACATAATCTGTCCTTTTATTTTCCCAGTCTTTCCTGTCACAATGACTACCTCTGGCTTCAACTGATTCCGCCTTACGCTGTCCATAATTCTTACACCGCGGTTCACGCCAATTCCAATTAACTGCCTTACACCTTGCCTTTCCTTGAAAACTCTTATTCACCTGTGTATTTTTGAAACTGAACTCACCAAAGCGTCGCTTTGTATTACACGTCTTCACTGTATTATTGTTTCTCTCGACGACCCTTCGTCTCGATCCGCCATCTTCCTCGACTCGCTGAACTCTCGGACCATACTTTCGCCTCATGCAGTCACCCGTTAATTTCATTCCCACAGGCTTTTCGATCACTTTATATCTATTCTTAGCATAGCCATTTTTATTCTGAATAACATCGCGGTTGTCTACCAGCGGATGTATTCCCTCGAAGGTTACTCTTTTCTTGTCAGTCCTCCTGACGTCATCAATAGCTAACTCCTTGCTAGCTCCGCCCCTCGTGACATCACTCTCATAGGTGTTCACTCCAACGTCCTTGACCCTGGATTTATTTATATACTCAATTCTTATTGGTTTCCCTTCGTATAAACCTGGATTTATTATTAGTTCCTTGACCAAGTTCTCTATCACTAAAGCCTCTGCTTTCCCTTCAAATTCTTCACTCTTAATGTCAATTAGAGCGGTTGGATATTTTTCTTTGGTTCCATTAGCAAATCTGCAAACCATTTTGCGTCCGGTATATTGGTAAGGTTTCTCCAAACCTTTCCTGATAGCAACACATGTGGCGCCTGAATCATGTAATGCGTTCACCTTTTCCCCGTTTACTAACACTGAATTCGTATAGGCACTCAGACCTTCCTCTCCTTCAGCTACAAAGCAAGATATGGTGACTTCATGTTCCACATCTTCCTCTCCTCTATCTTCAACACACTGCATGGTGGCGACAGTATGTGACCTTGCGCCCTGTCCAATTTTATTGCATTTGGCTGAATAGTGAAAAGAAGATCCACACTTAAAGCAACCTCCTCTTCGATTTTCTCCACCAGCTTCACTCCGTTTACTGTTCCTAAAATCCCATTCATTATTGAACCGACCCTTATCCTTGTAACTGTCCTGTTCCTTGACCCTGTTCCGTCCGAGACTACTACTTCGACTTTCACCATTAGACCTATTTCTTGTGAACTCTCTAGATCGACCATCAGGTTCAGTGTCTCTTTTCTCATGACTGACTGACCACTTCTCGCTAATTTCTCTAGCTTCAACATAATTCTGTGCTTGTTCCAGCAGTGTTTCTAATTCTAACTTCCCCTTCTCTTTGAGAAAACACCTCATTTCGTCATCACAAGTCACTAAAAACTGGTCACGCAACACCAGTGTTTCCAGTCCTTTGTAGTCATTTTTGAATCCCGTCATTGCCAACCATTGCCTCAGATACCTTCTCAACCTTTCAACATACTGAATCACGGTTTCATCCGTGTCGCGCTTAGACGATCGAAACTTCTTTCTGTAACCATTTTCTGTCAGCTGGAATCGTTTCAACAGCTCTTCCTTCAATTTCTTGTAGTCTTGTGCTTGTTCTACTTCAAGCCTCTCAAAAACTTGCAATGCTTTTCCGTCTAAGGATTTTACTAGGGTTAATGCCCACATTCTCTCTGGAACCTCATATGCCATGCAAGTTCTCTCAAACCGTAATAGATAGGCATCGAGACAATCTCTGTCTTCCCTAAATACAGGCATCTTCACATTTTTAGCATTATTACTCTGTCCATTGATCTCCGTACTATAACCATTTCCAATCCGATCGTTCCTATCGCCTTGTCGCCTATCTTGTTCCATTCTTATTTCAAGTTCTTTGAGTTTAATCACTTTCTGATTGTCTAGTTCAATCCGTTTCAGATTGGCTTCTCGTTCTCGTTCTTCAGAAATCCTCTTCTCCTCTCGTTCTCCAGAAATCCTCTTCTCTTCTCGTTCTCGTTCTTCAGAAATCCTCTTCTCCTCTCGTTCTTCAGAAATCTTTTTGTCTTCTCGTGGTTCATTACGTATCCTTTCAGCTATTTCTTCCTGTCTTCGTTCTCGTTCGCGTTCGGAAATTAACTTTTCTTTCTCGTAATCAGCTAGTAATTCTGCTTGTTTCAAGGCCTTATTTTCTGCTTGCCTCTCACTGACAAACTCTCTAAGTTCTTGCCCTTCATAACCAAGATCTGATCCAACCTTAACCCACTTCGAATATTCTGCGGCCATTCTCAAAAGTCCAATTATTTTATAGGGTGAATGGCGCTATAACAATTTCTAAGACACTATTTAAGTTTCGGCGGTAAATGACTTTTACCTTAGACCTGACCTCTTTATCAACCAATAACAGTCAGTGTACTCAAATCAAAACGACGTCACGCCTAATTAGTATTCAAACAGCACGCTGAACGCCGATGCACGTAAGTGAATTAATTGCTGTCGTAATTAAACTTCACAATATAATAACTCTTAAATCTTTTAGATTAACACCCTAAAATTGTTCTAGATCCTTCGGACGATGCCCCCAGTTTTGTAACGGGAGTAGATACCACCCTATGACTCGCTAGTTAGTGGAAACTATTCCCAGATTTCGAATCTGAAATCAGGTTACCAATTTGCATACTATCTGGTTATTTGTCGCAATGTGGGTCAATGCTCTAAATGTCAGCCAATCAACATGACAATGTTTTATATAAAAATAATATTTGAATCATGAATATTAATATATCAACATATACCGGGTGGCGCATAAAAAACGTCCCCAAACTTTGTTAATCTGGCAAAGATCTAATTTCAGAGATATCAAATATTAATTTACACCAAAATGTTAAGCAATCATTTCTGTGCACACATGTCAAATTTCAAGATAGTACGTTTATTATATCACACTCTGCGGGAAGGTTATAACGTCATACCTGTTAAAATATTTTGCACAAAACTACGTCATTTATTTTGCCGCGAACGAAAGTCTTCAATTGCGCCAGTAAGACTTTATCATTAGACTAGTCGTTTCTCTAAAAAATTTAATGGCATCTGCTTGAGTTTCGATGCACGGTAAAACACACATCATCGTCATTGATCCTCGGAAAACCAAAGTCAATGGAGAGTAGGCCTATTACGTTGGCTTGTTACGCGATAAGCTCATTCCCGAACGTCGTATAGGCCTAGTACGTATACATAGACTCAATCCTGATGACAATTAGGCCTACATCTTTCATCAAGACAGTGCTCCTTCACATCGTTGCAGATTGGATCAGCAATTTCTTCAAGCAAACATCCCTGATTTTATCCACAGTGATGCCTGGCCTCCAAACTCTCCCGATCTAAATCCTATGGTCTACTATGCACGGAGCGCCCCAAAGGAGCTTGTGTAATGTGTCGCAGAAAATTGTTTCTAAAATTAATGCAGACAAACTTAAGCAGGTCATTGAAGTAAAAAATAAATGGTCTCTATTAGATCACATACACAAATAGGCCTACAGAAGTCAACAGGACAGTGTAAATAGCGTTTAAGGGTCGTTACAAGAGAAAGCGGAGGATCAATCAAACATTTTCTCGCGTAAAACATCATCATTAAACAACTGTGCAAAATTTTGGCCATGGGTCATACAGTTCTAACAACAATTTCTCTCAAACGGTTGCGTATTTTTAGCTAAAATTTGGCTGTGTTGTACAAATATGAATTATGATTAGTTTGATGTACTATGATTTAGTTTATCTTTAAAATTGTTTAATTGCCAGCCTGCCAGGTTAACAACGTTTGGGAACGTTTTTAATGACGTAGGTTTGTGCAAAATATTTTAACAGGTACGACGTTATAACCTTGCCGCAGAGTATGATATAATAAACGTACTATCTTGAAATTTGACATGTGTGCACAGAAATGATTGCTTAACATTTTGGTGTAAATTAATATTTGATATCTCTGAAATTAGATCTTTGCCAGATTAACAAAGTTTGGGGACGTTTTTTATGCGCCACCCGGTATAGTTAATGAATTCTATGTCTAGGGTCGTGGAAATGTCAATTTAAATACAGGTCAACTTATTTACTTAAACCAGTGCTGAATAAAATAATTTTGAGGGATATTACTACTATAATTACCCTCCCGCGTTGTATGTTCTTGGCTGAAGCTGTAGATCGAAACGGCCAAAGCTTCTCGTCTTTTCTCCAAGCGCCGTTACCAATGGTTGTAGATGACTCTTTTCAGTTTCATCGTCGATGCGCTTCACCGTGCTTTTCTGCTCGTAGGTAATTATTCTTCGATGTAGCTGTCTACGAATTGAAGACTATTTGTTCCTTTTCGTATTTACCGTTCAATTACCGTTCGATGTAACTTTTATAGTTTCACTGTCACTTCTCAATGTTGCGAGAAGTAATGCCGGAGTTCTACGAAATCCAATGAAGGTAGAATTTCAACGTCAATTACTTGTTAGTAATCCGCTATTACAATCTCTCACGTTTTACGAACTTCCAGATTTCTTGTCCATACTTTAGGACACTAAACTACCGGCTCCGTTGCTTTAATATCCGATCAAACAAATGTCACGAAATCGTCTAACAACATCTAGCGAATACTCATCGCCAATCAACCACCAACAATCCTCATTAGACGGCCATTCCACCTCGTCTCCCATACCGATCCAGCCCCTCTCGTGCGCATGCGCAGCAGACGACCCTGATCCCAGCTTTCCATATGTAACCAACGCCGATCGCCGATCGTTGTAATATTCCGCAATGCTTTCCACTAATTTAATATATTTTGCCCCTAAGCACTGGTTATAGCACTGGTTGATTAATTAAACAGAACAATGTAATAATTCTCGCTCGAATTATAAGCTAATCATTAACTAAGGCCTCTCCCTAACTTAACACATGTAATTACTAATCAACAATATATATATCAAAGTAAGAACGTATGGGTGGGACCAAGGATATCGTTACACATACATACAGGCATACATACATACATACATACATACATACATACATACATACATACATACATACATACATACGTACATACATACATACATACATACATACATACATACATACTAGTGTGGTCCACAAAAATAATTTTTCAAATTTATTTGACGGTACCCTCTCATTGTGTTACCTTGCCTTATTAGTGAATAAGTTTAAATTTTCAACCTGATTGATTGATATTTAGTGGTCGCGAAATGCTCTTAACTTTTCACCATGCCGAAGAATAAGCAAATGACAGCATTTAAAGTACCTATATGGACATGGACTCGTTTAGAATTTAGAATTTAAAAATAAACTGATCATTGTAGACCGCATAAGATTGAGTGGCATATAGATCTGCTGATTGCTTATATAAGGTTACTAATTTAGTCACAAAGTAAGTTAATAAATTATAGCAATGGCAGCCATAATGCTGAACATAGATTTTTCGATTGTTGGAGTCTCAGCAGAATGCCTAATGCATACTTCATTGTGTCAAGAAAATGAGCTCTGTGCTCAGATACAACCTGCATTAGATATTTCTCCTCTTCATTGTTAGAGATGGATGATTTGTTTTCTTGAATGTGTTTAACAACCCCTTTCGGAATTGACGTTTACAGCCCCGACAGGCTGACACTCTCTGTGCACTGTTTTGCCTTCTGACAATCCCAATTTTTTTCAATTACTCAGTATCAACATCAGTTAGGAACTCTCATGGCGGTTCTACTACCTGTTGGACGTTCAAAGGTTTCACCGTCTCCAAAATTATTATGAATCCTCAGAAAGAGCTTTGGTGGTTGCGGCAGAAATGACACATTTTGTTTTTGAACGCTTTGCACCTGAATTCGAAGGTCGCTGGATGGTGTTGTTATCGTGTTTGGACAAGACATAATTTATATGCTTCTGTGCATGACAAACTAGGAAACAATTTCATGTCTAAAAGGAATTGTTCCCTGAACATAAGGACTCTGAATAAATACAATATCTTTGCCATCCATCTGACCTCATGTACTGCCTCATAGATCGGATTCCACGTGATGGAATTTTACTAAGAAAGTTGACAATGAGTTGAAGTATTCCGTGGTAGTCTTCTCAATGCTACATGCTAAATTAATAATTTGGACGAATTAGGCTAATTTGGATCAAGTCTGAGTTGATGAGTGCTGCCAGAATATTTTTTACATTTCGGGGATTCTGAATTGTTGTCTGGAGATGACTTGCAATAGCATCCATGAATGGCGAGCCCTCAGAGACCTACTTTTAACAGTGTGATGTCTGATGGGCCACTTGGTGATGGTGCAAATGATTGTTTGAAATTATGACCATGTATCACATGATGCTGACAAGCAAAATACAGTGGGTCTTTCTCAGAATAGTCTCTGAGCTTAATTGCTGCAATGTCGAAGTACATCACTTTGACTCTGTCTATAGTCTTTACTCTATAGTCTATAGCCTTAATCTTTCAAAGAGAATCACAACAGCTTGTCTTGTTTTTCGCCTGTGTCATGATTTAACCTTTGCACTCCGAGTAGGCCTAATAAATTCACTTCATATCTTTGATACCAGTAGCCGTAGGCGAAGGCTTGGTCCAGAAGTTCAGGGGTGGGACGAATGAGCGGCCAAAGGATGATTCGCCGTGGGACGGCTGAGTCGCCGACGACATTTTCATCGACCACTTTTCTTAAGCCCTTTTTTAGTCGTTTTGTCGACATCTCACGAAAATATACTATTTCCCAAACAAAATGTCTCATGACCTTTTTCTACCCTACTTATATTTTAACAGATTTACCGATATTATCCGAACACTCTCAAAATTTCTGATGCTATTTTTGGTATATTTCGGAATTGTTGAGAGATATGAGCATGTGTTTGTGGTGGGGGAACGGTCCCCCAGCACAAACATTGGTGGACCGTCCCCATAAGTCTCCGTCCATGCCAGTAGCATACTGGCAATCTATCAAATACTGCTTTGCAGTATTACCAGGAGGGATCGTCCCATCCATCAAAAGCATTACTATCAACTTAGCAACAGGGACATCTGTAAATTTATTCCTTCCCTCTTATTATTTAAAACATGAACCAAAGGCCATGCATACCCTTATTTTAAAAGGTATTTAGTTAAAAGAATAATAACATCAGCTTCCCTCTATAGACTGAAGCAAGCAATGCGTGTATGACAACCTTTATCACTAAATCACAAACAAATGTTGACGTAATGTATAGTCGGGGTACTGTAATATATCTCACCTTGTCGCGCGACCTCTAAACTTTGAGCAATTTCACTAAAATTAGGTAGGAATAATTGACACATGATACATAACAGAATAAAAGGGTACCGTCACGAATTTTTCAAACTTTATTTTTTCCCATGGCTTTGTGGACCACACTAATACATACATACATAGGCCTACATACATACATACATACATGCATACATGCATACATGCATACATATATTACATGCATACATACATACATACATACATACATATATTACATACATACATACATACATACATACATACATACATACATACATACATACATACATACATACATACATACATACATACATACATACATACATACATACATACATACATACATACATACATACATACATACATACATACATACATACATACATACATACATACATACATACATACATACATACATGAATACGTTGAATACACAGCAAGTTCTTGCTGGGTCACAAACTTTTAGGTTTAAGTTTATCAATAAGGTTTCATATCCCTCTAGTGTTAGACTACAACTGTATTGTGTGGGCCTATAGTAGCGGATGAACAGTTACGGATTTCTTTTGGAATATTATTGTGAAGAACAACCATACGACATTTACATGTGCCTTTGACTACATTTTGCGTGAACTTAATATGATGGGTGCCCATCATTAGGACACCAGTGCCTAATATGTGCACTTCAGAGCTCTTTGTATTTTCAATATTTTGTAGGCAAATCTCAATATTTTAATGTAATTTCAGTGAGTTTTTAGTTGCTAAAATGTTGAAAATTAGTTTGAAAAACATTGTTTTACTTGATCTCCATTGGACTATGAACTAGCCTACAAGCAAAAGTCTTTAAGGTGCCCATAATAGGGTACCTTACCCTGTATCAGGATTTAACATAATATTTATCGACCTTTCAAAACAGAAAGTTTGTTGCTTGTAGCCTACATCTAAGTTGAACAATCCGGTTGTTTTCTATCTTTTACTGTCTGCACTAAAAGAGATTTTCGTTTGCCTTGTAGTCCTAATGCCATTTTGAAAAGACGACATAGCCTTTCGTGACGTCTAATATAATGATCTCAGCATAGACTCTCTAGTCTAGACTCTAGAGGTAGACCTACATCACAATTAATTATGACGTTGTACTCCGGTTAGCCTAATGACGTAATGAAGTCGACAAAACTTATATTCTTAAACTTCAGACGCGAGCGTTACACACTTCGTAAGTTCAATTGAGATCAGACTTTTACAGGCAATTTCTGTGTATGCGATGATGCTTCTGCTGAACAGAATATGAAGTGAATATTATTACAAATAGGGTAAGCAATTGTCATATTTACTAATTGCAGAGGAAACCAAAACCTTTCACGTTCAGTGTTTATTTTATGCAGGCATCTGGTAGGATGAGAATGAATCTAGTAGCAGTCAACATAAGCGCGTCAGTTCGACGTTCTGCGCTAGTTGTCTGGATCATCCTAAACCTCGGGCTTGACAATATCGAGTCGGAAAAGCCGTTGCTTAAAATGTTGTTCTTAATGCCAGCCAATACGACAGAGGCCATCGCTAATCGGACTGCCAATGCCATATATGTCTCGCTCAATTCGCAGCATGACAAAGGATATCTGAACGACTTCAAGTTACAATGGGGACTAAGATACAACGAATGTTCGCCGAAAAAGACAATGAAAATAATCTTTGATAATGTGGTCCATGCAAAGATAGCGGCGAGCGTCATTTTCGGAGGGTACTGCGAGAAAGTGTGCGCCCTGTTGGCTACTATCTCAAAAGCGATGAATGTGCCGTGCTTCGTGGTTGATTGCGTGGCAACTGACTCTCGAAGCCAGTTGGTCGCTCCCTACTATCTGACTATGGATTACCGCCGGTCATCTGCCCTACCGCTCCTCATTGCGCTCATGAAATCTTTTAACTGGAAAACCATAGCCATTCTGGCGACGTCCGAAGAGACCGACTACGAGCTGGCTGTAAAAATCAAAGCTGGCGTGGAAGCCAAAGACTGGACAGCCATCCTCTTCCTGACGACCATCAATACGTTGCAGGAAGGCATTACATCGCACGAGGCGGATGAGGAAATTACGTTGCTACTCGACGATTTACGGGGAAGAGCCAGAAGTTAGTTACTACAGATGTTATATCTTTCTCAGTATATCGTCATCCTCGCCGTCATCACCGTCGTGGTCAACCAACCAATCAACCAAACAACCAATCAATCAGTCAGTCAGTCAATCGGTCGGTCGGTCAGTCAAACAATCATTCAACCAATTGAGTTTTTGAACAGATGAACCGAAGGAGGTCGATCAATCAATCAATCAGTCATTCAATCAATTAATCAATCAATGAATCAATCATTCAATTAATCTGTCAATCAATCAATCAATTAATTTCGTTCATTCTCGGCATTGAGCTGCAACTTGCAGCAATTATCGGACAGAAATAAAATCTCGTAGCAAAATTGCTTCAGCTGTGGCAGTGATCTACTAAACGAGTTAAGATTCACACAAATTTTTACTGCTCGCAACTCTCACAGCCACTGATCGCATCCGGACCATTCCAGAAGAAGCCCATGACACCGCGGACCTCGCTTTCGGTTATCTATAACGGTTCTATTTACCGCGTCGCCCGTAAAATGATCATCAGAGTAATGATGCCAATTTTGATATTATTGCGTTTAATTTTGTTATTATTTTTTTAATATTTTTTTAATGCCCCGAGGTATTTAGGATCCCTCAGGGACTTAAAATTTAATATTAATTAAGAACAGAATAAAAACATCTGGAACGGTACGTAACGATTGACAGAATAATTGAATTATTATTATTATTATTATTAATTATTATTATTTTAATTAAAACAACCTGTTGCTAAACAATATCCGGAGATATAAATAATGTTGCTCTGGAACGGCTCACTCGGTAGTGTCTGGTTGAGCAAAAGTGCCTCGGAAAGAAATAGCATTAAAGCGTTGGATGGTGGCAGACAGGCGTTGAAAAAGGTAAGATGTCTCTCTAATGTCTCCAGAGATTAGTGTTAGACGTTTTCCAAGGTCCTTAATAAAATCAAGTCCATTGTTGTTAATTGGGCCCAGGGTCTCCAGGGCCACTGGGACAAAGTGGTGGTTGGCCAACAGGTGATCGTACTTGGCAGTTTTCCTCGTGTCCGCCAATTCAGCCGCAGCCCCCGCCGTTGCAGCCGAGGCATGGAGGTAGGAAGGAGCAACCGTGTCTATTACGGTGGCATCCCACACGAGGCTGCGTCCTCCTCGCCACGGAATCAAAGTCATTCCGTCGGGTCTTTTTCCATCAGTGCGTGAGAGACCGGTTGGTTCCTTGATGTTCGGCATTCCAGCTTGCGTGAGACTTCGGCTTATGATGTCGTTTAGAGTCGCGTGTCTGGCTATTCGGCCCGGGCCTAGGCTACATGATAGGCCATGCGAACCCTCTGCAGTGACATTCATCCCACAAGGGCACGTGTGGGGCTCGCAGGTCATCGTTCCCAATCTCAGGCCCACTGCCACTCTGATTGTCTCATCATCCATTCGTAACCCACATGATGAGATCGGGAGTGCGAATAGCCAGTCTCCAGCGTGAGGCGCCGCTGTTGCTTTCAGCCGTGCTTGATCGTATTCGTCTTTGCAGCCTTCGGTAAGAGAGTTCTTCGCCTTCTCTATTAGTGGTCCGTCCCAGCATGCTTGTTTATATGCTGCTTGGTTGTCTGGTTGTGTTGTTTGGCTTTCTTCCAGCCATCGATGCAGCATATATTCCTCCTGCTCGTCCTGGTCTGGTCGAACATGGCCCAGCATAGAGGACTGGAGAGCGCGGGTGCTCGCAGCGGAAGCCAAGAAGGCGGGTAGCGCAAGCGAGGCAGCCCGACGTATGCCCAGTCCTCCCATCTTAACTGGTAGAGAAGCTTGGTGCCATTGAGTGTCATTCAGGTTGATGTTTAGAATAGAGGAAATGCCTCTTCTCTGTATTTCGTCATATTTGTCCAGTAGCGGGTGTTCATAGCAGGGAAAACATCTAAGCACGTGTAGTACTTTTTGAGAGCATAGGGCGTTTCTTAACAGGACCAGCGCATCATGTTTTGAGATGTTTTCCAGTCTTGAGACTGCAAGTGCCAGCTCGCTGCATCGAAATTCCAGGCACGTTGTTAAGGCTTTATTCGGTGATAGAGGCGCTCCCAAAAGACAGGCATCTTCCACGGCTACTGGGCTGAACTGATGCAGAGCCGGATGTTTCTTCCATTCGTCCGATCGCGAAATCACCTCACACTTTTCACGGTTGAGTTCAAGGCCCATGAGTCCGCATTGATGCTCTATCTCTCTCACGTCATCTGCTACCACGGCCGCTGCTCCTCCCAACGTTAGGTCGTCTAGGTAACCCAACGTTAGATCAGAGGACAGGTTCTGCAGGATTGGCTGCAGCGGTATGCAGAACAGCAATGGTCCTAGTGGGTCACCCTGTTGGGGACCGACTTGCGAGAGCAGTGTGTATTTTCCGAACTGCAGTATTGTTGCTTCTTCGTATGCTAGGCGGCTGTATGGTGTAAGCTCTGGCGCGATCTCGTCCAATGCCAGGAGCATGCGATCTCTATGCAGGCTGTTGAATGCATTTTTGAAATCCAGTTTTACCATGATTGAGTCGCTGGGAATTTCCGTCAAGAATCTCCTCGCCGCGTGGCATGCCGCTTCCGCCCCTCCTGGCACTCCCACTCCGACCTGGCGCGGTGCGAGGTATGTGGCTGCTTTTTGAACCGTGTTGGAGTTGGCGCTCTTAGATGTTAGTCGGCGCCAGTAGTAGCCGATCACTATCGGACGCAGGCCTCCAGTCTTCTTGCGCAAAGCGATGAGCGTTCCGCCGAACAAGATCGGTCTGATCTGCGCTGGACAGACTCCTGTCAGAAGGAGGTTGACCAGCCCTGTGATGGCTTCCACGAGTCCCTTTCCAATATCTGAACAAGTCACCAGATCAATCAGATGCTGTGGTCGAATGCCGTCCGGTCCACCTGAAGAGCCAGCCGGAAAGGATCGTATGTGTCCCCTCATCTGCTCCTCACTGATCTGTAAGGGCGAAAATCGGGGAGCTGGTGTGATGACAGGTCGGTCGTTTGGAGGATCTGGATGCTTCGATCTTAATTCCTCCAGCGTCTCTTGGTCCACGTTTGCCGGTTTGTCGCTCGAGCAAAGAATTCTTACAGCAGCTCTAATGTTGCCGTCTTCCAATTTGGATGCTACAGCTGCTGCCATTGTCTGCTCGTCGCTTAGGTTGGCCTTACGTCTGTAGCTGTTGTTCGTGAAGTCCTGTGCAGTGATCTCTGCCCACTTGCGTGGCCAATCCGCGAGGAAGCCGTTGACCCTGGTTTTGATTGTTGTAGTCAAATTGTGACGCTTGCCTCCTCTTTTCGGTTGCTCCAGAATCCCGGCGCCGAAGGTCAACATCATGTGCCAGTGTGATGGATTGTCTGGATCGATGCGGATTTTGTTGATGATTGTCGTTAGAAGCCGACCCACGCTCGGTCTGGCGCCTTTTGGGATGCGTTTCAAGATTCTGTGTCGCATCGTCGGGTGAGGGGTCGTGTCCTCGATGGTTTCACCCTCTTCGGCTCCTTCAACTGATGCTTGTCCACTGGCTTCCATCCCTGTTGACGTCGATTCAACATTATCCGTCAAACGGCGTTCGTCTGCCTCTTGAATGACATCCTGGCTGCAGCTCGCTCCGAGAGGTAGTCTATGCGACCCTGGACACGGTTTATTACGAGGACCGTGAAGATGGACCTTCCCGTCTTTGTTATGAATCAGTCTTACCGATCTGCATACACTGCATACGCCTTTAGTTTTTTGCGACGCACGAACGGGCGACGTCATATAATCCGCCAACCGATTACGATGCGTTGTCATAGTAACGTTTGTGACATTGCTAGCCGTTTAAACGAGATAAGCTCTTAGTTAAATTTAAATGGCTCAGCGAAAGTTATGAAAAAATCAAATTAGTGGCCAACCATACTCAGCAGAATCATGGTCGCTTCGCAAAATGTAACATGATCCAGGCGAAACGAACAAAACAAAACAAATCCTTCGAATCACGAGACGATGATCTTTCGGATGGTGACAAAGTCCACAGCTAACGATCACGCGATTCTCAAAAATTATTATTATTATTATTATTATTATTATTATTATCATCACTATTATTATTATTATTATTATTATTATTATTATTATTATTATTATTATTATTATTGTTATTATTATTATTATTATTATTATTATTATTATTATTATTTTTTTTTTTATTTTATTTTTTTTTTATTGTCATGTTATGTTATTGAAAGGCTACCCCTTTTCCAAATCGGGAAAAGTGTTAACGAAAGAGCCCGTGAAAGCCACAGCGTTAAAGCGCTGGATAGTAATTGAAAGTCTTTGAAAGAGAAAGGACGTCTCTCTCAGATCGTCCGACGCCTTTGACAAATGACGACCCAAGTCAGTTAAGAAGACAATTCCTCTAGAATTGATGGGTCCTAGCGTCTCCAAGGCCAGCGGAATGAAGTCGTGTGTAGCTGTAATTGGCACATATTTTTGTTCCTTTCTACTATCTGCTATTTCTGCTGCAGCTCCTGCAGTGACAGCGGTTGCCTGTAGATAGGAGGGCGCAAGGGTGTCGACCACTGTGGCATCCCATGCGAGACATCGGCCCGCTTTCCATGGGATAAGGGTGGTGCCGTCCGGTCTCTTCCCGTCCGAGCGTAGCATGCCCCGGGGTTCTTTGATCGCTGGAAAGCCGGCTCTGGTGAGGCTACGGTGGATAAGATCGTTGATGGCAGCGTGCCTGGCGACGCGACCAAATCCCAGGGAACAGGAGAGGCCGTGTGTCCCTCTAGCGGTGACCAACGTGCCACAAGCGCAGACGTGGGGTTGGCAGATATTGGCTCCTAGACGAAGCCCAACCGCCACTCTGATTGCCTCATCGCTTAGCCTGAGGCCGCAGGAAGTGATCGGCAGACAATGAAGCCAGTCGCTGGCGTGCTGGAACGATACGGCTTTCAGGCGTGCTTGCTCGCTCTGCTCTGTAGTAGAGAGCAGCAGTTCCGTGAGCTCTCCTTCAAGTATCGGATTGTCCCACTTCGCTTGTATGTTAGAAGGACAATATTCATCCAGGGATAATCCAGTTTTTGACTGCCAGAGCGACGAAAGGTTCGTGCAATGTAAATCCGGTTGACTTTCTAACACGCATAGAATGTTTGACTGGAGCTCGGAGGTGCCCGCGGCAGATGCTAGAAAAGCAGGAAGTGCCAGCGATGACGCCCGTCGAATGCCCAGACCGCCTAATCCGGTTGGTAAAGTAGCTTGTTGCCACTGCGTGTCAGTAAAGTCTATGTTTAGGATGATCTGTAGGCCCTTCCTCAGGGTTTGATCATACGTTTCCAGTATTGGATGGTTTGCGCAAGGAGCGCATCTCAGGGTGTATATTAATTTAGGAGCGCCCAACGAGTGTCTCAGAATTAGTAGTGCATCATGACGTGTTATTATGGCTAATCTGGACAAAGCCTTCTCCAGTTCCTCAGCACGTGATTCCAAAGCTCGATTCAAGGCTGCGCCCGTGGACAGCGGTGCTCCCAACAGTGTCGCCGAGTCTGGATCAGCACCATTAGGCTTAGCCTACTAATAGACAAATCATTAGAGGGCCTACACAGAGGTTAAGTGTGCATATAAGTGAAAACGCAACGTTTGGTTCTGAGCTAGAAAAAGGAAGTTGTGCTTTTGCTTTTGCTAGCTTGGTTCTGCTTTTGCCCCCCCCCCACAATTATTATTATTATTATTATTATTATTATTATTATTATTATTATTATTATTATTATTATTATATTATCCGAAGTATTTCAATTCACAAAGGTATACAAGACAGCAAATAGTGTATATAAAGACTATGGAATCAGTTGTAGTCAATCTGATAGCTGTGGCTGCTTCTCGAATGTTCCCCTGCAAGCAACAGCGTTGAATCGTTGGATGCAAACTGAAATCCGTTGGAACAGATAGCTTGACTCTTTGGGGTCTCAAGTGATTTGAGTCAGGAGACGCCCCAAAACCTTCAGAAGCTTCAATCCGTCGATGTTGATTGGTCCCATGGTCTCGAAAGCCAGTGGAACAAAGAGATAGGTGGCCATAAGATGATTGTACATATCGACTTTCCTGGTAGCCGCCACTTCCGTTGCCACACGGATGTTGCCTGGATGTATTATGGAGCAACGGTGTCAATCACCGTGGCGTCCCGGACGAGGTTTCGGCCTTTGTACCAAGGTATCAGCGTGAGACCATCAGGACGTCTGCTATCAGTTCTAGAGAGTCCTGGTGGTTCCTTAATATTTGGGAAACCTGCTCGTGTGAGACTTCGACTGATTTGATCGTGTAATGTGTCGTATCTGGCGATCCGTCCAGGTCCAAGACCACAAGAAAGTCCGTGTGCTCCGTTTGCTGTCACTCGAGTCGAGCTCCGTATGGGCAAGCATGAGGCTCGCTAATGCATGATCCCAGGCGGAGACCTACCGCAATTCTGACCGCCTCGTCGTCTAATCGTAATCCACATGATGTCATGGGGAGGGCGAAAAGCCAGTCACCTGCGGCTGCCATGAATCGTGCATTGCTCAGCTTGGTAACCGTATTCTGCATGATAGGATTGTTCCAACTTGATTGTTTGTGAGCCGCACCGCTCGCATGTAGCCCAGTTTGGCTCTCAATACACCATAGAATCATAGATGCTCCATCAATTCCACACGCTCGTCAATATCGGGGCATGCATTGCCTAGCATCTCCACTCGTGGATGTCTTCTAATCGTCTTTCGCTTAATACTTTAAAGATTCAATTATTTATCTGGTTAAGTACTCCCCAGCAGCTAAAGAAGCTTGATTTCATTCTGCTCTCTGAAAAATTCCCGCTGTTTTCCTTCTCTTCAAGTGTTCGGGATCTGGGTGTTGTAATTGATAGCTCACTTACCTTTTCTGAGCATATTTCGAATGTGACACGCTCGTCATATTTCCATTTAAGACGTCTCAGAGCCATTCGTCGCTCTGTCTCCTCCTCCATCTTCACTACCTTAATTCATGCTTTTATATGTTCACGAATTGACTATTGCAATGCTCTCCTCATTGGTCTTCCTAAAGTTCGGCTGTCACCGATTCAGTCGGTTCTCAACTCAGCTGCTAGATTGATTGCCCAACTTCCCAAGTACTCTCAAATCTCTACCTTTATGTTTCATGAACTTCACTGGCTTCCTCACCGTGCTCGCACACAATTTAAGATCCTCACTCTGATCATAAAGGCTCAACGGGGTCTTGCCCCAAAGTATCTGACTAATGTTTTACTTTGTCCTCACTCGGCTTCTTCCCACCGTCCACTTCGTTCATCCAACAGATTTGACCTCTTAGTTCTTCGGGCTGGAACTACTATGGCTCGGTCTCGATCATTTGTCTCAATTGGTCCTTCTCTTTGGAATGCCCTTTCTCCTTCTGTTCGCTACACTTCTTTCTGGTAGTCTCTCCTCTGCTTTGTCTCTTCTCAAAACCTGTTTCTTCTCACGGGGCCTTGCACACTGGGAGCGCCTCTGAACGGTTCACCCTACTAGAGGCGCTTTATAAATGTTTAAATACAATACAAAAATGGAGGACTGGAGTGCTCGGGTGCTTGCAGCAGAAGCCAAAAGGGCGGGAAGAGCAAGCGAAGCCACTCGGCGAATTCCTAATCCACCCATCTTCACCGGTAAAGATAGCCATTGGTCGTTTGATAGGTCGATGTTGAGGACTGCACTCAAGCCGTTCCGATGGAGTTCCTCGAATTTATCCAGCAGCACGCGCCCTGTGCACTGTGTGCAGGGGCTACATCTTAAAGTGCACATCAGTCTATTTTTTTTATATAAATTTCATCTATTGCATGCAAAACAGACAACTTCCTATTCGAACAACAACTCCGAAGAGTGCTAATTGCTAATAGGCTAGTAATAGCCTATTGTTCTTGGACCTCGACACCGGTGTCGTGAATAAAAGTCCCTCTAAACGCTATTGCGTTGTAGCGTTGTGTACAGATGGATAGGCGCTGAAAAAGATATGAAGACTCCTGAGAGTCGCCCGTGGCGGTAGGTAGTCAGCCGACGACCTAGTTCCACAATGAACTCGCGACCTGACATGTTAATTGGTCCCAATGTTTCTAACGCGATCGGAACGAAGCTGTGGGTTGCAGGGAGATCTGCATATTTAGATATTTTACTGGGATTGGATTTGTGTGCACAGTGCACCGCACCGGTGTCAGTAGGGTAGAAACACCGATCCTGAACCAGTTAAGTATTATTACTAACTAGTAATCAATTAGTAAATAGTTAGCTATTATTAATAATTGGTTAAGGTAATTAGTTAAGGTAATTAGGTAATATTAATTAGCCTATTATAATAATTGGGTCATATTAATTAGTAACTATATTAATTAGTATATTAATTAGTGCATATTAATTAGGTAATTATATTAGTAATAGTAATTAGTTAACCCTAACTAGCAGCGGTACAGGGCCCCGCGCGCCGGGTATGCGTAATCGGTATTGCGTCATCGGTAGCTGGGAAATGCTGCAACCAATCAGCGAGCGAGAATTTCATTAGCCCAGGAAGCGGCGACCAATCAGCGAGCGAGAATTTCACTAGACCAGGAATATGTGACCAATCAGAAAGCGAGAATTTCAATAGAAGAATTTTAATTCGACAATTTCTAAGTACGAAAGAACAAACACAGTAGGTAATTTTTTTTCTTCCAACGCAATCACTTCTTTATTCAACCAAAACACAAAATGTTTATGCAATAATAATATTCGACGCTTTTCGCAAAGTCTTCCATTTTACTAGAGAATACGATTGCGCAATATGTTGCGCGATTATGCAATACCTTAACATATTTACACAGACCAAATGTTCAGAGTTCGACAAATTATACGAGAGTTGCAATTTTTACATGTCCATATGCCAACGATTCAGACGAATTGAGTAGATATCGCTTATCATCATACGGAGAAAGCGCTGCTTTTCGAATTTCAACCGTGTGAAGGTCGTGTTTCTTACTTTGAATAACGCAAAATTTCGAGGGTGTTGGTTTCTCGTTCAGTATACAGGCCCTATAGTCAGCATGGCGAATGCTATTTTTCACAAACGCCTTCTTTATGCCCTTCGCCGTCTTCTTCTCCTTTTCGTTAGGCAACAGCAAACTATACATTTTCGACCTCAATCCGCAAAATTCCAACACCGCAGCCCCATTACACTCATCCTTAAACTTCCCAATTACCTTAGCGTTGGTGCGGCTGTGAAGGAAGTGCCCACAGGGGTAGTCTGAAGTGTCATATTCGTCTAAATTCTGTAACATGTCTTTGTACACGTCGTTTGTGTGAATGTGGTAGCAAAGGCTGTCCGTGTCCGTAAAAAGGAGTTTGCAAGCAGAGTCGTAAAGAGGAATGATATGTTCGTAGTGGAATTCATACATTTTTAATTTTGAAATGTCCAAAATGCACATGCCTGCATAGAGTGGCTTGTTCAAAAAGACGTTTGAATTTGTTAATTTTATGACTGTCAAATCTTCGTTTATTATAGTGTACGATTCGAAATTTAGTCGGGCAACAAATTTTTTCGCGCGCTTTCCACTCATGACTAATTTGACGTTTAGGTGCTTTCTGTTATTTTGCATTGTTTTGCCGTATATTAAATTGTTCATAAGTTTGTAAAAGTCTTTTTCAAAGGAAGATTTGGCCACCTGCCGTTTGGACGTGTTGAAGTCGATATACTTTTTCAGCCACCGACTTTGTCGAAACTCGAGAATTTTGTGAATTTTGACCAATTTCAAGCCCATTTTCAGGTAGAATTGTAAATTTCGGTAGTGAACGACGTACCGAGTCTTTGACATTAGATTTGGTGTCAACTTTTTGACCCCCGCCACAATTTTAGCCAAAATTTTCTGCGAAACGGATTTTGCGTAAGGGGATATCATCTCCGGTCGTATGTGCAGGCTCTCTGGAGCAAGGGGGTAGTCGTTGTGCGCGTCGTGGAGATGTGAAGGGTACTCCAAGTCCACGTCCAACAAATAGCCCAAGTCGTCGTCAGTCTGTTTGGAAGTCAAGTCGAAATTCTCAATTTCGTCTGTGTCTAAGAATCTAAATTTGCCGGTTGGGAGCGGTTCGGACATTGGGTAAACGTACAGATTGTTACAGTCCAAATACATGATGTAGCTGTTTGGAATGTCAGGGTCGTATCCTTGGGCGAGATACGGGTTGTTTGCCTTTGCGTATCGATTTGAAATCATGGAGACACCGCCTCTCATCCCCCGCTCCACAAAAAGGTATATGTCTGGGTCTGTGATAAGGTCCAACTCCACTTTTGTCATTCTCAAGCACGCGTCAAAACTAAGGCCGGGGCTGCTGTAGTAGTGAAGCGCGTCAAGTCCGTAAAATTCCATAGACATTTTTCGAAAAGATTCGAAAACGTCAGCCAACAATACAACGTCCGTCTGCAAGTACAGGTCGTGATAGTCTTGCATAGTCTGCATGTCGAATGTCTGCCAAACCTGTTGGGCATAGTCGTAGTCAGTCTGTGAAATGTCTTCTTCAGTAAGTTTGCTATAGAAGCAGCCTTTGGGAGGCAGAGTCCTTTCGGTCATTCTGCAGGCCGATTTCATGTATTCGTAGGGAAATACCCCCTTACGCAAAAGCAATTTGTAATGATCTGGAAAAAGCCGGCGCAAATGGTTGAATTTGGAATCTCCCTCTTTCGCCAAACTCTTCACCAACACGTCCAAACCACAGGTTAGAAATTGCAAAGAATCTAAAAATCCGATATTATTCACTTCGAATGAAAGATATTTTTCCATATTAGTGGCTATTACTTTAATTTCTTCGCTTGCAAATTCCTTTGTCATGTGTTTCAAGATGAGATGGGAGTCGTACCCCTTGAGATTGTGGAACACGCCAGGAAGAAAATAGTTGGGTGTTTTCTGTTTCTTAGCCTTTGTAGGCTTGCGGAATTTCATTTTCAAGTTGCAGGGCGAGCAAAGAGCAGAAACAAAGTTACCAGTCATGTGACAGTGGTGTCGAACTTTGTTTTGAGGTGTCAAAGGTGTAGAGCAAGAAGGACATGCAGTACAAGAATCAAAGTCCACTCTCTGCTGCTGAGTAAGCGGTTTCATAGGTAAGTTGGTAGAAAGAATTTTGTTAATGCGGTTCTGTTCAGATTTGATGTGTGAAAAGAAATGATCCTTGACGTCAGGACCAGAATAGACGTATGGTTTGTTGTCGTTTAGGTGCGGAAAAGAAGACACAGTTAGACAGCAGAACCCGCTGGGAGTATGTGTGTCGAGAATTTTGGTTGCATTGTCGTTGGATGCAGAGTCGTTTGGCGCCAAAAATGATTCGAAATCGGCGTACAGGACGTAAGGCACAGGCATTTCATGCTGAGTGTTTGTGAATTTTAGTGTGGCGTTTTCAGGAGTTGGATATCGCACGGACTGAAGTCCATGTTTGCCGCATTCCTCAATATGCGCATGTTTGACCGCCGCTGTGGTAAAGCAGCATAAGCAGTACGGACATGGGAAACTTCTGTGATCATATGAGTTTCTTGTGTTCAAGAGAGCAGACAGGTTTCGCACGACTATGTAATGCCGCTTCTCCCCAGCGTCAAGAAGCATCAGATTGGCAATGTGTTTTCTACCCCTGTGAGCACTTGCATAGAGAGGGGTAAAGGTTTTGTCGTCTTGGTTTGAATACATAACGTTTACCGAATAGTCGGGATTCAGAGATTCAAACAGTGGAATCTGTTCGATTGTCATGAAGAATTTAAGGCCTCTAGTGAAAAGCTCTCCCATGTAAGGCTAGTGACTAACTCTGTGCGGATTGTTGGATTTGAAATGAGAAACTGCTAGCACGCTGTACAGAAAGCAGAACTCGTCCTCGTTTTGGATGTTTAGAGTAGCTCGCTTATTGGTAATGTATTGCGGTGTAGGAATGTAGCTGGAAGCCCCTACAGGGTCGAAGACGGCATTGCATATCTTAAAGTCGGCCACCCCATTTACAGTCCAACCGGAGCTTTCACTCGCAAACGTATCTACCAACTCGTCGATTCTTTGCACGGCTTCCTGCATTTGATCCGCGATCTGCGACGGGTGTGTGAGTGTTGCTGGCACGGACTTGAAGTAGCCGACCGTCTGCGCTTCCCCGTCTGGTGTGGAGCGCTTGAAGTCCACATCGACCGCAACGAACCATTTCACCGGTCTAAAGAAATAGATATGAAAATAACACGCACTCCGTATATACCATACACTTTACAAAATGCACAAGTCCAAACAATGTACAAGCACATAATTGTACAAACTATGCACATGCATCAAAATTTTCTAAGCCCAAACAAAATGCAGAATGCTCTAAGTCCAACAATGCTGTGTATAAAATAAAAAATTGTCCAAGTCCGAACACACTGTAAGAGCAGAAATTTTCTAATTCCGCACTGTAAGAGCAGAAATTTTCTAATTCCACAGTGTAAGAGCAGAAATTTTCTAAGTCGAAAGATTCTAAGTGCGACAAGAATTTTCTAAGTCCTACAATTTTGTGTATGCGACAAGCTTACCCTTCGTCTCTGAACGTGTCTTCGAGGGCGCTCGTCATGCGCGACGATTCCGTCAGCAGCATGTTATGTACGTCGGTTGTCTGCGGCGCTGGAAAAGGGATGTCTATGAACGCAGTCTGGGCGCTTGTCTTGATGTTTGGGTTGGTTTGTTTCTTGAACCATGTGACACAGAGATCTTGCCCGGTCCTGAAGAACCGCGAAGGCCGCCGATTCTTACATTGAGGGCACTCTCGCCTCAGCAAACAAACTTCACAGAGATTGTTCGTCAAGTTCTGTTTGTACGATCGGCAGGAGTCGCATCGATCTAAAGAATAGCAAAAATTTTAAAAAATCATTAAAGTATGTAGTATATTCTCAACAATAAAGTCAAAGCCTGTTAAAGTTCGCCTGCAATATACAGAAAACGTAGAGTTGAACGTTGGTAGAATGCATATGAGCGCATCTGTTGGATGCAAAAGTTTGCAAAAGTACCAAGTTTGTAGGAACTTACTTGACGGACCGGGTTCTGCCGAGGTATCGCCGGCTCCGCTGGAGCCGACCGCCGCCGCTGCCACCGCCGCCGCCGCCGCCGCCGGAACAGGGCCCCGTTGTCGCGGGCCGCCGGTTTCCAACTTGGTGTGTTTAGCTGCCCGGCTGGTATCCGCGTCTGCCTTTCGCTTCAGTTCTACAACATACATTATTCTTCAAAATTATTTGTCATGAATAAAATGCTCCAAAATATTTTAAAATAATGCAAGTATTTTAAACGAACATAAAATTTATAAAGTACAAATTTTTTAAGTTTACAATTGAAAATAGCCAAAGTACAAACTTACTCATTTCTCGAATTCTCTCCTTCAGTTGAGCTTCTTCCTTCAGCAATTGTTCGAGATCTGCATCGGGCTTGTTTGCTAGAAAACAGAAATACATGGAGTTTGAGCGTTATGAAAATACATGGCGTCTAATATAGAATATAAAGACTAAGAAATTTATTTACCCATTTTGCTTTTGCTGTGGTAGACAGTCAAGTTGCAAAGGACGCCTTATCGTGTTCGAAATTTTTACTTTGTGCCAGAGGGCGACTTTTTATATCTACTTAATTTTTGTACCAATTAATTTTTGTACTAATTAATTAACTGTTTTTGCCTCCGCCAAAGACCACTACTTTTTCAAAAAAAATTGCTAAAGTCAATTTCAAATGCTCTGTAGAATGCTCTGCGCTGATGTGTTTCGAACAGTGTTGCCACTGAGGTTTCAGAAAAAAACATAGATTTCCTATAAAAAAAACACAGAAAAACACAGACGTATTTTTTTTTTAGTCATCCGGTCCGAAAAGTCAAAAAAAATTCTATTTTCGCCGACAAAAAAGTTGATGACCTTTTTTTTTTTTTTTTTTAGTCATCCGGTCCGAAAAGTCAAAAAAAAAACAGAAACCCAGACGAAAACGGAAAAAAACACAGATTTTCCCCCCAAAAAACAGAAACACAGACAAAAACGGAAAAAAACACAGATTTTCCCCAAAAAAACACAGAAATCCAGACGAAAACGGAAAAAAACACAGATTTTCCCAAAAAAACCCAGAAAAACAGACGAAAGCAAAAAAACATAGATCTATGTGGAAAAACACAGCTGTGGCATCGCTGGTTTCGAACGTTGGGTGCGCCTACTAGTTATAGCCGCGGAACTACTTTTTTCACAAATTCCTGCGCGAAAGTAGTTCTACATTGTTGTGTGTATGACCGCGGAAGGATATGGCTGTGGAAGTGCTGCGGCTCATGCAATGCAGAGCAAGTGTGTATCCCTCCGCCGCTGGGTTCTCTGCCAGTGCCAGGCCCAAGCCTGCATAAAAAGAGAGGGCACCGATGCCGTTCGTGTATACGTTAGACTGTGAGAAATGCAGAATAGTTTCTTATGTATTGGTCTATAATAGGCCTACTACACAGCGTCTGCTGGCGCCTTCATCATTCTACGTATTATAATAATAGGCCTACTACCCAGCGTCTCCTGGCGCCTTCATCATTCTACGTAATATAATAATAGGCCTACTACCCAGCGTCTCCTAACGCCGATATCAGACTACGTATAATAATAGGCCTACTACACAGCGTCTCCTAACGCCGATTTCAGACTACGTATAATAATAGGCCTACTACACAGCGTCTCCTGGCGCCTTCATCATTCTGTGTGTAATAATTATAACAGCCTATAATAATAATAATGCTACGCATCTTTTCCTACCAGCGCCAGCGTATAATAATTATAACAGCCTAATAATAATGCTACGCATCTTTTCCTACCAGCGCCAGACCCAGGGCTTGACAAAGACAGTTACGTGCTTCTATGGCTACAATATTATAGGCCTACATAAAATTGTGCTTGCAAATAAATTTAATTTCTACAGATAGTTACATTTCAGCGAAATTACTGCCTCGGGTGAAATTTAGAAGATAAAATAATGTAGTACACTAACCAGTCGTCATGCCTGAACGAATGGCTAGGAAGCGAACGACAGTAGAATCAGCGTGTTGTCCTCGAAATGGTCTGTAGAAGCGAGTTGACGCCTGTTGAACGGCTGCAGCTGCTGATCTCGGATAAGAATTGAGCTTATACACAGCCTAGGATGCGTTTTATAGAGAGTAGGAACCATACATTTCGACATAATAAGGTTTGATGTTGCAAGATTTTTGTCTGGACAGGCGTCTCTTCGTGTGCTTGTTTGTCTGTGTGAGTGATATGTCGCCACACTAGGGCTTGGTGGTGCAAGAAGTTTGTTTGGACTGGCATCTCTTAGTGTTTGTTTGTCTCTCTTTATGGGTCTGGGCATGCCTACTCTTGGCCGTTGTGATGACTAGCATGGACGGAGACATACATTTCGCAATAGAAGGGTTTGGTGTTGCAAGATATTTGCTTGGCCATTCGTCTCTTAGTGTGCTTGTTTGTCTGCCTTAGTATTCCTGGACAGGTCTAGACATGCATAGATGATTAATGCTGCGGTTACTATACTCCAAAGCGCCCGTGAACAGATTCTTGGCCGGAGGGCCGGCGGCGGAGGCAGATGGTCGGATGCGCATGACCAGCCTCAGCATCCTTACAATGTTATCAAAGGGGCAGGATAATAAAGGCGATAGGGCGGCGTGTGCGGTGTTCCGTGGCGATTTATAAAACACAGGGTCGCGAGAGAGAGAGAGAGAGAGAGAGAGAGAGAGAGAGGGTGTGAGGAAGGGAGGGAGGTATAGAGATGACGAGAGGGATACATAGAGAGGAGAGGGAGAGGGGCGGGAGAGGAAGAGAGGCTGTTGAAGATTGTATGGCAGTGCCTCTGATGAGGCGTTTCCAAGAGATGGATACATGAAGTGATGGTGGGAGAGGGAGAGGGAGAGGAAGAGAGGAGGGGAGATGAAGAGAGGAGGGGAAGAGGGAGAGAGAGGGGTAGTGGAAGACAGTGCAGAAGCCAGAATATACTGCGGTGCCTTCGATGAGTCATTCTCGAGAGATGGATACATAAAGAGATGGTGAGAGAGGGGGAAAGAGAGGAAGAGGGAGATGGGGAGGGAGAGGGGGAGGAAGAGATGTCGTGGAAGCCAGTACAGTGGCGCTACCGATGACGCATTACCGATGACGCATACCCGGGGCGCTCGGGGCCCTGTACCGCTGCTAGTTAGGGTTAACTAATTACTATTACTAATATAATTACCTAATTAATATGCACTAATTAATATACTAATTAATATAATTACTAATTAATATGACCCAATTATTATAATAGGCTAATTAATATTACCTAATTACCTTAACTAATTACCTTAACTAATTATTAATAATAGCTAACTAATTACTAATTGATTACTAGTTAGTAATAATACTTAACTGGTTCAGGACCGGTGTTTCTACCCTACTGGTGTCAGTGCGGAGAGACCGCCAACTCAAGAGGACACCACGGGCGCCCTGCTGCGGGTATGTAGACTCCTACATCAGTTATATGCTGACGACATCCAAGCATATTTTGTTCACTGTCGCGCATCAGATACGGTTTACACTGTTGGGCTGATGTGCTCTGCCATTAATACCCTTTCTGGCTGGATGGCTTCAAATCGTTTGCTGTTGAATCCATTCAAAACCCAGAGAATTGGCTGGTCCAAACCTGCAATTTTTGGCTCAGAACTTCCCCCCCCCCCATATTGCATTCTCTCATACCGTCCGCGATCATGGAGTGACACTTGACCAAGAACTCAGTTTCTCACAGCATGTTAACCTAGTAACACGAAGCTGATATTACCAACTCCGCCAGTTGCGTGTCGTCTTGCGGTCTCTATCATTCTCATGATGCCGCTGTGGTCCTTGTTCACGCCTTCGTAACCAGCAGAATTGATCATTGCTGCTCAGTTCTTGCTAGGCACCCATCTAGCTTAATAGGGCGTCTTGACCGGGTCATGCACTGCTGCCCGGCTTATTGGTCATATTCCAAAATTTGCCCCGATCTCTGCTTACATGCGTGATGTTTTTGCACTGGCTTCCAGTCTCGCAGTGCATCTCGCACAGGATAGCAGCACTTGTCTGTTGGCGCCTCACTGGCAGTGCTCCGTCCTACTTATATGATCTCTGTCTCTGACATAGCCTACCATCGAGTTTTACGCTCTTCGGCCAATGGGGAGCTGCTGGTTCCTCTGCTACCAGACCGCGTCGAGCCTTCTCGGTTGTTGGCCCGTCCACATGGAATGGGCCCCCGCTTCACTAAGCTTACTACCTCGGAATAATTAGCTTGCTTTCTACCAGTTGCTTAGGACCTATCTTTTCATCCGTGACTGGGCTGAGAGCGCCTCTGAGTAGGCTTCTTGAAGGGGCGCTATTTAAGTTTTTGAATGAATGAACGAATGAATGAATTAATTAATTTAGGAAAGTGCTAGGTGAAATAAACGTATAAGCTTACCGGCGTAAACCGCCATCGTTCGAATAGATGCACTCTGGTCGTTGTTCTGTTCTTCTTAGTCATCTTCCTCGCGATGAACAGTCGATATGCTGCGCGGATTCTCCTGCTGGCTCACAAGAATGGAATGCACGACGGTCAATTCGCGTTCATTGGTTACGACCTCACCTCACGTAAGTTTCTGATGATCATATGACAAACGATAGATCAGCGTGACAATGTGACTAACTTGCACCCTAAGACGATACATATATATAGAAGACATTTAAGTTAGAGAAAAATGTCATCCTTTGATTGAAACATCGGCTCATTAACCCTCAGGCTACCAAGTCTATGTGACATGGACTACCAATGGGGGGGGGGGGAGGAGGGGGTTACCATCTCTGATTGATTTTGGGTTTGGTTTGAGATACCACAATAGCAGCCTACTTGCAATACAATACCGGATGCAGCATTCATTACTGCACACACTGGCATAGTTTAGTCTTTATAATATACTAGCTAAACCCGGCTGAAAAGAGAGTCCAACCATCCCTCTCTACCTCCATTCCACCTCCCCTTCCTCCCACCATCCCCTTCCTCTTTGACCGGGCTATTTTGATCGGGCTATTTTGACGGGTCACCTCTCGAAACACATCAATCGACTTTGTCGTGATTGCTACTACCAACTAAATCAGCCTAGGGTGGTATCTCGATCTTTGACCTCTACTGCTGCTGCCATTCTTGTCCATGCCTTTGTGGTCACTCGTCTCGACTACATGTATGACTGTAGTATCTTGTATTCATTCATTCGTTCATTCATTCATTCATTCGGACATTTATATAGCGCTCCTTCAAGTAAAAGAAACTACTTAGAGGCGCTCCCGACTCCAGCGCGCCCAAAAAGAACAGTTATAAGTTTAGCAAGGAACGATCCTGGTAGAGTCCCAGGGTGTAGGCGTAGCTCAATATGAAGGCCATTCCAGACCACCGGACCAACCACAGAGAAGGCTCGATTCTTCATGGTAGCAGTACGAGCAAAAGGAACCAAGAGGACCCCCTTATCAGCAGAGCGTAGCTGACAATGTTGGAGTTGGACTATGTTGGACTTCCAGCGACGTTGGACTATGTTGGACACCCAGCGATTCGGATTGGGTGTCTTGACCGGGTTCTACGCATGGCAGCACGTCGCATAGGTCGTATACCTAAATGTGACTAAGTCATGGAGTACATGTGAAATGTCTGGAACCCATGTAGGCTTACATGCAGGGGCTCTGCTGTCCCAACTCTGGCGTCCAGCGGCGATCTGACCTTTTAGCCCCTCGCTCACGGACTACTACAATGCAGCGCGCTCTTTTTCAGTGGCTGGTCCTAGAACCTGGAATAGACTCTTTGTTGCGCTTCGCATTGAGCCGGAAGGTCACACCACTAGGGGGCCGTCCATAAAGTACGTCACGCTATTTTTGACAATTTTTACCCCCCTCCCCTGTCACAAACTGTCACAAATCTCGGACCCCCCTAAAGTACGTCACACTTTCGAAATAAAAAAATTAACACCGCAAGGCTATACATAAAACAAGGCTTCGAAACAGCATTACTAGCGCTCCTAGCGAGAGGAATCGTGAACAACACATTCAGGAGATACGCATTTCATGCTATTTTGACATAAAACTAATTCAAATGTTTCACATTTTTTTGAAAATTATTAATTATTTTTAAAGCTATTAAATTCTACTAAAAAATAAGAAATAAATTAGAAATAAAATTTACAAAAATAAATGTATGACGTCACACATGGCCTGACCCTATCCCCTGTCACAAACTGTCACACTTTCTTACACCCCTGCCCCTGGAGCGTGACGTACTTTATGGACGGCCCCTAGGCCTATGTTTCTTTCTTGCTTAGAAACCCCTTATTTAGCCATATAAAAAGTCAACAATAAAAATAATTTTTTAAGGCCTATAGTTTATGCATTGACTTATTTTCAGCCGATGCCAAAAGTATTAACGCAACTGCGGACGAATGGGAGGCGGCCAAAGTGGGTCTTATCTTCTTTAGGCCGATTGAAGTGAGCAGTTCACTTCTGAATGGTCAATTTCTTAACCAAATGAACCTTGAAGATAGCAAGACGTACACTCAGTTCAAAGCACTGAAGCGCCAACGTCTATATCCAGAGGCAAGTTTCGAAACTGTTTATTATAGTCACTAAGCGATGTCATTCTGTGTAGGCTAATTATATCTAGTACAAAAGTGTACTGCACCTGTATGCATGCATACTGCCTTGTCCAATTATAATCATAGACGATAAATCAAATCCTTTATTAAATTAGTGCAAACGTCATGAAATGTTCAGAAAATTTGTTCAATAACCTGGTGCCGTAAAATTATGATTCTATTATAGGCCTAATGACTACACCGTGTCCCAATAAAAAAGGTTCAGAATTGTTTTTGTCAGAACTTCGTCAAAATACATAATATGCATATCTAAACATTATTAAATTTTAAAAAATAAATCAATACCAAACTGAAAAAAGTAAGAAAATCTTAAGTAGGCCTAAGAAACATAAAACCTTAACTAAGTAGGGAGACTCATATCGCCGCACTACCTTGTAAAAACACAGATGTACCAATTTCTCACATAACGCTTAAATTTTGACAATTAAAATTTGACCGAATGTCCAAATTTTGTCAATCAATTCGCTAGAGGGCGACAGATGTTATTTATTAAATTTCTAATTTTAAATAGTCTACCCTCACATGGCATTCAGCAGACGATTATTTACGTAAAAGTTACGTAACAGTTTTAAGCTGCGCTATCGTTGATTAAAAATGGTGTTTTCGAAGGAAGATGAGATTTTGATCAAAAGTTTACGAGAAATGAAGGGTCACAGTTCTACGCGTTTCCTTAGAGAATTTCAAACCAAAAACTGGACACGACGAGGTCTGGATCACTTGTTGGCGAAAATTGATTGCAGTGGATCGGTTGATCGCGTGGCGGGGAGTGGTCGTCCCCGCACAATTTTACGTTGCTATACGGCTTGGGATTCGGGTATATGCTGCCCGTACTGATGGAAACATCGCCATTGTGGAAGACATGGCATTGAGCCAAGAAGACGCCCCACGCACTCACCACACTGTCCAACAGATTGCACGCGAGTCTGGCATCCATCGGTCGAGCGTCCATCGTATCGTGAAGACGGAACTGCAGCTCAAGTGCCTAAAGAAGATCAATGCCCAAGAGCTAACTGCAGCTAACAAACAGGCGAGAATGACTCGAGCTCGTCTGCTTCTCGGCAAGTATCCGAGTCACATGGTGAACTTCGTAGTTTTCCCCGATGAAAAACTATTCACCGTCGCTGCCCCAACCAACTCGCAGAACGATCGTTTTTAGGTCCGTCCAGGAACCCTAAAGAAGGACGTCAACGAAAACAGGCTCCTTCGAACAAGACCGACATTCAGCAAGTCGGTGATGGTGTCGGTCGGCGTCTCCAAGCTTGGCTGCACTGGAATCCATTTAATCGAACCGGGTGTAAAAGTGAATGGGGCATACCATCGCGACAACCTTCTTGCCCAGAAGCTACTGCCAGACATACGCCGGATATCCCAGGGCGAGTTTTTTGTCTTCCAACAGGATGGCACCCCGGCGCATCGAGCGCGAGACACAGTCTCTTAAATTTCCTGGAGCGAGAGACGCCCGACTTCATTCCTCCAACTCTGTGGCCTCCGAATTCAACGGATCTTAACCCGGTCGACTATAGCCTAGCATATGGAGTGTGCTGCAGGAGAAGGTTTACCGGTCCAGAATAGACAGTATCGACGAACTCAAAAAGCGTCTGATCGACGAGTGGGCGCGCTTTGACCAGTCGATCGTTGATGGTGCTATCGACCAGTGGCGTCGCCGTCTTAGCGCTTGTGTCCGTGCATGCGGGGCACATTTCGAGCACCAATTCTAACACTTTTAAGCAGATCTGTCATAACAATTAAGAAACTCTGCTATTTTACTCTATTTCGTGCTAATCCAGTCGTCAGATAGTTTGTTGGAAGTATTAAAATTTAAGCGTTATATGAGAAATTGGTACATCTGTGTTTAACAAGGTAGTGCGGTGATATGAGTCAGGTGAGGTGGAAAATTTATATATGGCATAAAATATCAGCCATTTTGCCATCCACCTGCCAAAAGTCATTAAGATTGGAGGAAATTTGACGAAGTTCTGACAAAAACAATTTTGCACCTTTTTTATTGAGACACGGTGTATATCCTTCGTTTGATAAAGCCAAACGTATGACACAAACCTCTCTGATCGACGACATCATACTTTCGCTCATCTCAGTAGAATTTTTTAGCCAGGCCCGCCGACAGAAATTCCGGACCCCTGGGCAGGGCAGTCACGGGCCCTAAACTATATAATTTTATAGGCTAAATTAGCGCCTAAATAGCAAATAGAAATAAGAAGAGTGTGGGTATACAAATGTACGATAGCCTAATGTACAAGCCTATTAGTCTATTGTGGTTTTAATCAGTTCTTAATACTATTATTAAGAATTAAAATTTCAACTTTATGGTAATCATGCAAATGCAACTTTTCTGGATTTAACCGCCATGGAGCAAATCGTTTATAATATCCTAGTATAGTTCAATGATTCTGCAGGATCATATTCGATTGCAGGAGTTGCAAGACCATTCAGTCTGTCTTATTAATTTTTTTTATTAAATTTTAATAACAGGTAGGCCTACTTTTAATTTACTTGAGCTTGCTGAAAGATCCTTCAGTTTCCGCAACAGTCACACGTCCTAATCGCAGAGTGCCGACATCGAAACCAAGTCTTTATCAGTTTCTATAATTTAAGTATTTTCATAAGTTTTATTTATGATGTCATCTTTCATCTAAAAGCACAAAAATCATTTCCAAACATTCGGTTGAGTTCATCAGGCACGTTTTGTTCACTAGGCCTAGCTAGAATCAACCGAGGTAGAAGTGATAGGCTATAGGCCTACGGACTCTGACTTGCCTTGCTTTGAGAATCCGAATTTAAATAGGGCCTACTATGCGACTACCGACTTCTTTGCAAACATTCATAGGTAGACCTGGGAGTCGACCCCAATAAGTCGACCCCAGTCGACTTGGTCATCCCAAGTCGGGTCGGGTCGTTTCTGCTCACCGCAACTGACCCCAAGTCGAATTTGGTAGAGAGAAGTCACTTCAAGTTGTTTTTATCACAAGTCGACTTAAACCGACTTGAGACACAAACCTAGGCTAGTTAAATTTGTCACTTGAAACATAGTTCATTTTTCCACGTTAAATATCATGATCATGAGACCAGGACAATATTTAAGCAGCTTTTGTAGTGTGTTTACAATAATGAGTGAGGCCTTTGCTAAACAGAGACTTAGCCTAGGATATATGGCCTACTGATTATTTTACCGGTAGGCTATCGTGCAGATTGCCGTATGCCGATCTATTCATATAATCTTTGTTAGGCATATTCTATGCTAAAACGTTGCGCTTAGGCATGCGCTTAATTAAAATGCATGGGCGGAGATAATAATAATTTTAAAAAATGATAATAATGAGTGTAATCTGAATAATCACAGACAATGGGCAAGCTCAAATTCATAGGCCTAATAATTTGTCGTCGCAAATACCATGTCAGGTAACTCAGGTTGTATAGGCAACTAGATGGCCCAAAACATAACAAAACTATTCAAACTGAAACACAAACAGCCTGAAATGGACTTCATAAAACTTTCACAAATTCATGCATCAATTAAGTGATGAGGCCTCATTATTCATTGGTATGCCTATATAAAAGTAATGCTTGCCAAGAAATTGGCTTGACTTCTTGCTTTAGTAGCCGTACGTAGACCTATGCTAATGGCTATTACCATGTCAGAAGTCGACTTCAAGTCGGAAGTCGGTTGTTTTTCTGCCAAGTCGGGTCAAGTCGTTTTAACTCCAAGAAGTCAACTTCAAGTCGACCTCAAGTCAATTTAGGGTCAAGTGGGGTCAGATTAGCTGACCCAAGTCACTCCCAGGTCTATTCATAGGTCTGTTAGTTTGTTCCGTTTTTGCGCTCCAGATTTTTGTCTATATTTCATCGATATGAAAGAAATTTATCATTTACATTTGTTTATAGATTCTATATACTTTATACAGTTTATGATTTAAAACGGGCAATGCAAACATAGTTGTGAGACAGTAATATTAGGCTACGTTTAAAACGGCAAAATTCGTAAGCTTCGTAGGCCTCTGGTTATAGGTTTGGCCCGCAATCAATTTATCAAAAATATTGCGCTAATTGACCCGTCTGATATGGTCTGAATGGAATAAACTTCCGAACTTTATACGCCACAAATCATCTTATTTGTCTAAGATTTATAATGAGTAGACTTTCCAGTGACGCGCTTTCGTGCAAGATTGTTTTTTTCTTTAGGCGCGTTATAAATAATATTAATGACAATTCAATAATAATATATTAGTTTTTAGCTACAATCATGGTGCGCCTGGGTGACGGATAATTCAGATCATTTACCTATTTTTCTGTGCAGTTCGCATTTCAAATTCTCAACCTCCCTTTATAGGCCTAATCACAAACCGCTTGTTATAGGCCTAATTATAAAGGAAATTTTTCGATGAAACGTCTTTTTGAGATGTAGGCTAATTTGCATCAATCATCGCATTTTTGCACTGAAAAAATCAGAAAAATCATCCCGCTTCTTGTTTTGGTCTGAAGATTTTCATCCGTCATCCCACTTCGTGGCTTGTTATCAATATTTTATTCGAAAAAAATAATAGCTTCGAAGCCATTTCTCCATGTAACTTCAGCGGCGATTTAGTATTTTAGTTACCTCTGACACTCAGTATAGCATATTTTGTCCTTCGTAGGCCTACTCTCAGTTGGTCTTAATGCTTTTTGCGAGAGAGCGTTCAGCATTATGTTCGACCTGTTGTCTAACAATGGCAATTAAACCTAGCTGAGCATCGACCTTGTAAAAGCGACACTGTTCATAAGACTAAACATCAATTTTGACATTTTCTTCTTCTTTAGGTTAGCTGCCTCTCGGCAGGTCCAGATGCCCAACGACGCCACTCTTCTCGATGTTGTGCTTTTTTTGAGTTTCTTTGAGTTTTCCATATCCATCCTCCTTTTGACATGACATGTGAGATTTTCTACGACTTTGTGACCAGTGTTCTGTTACTGCTAAAAGCTCAGCAGAAGTAAATAGCTTGAGATAGCCTGAGTTCCGCTGTCAGGTCGCCGACCTAATAATTTCATAAATGACACTAAATTTTGTAATCTTCATGCACGATGTCGCCTAAAATTTTATAGGCTATGTCATGCTATGAACATAGGCTAGTTCGTGCTGGGCTCATGCGTCTGCTTACTCCAAGTGACTGGAACTTACTTCTTTTAAAAAATCCCTTCTTGAGGTTGATTCTAATCCAAAATCTAGGCTACTTGTCTTCCGACAATTTTTCTACAAAATTATTAATTAGGCCTGCTATTTTTTGTAGATTGTAGGCTAGATCGTATAATTGAACTGACGCAACATTTGTTACGTTAGGCCTATGCGATTACATAGGCCTACGTGCACAGTGTAGGCTTAAATTGGTAACGGCATATCGAGTGTCAGCGGGTGTCCCGGAATGACAAAATCGTAGGAACCCACATTGGAAAACGCTGTTCTAGTTTAACACGGAGTAGGCTACCGTATTTTCATCAACCGCCCGTCTTTTATTTTAACCAATTATTATTTTCTACGATCCAATTAACTTCTACTTAATATCAAGAGATCTGTTCATCAGTCCAGCTTCTTTAGAGAGCTAAAACGATTCATTACGGTACCATAATCTTGATCAGTGATGACGATGGATTCTGCTTGGTGTGTAGGATAAAATGAACCTGAGACGAGCAGCTGATCTCTTCGACGCTATACGTATCTACGTCCTTCTATGCGCATTGGTGATGTTTAGGTCAAACAAAATCGCCCATGGTGATTCCTATAAAGCTACTCAGATTTACCTTAATACACCGCTTCCCATGACATCTTTGCATGCATATCACGAAGCTCTTAAGGAAGAAATTCTGAAGGGCGAAAGTGGTAAGTATTTTAAACAAATTTCACTGATAGCCTACTGTTTTCTTTCAATTTTTTTTTTTTCAATTAGGCCTAAAACTTGATTTTTATTTTTGATGCCCAATGCTTAAATGACATGAGGATCCATCATAGCAGGAGAAAGTGGTCACGTCTCCTAGAAGTGTGAATTTTTTTACTTGCAGGACTCTGTAGACACAGCTCTGTTCCTGCTTTTACTTTGTGCAATCCGTATCGTGTTGAAATGGTTGGCTAAATCTTTGCTAATCTAATCCTTTCTAGAACTTTTCACCCAGACAATCCTGTCCAGTGCAGTCTTATCATTCTTCTGTGTCTTATATACTGTTACGCACGTTCAAAGTTTTCTAATGATTTCATAAAATATTAATGGCGTCTTCACTGGCGGCGTCAGAGGGGGCTGGGGTGTAATCCCCCTCTATCTGCGGCTCAGCCCCCCCCCCCCAAAAAAGGAAAATCTATAATACAACTGCTTACTTCGTAATAAGAAAGCTAGACAGTAACCAACGGCAATGAAATCAACTATGTAATCATGGCGTAGAGTGCTTGTCCTAATAGAATACAGCGTATGTATAATATTATGTCAAACATGCCGCCGACCTGTGATGAGGTTATGTAGGCCTACACCATATGCGGCCCCGCCGGCCGGCTGAGGGGCTACGCCTGTAGTCCTATACAATCACATACGAAATGGGGTTTTCAATTAGCAGTAGCGCTCATGGGGAGACTTGGGAGCAATGGGGACGGTCCCCAAGTTTGTGGTCAAGCCCCGGCCTTAGGGTGTGCGTGACCCAAGGCACCAACCGATTCTCTGAAAAGGGTTCTCAAGCATAACACGTTGATTTCCTGCCAATAAGGTACTGTATACTGTTACGGATCACCACAGACTTCTAGGGTCCCTCCGCGACGAGGTTACGGGTCGACTATTTTCCCAGAATGACCCACCATGAAACCTTTACAGTCTTTCGAGTTGTTTCTGATGTCCTGTTGTTTCATGTTGTTTGTTTCTTTATCCGGTGTTCCTCTCGTCCTCTCGGTTGTTGTTCCTCTCGTCCCCTCGGTTGTTTCTCGAATCTCGATGTGTCCGTCTTCTTTCTCTCTGTATCTACAACACTTTCTATACATTATATACAATATTAATTTAATTCGTGTTTTTTGTAATGGTTTTTTGTATCTATTTTTTTCTCCAGATTTTAATCTACGCCTAAAGTTCAATTAAGTACACAATGAGATGATGAAACAGTGATGTATGAGTGATGTGCATGATTATAGTTACAATATAGGGTGTAGACCTATATAGTATATATATACTAGCCTCTCAGTGTAGCAGATCATCCTGATACCTCCTCGTGGTTCTCCCTGGAAACTACTGGTCTCAGTAGGCTAAATTCAGGATGGTCGCCCATCTATGGGTAAATAGTGAAGACTGCCTTGGTGTCCTCGGCTGAAGTCCGGCACGTCACGGCAATGGCGAGGGCGGCACCGCAGCACAGCATCCGCAGGTAGCTGCTGAGAGCTTGCTGACCGCCTACTGGCATCAGTCTTGGTCAACCTGCTGCGCTCACACTCTCGGGTCCACATGTCTCAGCTTCTGTGCCTGTGGACGATCGTCTGTGTGAGAAGAGAGAGTGGGACTGGACGACACACACCTTTCTCACTTTAATCCACTCAATGTGAGGGTATATATATATATACTATATATATTATATACAAAAGGTCGGTGAAACCGATCCACTGCAGGAGCAGCATCAGTTTCTTCGATCTGAGTTGTTATTGATGTCTGTATTTTTTATCTACAACACTTAACACACAAATATGCATTAATAGGCAATTGTGTTTTTATAAATGTTTTTTGTATATATTTTTGGTTTTTCTCAGGTTTTAGACTATTCATATGATTCGCTATATACACAATGATATATCACAGTAATGAATGATTTATATACATGGTAGTATTGTATTAAATAATATATTATATACAGACAATATATATATGTATATATATATATATATATATCAAGTAGTGCATGACATTATGTTATATTTACGTTCCTCTATTTCTAATGGTTAGACCTGTTGTTTAGGCTTTAGGGGGGACCCTCTTAAAGCATCTTACCATCCTTGGTCTCACCGATCAACCTTACCACCTCCCTCTGCAAACCCGTGATCTGCAAGATGTTCCTCGTGGTGCAGGCGACTCCAAGTTCTTGGCACTTATTGCGGATCTTTCGGCTGATGTCCTTCCGCGAGCACTCCAGCAGAAGATTATCGATGGTGTCCGGAACGTTGCAGTCCTCGCAGTTGCCATCCGGGTGTAGCTTGATCTTGTGAAGCCACTGGTTCAGCAGAACTCGACCCAGTCGTAGTCTTGTCAACTGGACCTCGAGCTTCCGCGGGGCATCCGTGTACTTGATTCTGGTTGACACGAGCGGTTCGATCTCCTTGTAGAAGGCGGCCTTCGGATCGTCGGTGTACTCCTGCTGCCACTTCTCCAGAACGTAGCGGTCGATCTTCGCGATCATCTCCTTCCTCTCGATGTACGTTGTAGAGTTGACCGTCGGAAGCTGGAGTCCTTCCTTCGCCGCTGTGTCAGCCTCCTCGTTTCCACAGATGCTCATCACGTGACTCGGGATCCAGGCAACCGAGACGACTTCCGGTCCGAGTCTGTTGATGCTGTCGATCACCTCCATCATCAGCGTTGGTCTGGAGTCGGATCGTAGATTCTTCACGGATTCAGCAGCGCTGAGTGAATCGGTGAAGATGGCGAACGCTGTCTTGTCGCACTTCCGGTTGTTGTCGCAGATCCAGTCGATAGCGTCTCGTATCGCCGTCAGCTCCGTTGCATATACACTGGACGAGTTGGCCAGTCGTAGGACTCGTCTGTAGTCGATGTCGGGGATGACGACTGCTGCTGCAGCGGTGTCCTCGTACTTCGATCCGTCCGTGTAGATGCAGACGCGATGTTGGCTGATTGTCTCCAGAGCGAGCGTCTTCTGGACTTCCGGTGATACGGTCTTCTTGTCGATGGATCCTGTCAGCGATAGGTCGACCTCGATTCGTCTGTTCTTCCAAGGCGGTAAGTTCTGAAACACCGGTCCCTTGCATTCCTGAAACATACAATCAAAGAATTCTTTAGTCCTTTTATACAGCGGTTCTTTGCCTGGTTCGAACTTGCCTCTGTGTAGAGTCCAGCGATCCTTCATCACTTCCTCGGCCGTGTGATCTGTGCTGGTGACGATCTTGACTCCCTCCTTCAGACTGTCACGAAGCCATCGTAGATGTAGAGGCATCTCTCCGCACTCGTTCTGGACCACTATCGTTGCTGTTCCTTTAGCAGCTCCGCAGCAGATCCTGAGCGCCGTTGCCTGGATGGTCTCCATCTTCCTCAGCTCGGTGCTGCTCGCCGTGCAGAAAGCGACAGCTCCGTAGTCGAGGACCGGTCGTACGAGGGCTCGGTAGAGCATCAGCAGGGTCTTCTTGCTTGCTCCCCACTTGTTGCCCGACACAGCTCTCAGCAGTCCGAGTCTTTTTCCGCACTTCGCCACCATGTACTCGATGTGTGGCTTCCATGTCAGTCTACAATCAAAAACAACGCCTAGAAATTTCACTGTCTTTCCAATTTCGATCTTCTTACCCAGTACCTCCAGTTCCACGTTGGCTGCCTTTCTCTGGTCCAGACAGAAGACCATCGCAGTCGTCTTTGAAGTCGAGATCTTGAAACCATTCTCATCGCACCAGCGTTGGACTTGGTTGAGCGATCTCTGCATCTTGGTCTGCAGAAACTTTATGTTCGTTCCAGAAGTGAAGAGAGCGCTGTCGTCTGCGAAGAGCGACATCTCGACTGCGTCACGTGGTATGTCGTTGATCATGATGAGGAACAGAAGAGGAGAGATGACCGACCCCTGTGGCGTTCCATTTTCCTGCAAAAGACGAACAGACAGTTCATTTCCTACTTTAACCTGAAATGTACGCTCACTCAGAAAGTCCTTGATCCAGTTGTACATGTTACCAATAACTCCCAGATCTTGGACCTTCTTCATGAGCGTAGGAACGTAAAGCATGTCATACGCCTTCTCGAAGTCAATGAAGACTCCGATCACGTGATGCTTGTTCTTCAGGCTCTTGATGATCTTGTCCTGCAGGCGGATGACTTGATCGATGGTGCTCCGGTGCTTCCGGAATCCTGCCTGGTCCTTCGTCAGCAGATTCTTCTTCTCCACGAACCACTGCAGTCGATTCGTCATCATCCTCTCCATCACCTTGCAGAGGCAGGAGGTGAGAGAGATCGGACGATACGACTCCGGCTTCGTCGGATCCTTGGATGGCTTGAGGATCGGAAGAATGATCGAATGCTTAAAGTCCAGATGCAGTCTTCCGTTGCTCCAGACTCCGTTGTAGATCTTCAGAAGGACACGCAGCGATGACTTGTGTAGATTCTGGATCATCTCGTACGGGATCTTGTCCTCTCCAGGGCTTCTGTTCTTCTTCGCTCCACGGATGGCATTCTTCAGCTCGTGTAGACTGAATGCATCATTCAGGGCGTCGACGTCTGCATCTGAGTTGGCTGCTGCTGCTGCTGCAGCAGGATCTGGAACAGAGCAAAGACCAGATAGCTGTATATGATTTCTGAATTCAGCACTGTAGTTGTTCGTGCTGCTCGTCTTGGCGTACGTCTCTGCCAGTAGGTTGGCCTTGTCTGCGTTCGATGTAGCCTGTCTTCCGTCTGATGTCATCGTTGGTATGCTTCGCTGTAGGGAACGCGCCGTTCATCCTCCGCGCCATAAACAAACGGGGGAGAGGGTCTAATTCACATGATTTTAAATTAGAAGTAGAGAGCAGATGACGTTGTTCTGTTCGGCCGAAAATCGTTGAAGGCCGATCGTATGTGCACTTGTAATAGCGCCCCTTCAAGATCTCTCTACTCAGAGGCGCTCCCGAGTGCAGAGTGGACACTGCATCGGAATTTCACGCCGAAGCGCTGAGCAATTGTGAGTGAAGGATTTTCCCAAGGTCCTTACGCGGCAAGGTAGATTCGAACCTCGGACCTTCCGCGCCCCACAAGAGATGAAGAGTCAGTCGATAGGTGTATCGAAGGTTCAGGAATTTTCTCGAACACTGGAAGGGAAGTTGAAGTGAGGAAAAGTTTGAGAGATCAGTGTGTAGTCAAGTTTTTGAAGCTGTTTAGGAGTGCCAAACCAAATCAACTGGGTTTTGGAAGAGTTCAAAGAAAGACGATTAGACGACATCCACAGATGAAGATCTTGATATAGAGAGTCAATCAGACTTGCAAGAAGGAGATGAGCAGAAGGGGGTCCATGGACATAGGCTTGGACATCATCACCGAAAAGGTGGCCAGTTGCAGAGTGGCTAGGGAAAAGAGAGGTAATGCCAGCCGTGTAAATGGTGAAAAGGAGTGGGCCTAGGACAGAACCCTGAGGAACACCCAAGACAACAGGGACCCACTGAGTCCTAGAGTCACCAGAGATGATCATTTGGGTGCGATCAGACAGACAGGACCGAAACCAAAGGAGAGGAGAACCCTTGAGTCCGCAGGAGGTTTCAAGTCATTGCAAGAGAATCTCATGATCAACCATGTCAAAGGCCGCAGAGACGTCGAAGAGAGCCAAAAGAGTGACTTGAGACTTGTCAACAGCAGAGTAAATATCAGAAAGCATGGAAAGAAGGGCTGTTTCCGTATACTAGAGTGATTAGCCCTATAGCCAGACTGGTGGGATGGAAGGAGTCCCGATTGCTCAAGATAGGGAAGAAGTTGCATCGACACAAGTCTTTCAAGAGTCTTAGACAGAAAAGAGAGGTTTGAAATTGGTCGATACCACCACCCTTAGATTATCTTTCTTCCATTTAATATGAAGAGGCACATATTATATCATTCTGTTATAGGGAATGTGGGGCTACATTTACATTCTCATTGAGTTGTAATTTGATAACCGGAAGTGCTCAGATAACCGGAAGTGCTCATGATAAATTAAAATATATAAAAAGGTGTTTTATTTTTGTAAAATTTGTATGCCTTGTCTATTATAACATATTCATGCAGCTCTGGCTATTGCGGACGTGATTTGATATAGCCTAGCGTTGGTGAATAAGCTGGTCTCCCTGACGTGCTTTTGTGGGCGCTGAGAAGTTCTCAAAGATTTAAATTACATTACATTGCATTACTTTCTGGATCACCATCTGCATCTCTCTCCTCTAAAGACTTATTATTTCTGTAGGGTTCATAGCACTGGGAGCGCTACTGTCACAGTGTTCATACAGTAGTAGGCCTACTGTATAACCACCGCTGTGAGCGGCGCTATAGAAATTACTAATTACATTACATTAATTTAACATTTGTTTGATATGTTAGCGGAAGTAGAGAAAGCGTTGCAGTTTGACGAGATGGGTTTTCGCTATCCTACGTGGTTTTTGGTGAATTCGAGATATCTAAATGATTCGCATATGTTCAAATATGAAAATGTTGGAGATCCCGTAAATACGACATTCCTGGAGAAAGACTTTATCTGGCCTGGAAACGCAACGAAAGCTCCAGCGGACGAACCGGAATGTGGATTTCAAGGCGAAAAGTGTAGGCCTATCGATGAACCTGGTAATAGGGGGCCTAATTTCTCATTCAATTTTTGCGTCTTTTAAGCTTACGGTACTATTAAATATTGTTAGTCTTCTTATTGCTATTATTATTATTTTTTTAACCCGAGGTATCTATAATCTCTCAGGTGTCAGATATTAATAAGAAATTTAAACTCTAGAGTGGCCATCCATGTCAAGAACAGGAAGAACAAAAGTGCTGTGGAAGGCAACAGCATTAAAACGCTGAATGGTGACAGACAGGCGCTGAAACAAGAAGCTTGTTTCTCTTGCGTCGCCTGAAATTTGGCTCAAGAGACGACCCAGGTCGGCGAGAAATGCCTGTCCCTTGGCGTTAATTGGCCCCATTGTTTCAAAAGCCAATGGGACAAATTATTATTATTATTATTACTTAACATCATCTTTTATTTCCATTTCAAGCAGTGCAAACACAACTGGCTGTCCCTGAAAAACACTGAACCGCTGTCAAAACGCTAGCATAATGTGCAACAAATGTATATGCATTAATGAGTGTGTGATCAGTCGTCCTCGACCCAGGTGAGTTGTGCAAATGTGCCCCTGAAGGCTATGGCGTTAAATCTTTGAGTGCAAATAGATAAACGTTGAAACAGGTGCAAAGTCTCCCGAGGGTCTCGAGGTATTATTATTATTATTATTATTATTATTATTATTATTATTATTATTATTATTATTATTATTATAAAATTATCCGAAGTAGTTCAATTCACAAAATTATACAAGACAACGAATAGTGTATAATAAAGACTATGGAATCAGTAGTCAATCTTGATAGCTGTGGCTGCTTCTCGAATGTGCCCCTGCAAGCAACAGCGTTGAGTCGTTAGATGCAGACTGAAATCCGTTGGAACAGATAGCTTGACTTTTTGGGGTCTCCAGTGATTTGAGTCAGGAGACGCCCAAAAACCTTCAGAAGCTTCAATCCATCGATGTTGATTGGGCCCATGGTTTCGAAAGTCAGTGGAACAAAGAGATAAGTGGCCATAAGATGATTGTACATATCGACCTTCCTGGTAGCCGCCACTTCCGCTGCCGCACCCGCAGACACGGATGTTGCCTGGATGTATGATGGAGCAACGGTGTCAATCACCGTGGCGTCCCAGACGAGGTTTCGGCCTTTGTACCAAGGTATCAGCGTAAGAGCATCAGGACGTCTGCCATCAGATCTAGAGAGACCTGGTGGTTCCTTAATATTTGGGAAACCTGCGCGTTTGAGACTTCGACTGATTAGATCGTTTAATGTGGCGTGTCTGGCAATCCGTCCAGGTCCAAGACCACAGGAAAGTCCGTGTGCACCGATCGCTGTCACTCGAGCTCCACATGGACAAGCATGAGGCTCGCAAATGCATGATCCCAGGCGGAGACCTACCGCAATTCTGACCGCCTCGTCGTCTAATCGTAGTCAGGGGCGGATCCAGGGGGGGCCAATCCGGCCATGGCCCCCCCATTGAAAACTGCCATGGGACGTGCCCCCCCATTTGGTCCGAAATTAGCAATACGAATATGGGTACAATGGATATTGCCCCCCCCCTATTCGGAAAATTGTATGGGACGTGGCCCCCCGCTTGATTTTGAAATTGAGGACTAAAAAAAGGTCATCAACTTTTTTGGCGGCTGAAATGGTATGTTTTTCCCGAAAATTAAATTTTGGCAGATGACTAAAAAAAAGGTCATCAACTTTTTTGGCGGATGAAATGGTATGTTTTTCCCGAAAATTTTGGTAGATGACTTAAAAGCAACTTGTTTAAAAAGAAATTTTCTTGGTTTTTCCCAAGATTTTGGCCCCCCCTAAAACAGTTCTGGATCCGCCACTGATCGTAGTCCACATGATGTCACGGGAAGGGCGAAAAGCCAGTCACCTGCGTGAGGCGCTGCGGCTGCCATGAATCGTGCTCGATGGTATGGATCGGACAGTGCATTGCTCAGCTTGGTAGCCGTATTCTGCACGATAGGCTTGTCCCAACTTGCTTGTTTGTGAGTCGCACCGCTCTCAGGCAGCCAAGTTTGGCTCTCAATACGCCATAGATAGATGCTCCATCAATTCCACACGCTCTTTAATACCGGGGCATGCATTGCCTAGCATGGAGGACTGGAGTGCTCGGGTGCTTGCAGCGGACGCCAAAAATGCGGGAAGAGCAAGCGAAGACACCCGACGAATTCCCAGTCCACCCATCTTCACCGGCAAAGATGCCTGCAGCCATTGGTCGTTCGATAGGGCGATGTTGAGGACTGCACTCAACCGTTCCGAAGGAGTTCGTCGAATTTATCCAGCAGCACGTGCCCTGTGCAGGCCTGCAGGGGCTACATCTTAAAGTGTACATCAGTCTATGGGAGCTGAGAGAGCAACGGAGGAGGATCAGAGCGTCGTGTTTGGCGATGGACTCCAGTCTGTTTATTGCCAATGACAACTCGGTACACCTGCCTTCAAGACAAGTTGTCAAGGCCTCACTGGTGGACAGTGGCGCACCCAGCAAACAGGCTTTCTCAGGCGACGTGACGATAAAATTCTGAACAACACGGTCGAGGCCTTGCAGGTCATGGTGATAGATGATTTCGCATTAATTTTTTAATATGATATCACCTGCAGCTCATGATTTTTAGTTCGCTAGTTTATTTATAATTTGTGTTTAACCAGAATGCAACTTAGTCGATTCAACATTATTGGAGGTGACAGCGTTTTGGAGAGCATTTATAATGAACAGCCGAGGGGCATGTCTATCTATCTATCTATCTATCTATCTATCTATCTATCTATCTATCTATCTATCTATCTATCTATCTATCTATCTATCTATCTATCTATCTATCTATCTATCTATCTATCTGTCTGTCTGTCTGTCTATCTATCTATCTATCTATCTATCTATCTATCTATCTATCTATCTATCTATCTATCTATCTATCTATCTATCTATCTATCTATCTATCTATCTATCTATCTATCTATCTATCTATCTATCTATCTATCTATCTTTCTAGTATCTATCTATCTATCTATCTATCTATCTATCTATCTATCTATCTATCTATCTATCTATCTATCTATCTATCTATCTATCTATCTATCTATCTAAATATATATCTATGCAATTTATATAGCGCCCCTTCAAGGAATCTACTTAGAGGCGCTCCCGACCCAGGCCCGGTCAAAAAGAAAAGTCTTGAGCAATCTATAGAATGTGCCAGAGATGTTCCGAGGTTGTGAACGCAGGTTAGAGGGAAGGTCATTCCAGATGGAAGGTCCAGTGACCGAAAATGCCCTATTCTGCCTTGCGGCTGTGCGGGCATAGGGAACCATAAAGTCACCTCGAGAGGCCGAGCGCAGAGATCGGCGACCCACAGTAGTGAAGGTCAGAATGAAGAACTCGCGATGGTAAAGAGGTGCTGTTCCCAAGACGCAGCGCCAAGCAAAGGAAATAACCCTGAAGTGGATGCGAGACTGAACGGGAACCCAATGTAGGACATCACGAATGTAGTCCGAGATATGACCAAACTTAGGGACACCACCCACCAAGCGTGCAGCCGCCCGCTGGACCCCTCCAGACCACGCAACCGAACCCGAGGAAGACCAAAATAGAGAGAGGAACAGTAATCCAATCGATTTGCAATGAAAGCATGAACTAAGGTAGAAGCGGAAGCGCAAGACAGAGCGAGACACGACTCGCAGTTGACGCAAATGTAATAACAGGAGCAAGTCAGGGCCTTCAGATGATCAACAAATGTCAGCCCCGGGTCCAGGATAATACCCAGATTACGTACAGAAGTGGACAAGACAAAGGTGGGGAATTCAGAGGCCAGAGACCCCAGATCCAGCTTATCTAACTGTTTGCGAGTTCCAAGTCAGATATATATTGAGCTTTTGAAGGGTTTAAGCGGAGTCGATTGGATGACATCCAGGCAGTAAGACAGTCTGTGGCATGCGACATGATTCGGACGGCAGAGGCAGCTTGGGACGCTGAGCAATGAGCGTAGGACTGGACGTCGTTAGCGTAAGAGTGGCTCGTAACCCTTTAATGCCGAGATGGTAGTAAATGGTATGAGAAATCCTATACCCTCCGGCATTAAAGGGTTAAGGGAACAAGAGGCAAGCAAAGCAGGGCATAGATGTGCATGTAGGCTTCGCATTGACAAGAAAGTTTATCTTTCCTTTCTACATGCGTATTTTGGCGCATATTATTCTTTGTTGTTCGAATTCATGGTTCATTTTTAACCTATTATGAATCAAGAAAACGTCGCCTGAGAATTAACCTATTTTCGCGTAGGGGCCTATGTCCACTTTTGTGAATTCCGAGAAAAACGAGGTAGACGTTTCGTAACTTTGGACGCCAATAAAAGATATTCAGCGCAATAAAACTTCAAGTAAAGACGTCATATTAAAGCATCGATATTAATTAAAGGATGTTGCATTAAAATTAAACTGAAACTTAGAATGGTTTTGTGAAATTTTGGAAAACGTTGTAGGCCCTATAAAATGGATTTAAATCAATTGCAAGTCATCATGAAGATTAAAAAAGAGATAATAAAAGAAAGCAATACACAATCATTTGTGACTTTGTTCGTTTCAATTTTCGCAAGTTTAATACCCTTTTTAATAAAAGGCGTTTTTATTCCCTGGACAAACGACACTATGATACAACGAAGTGGGCAGTGTGTAATGTATCTCCTTAGCGTCCAATCAACGACGACCTTTCTCTGTACATACGACAATGCACTTTTAACCGTGAATGCGGTAGGCCTACTGGACAAATGGCACAAATAAATCGGAGATACGACAAAATAATTCTGAAAATGGACATAGGCTACGACAAGTAGTTTTCGTTGAATAGACTATCTTCAAAACGACTCGTCGTATCTCCCAACGGTTAACAGTGAAAAAAGATCAGCACTTTCTTGCTGCAAATCAAGTCTAAACTCGATTTTGAAAAAATAGACATAGGCCTACGACAAGGCGACGAGAAGTATCAAAATATAGTTGAATAATAATTATATTGCAATTCATGTATTTACAATTGTTTTTTAATATAGCGAAAAAATCAAAGAAAGTTTCAGGGCCTACAACAATAATTATTATTTATAACTGTTTATATTTTAGAGTGGATTTTAATCTATTCGTGTTCAGCACTTGGGGCTCTCGTATTCGCGGGTATTATAATCGCAATCTGCGTTTCACGGTATGTATTCGATAAATTTAATTATAGGTTAGAAGTCTCTGCAATATTTAGAGCATTGCAGGCATAGGCGTACGGGAGATTTCAGCAGTGGGGGGGGGGGGCAAAGATTGAACTTCTGCCCGAAAAATACATCCTTGAAAAAGTTGACCTTTTTTTAGTCGTTCGGGTCTGTGTTTGCCCGAAAAACCTGACTTGCCCGAAAGTTGACGACCTTTTTTTAGTCGTTCGGGTCTGTGTTTGCCCAAAAAACCTGACTTGCCCGAAAGTTGACGACCTTTTTTTAGTCGTTCGGGGTTTTTTGCTCGAAAAAACCACCACAATTGCCCCCTGCACCTCCGCCTCGTACGCCTATGATTGCAGGATATATAGAGTCTATAGGCAACTGATTAACGTGAGACGTGAGATTGAGATGTTTCTGACTAGTAGCTCTTTCAACAATGGGATATCCCGGATATCACATCTGAAAAATTAGTCTAGTGTAGGCCTACTAATTTAACGATTTGGCAATCCAGTGTTCCTTTCTATCGCTGATTTTCCAACACTTCATTCAGATCATCAACATAGCAATCAATGATAAAGTTGTTTCATAAAGCGCGACTTTCATTCGCATTGTTAAGTTGCAAGAGTATGGTTTCAGGCGGATGAAAGCCGAGGGCGAAAGAAAAACTCTGGCCGAGTGGCAAGTGAAGTGGTCGCAAGTCGTCGTCATAGGAGACAACGTAATACTATGTCTATTAAAATAACACCACCCTTCTGTTTTAACACGATGTCACTTTCGGATGGTCATGTTTTTACTGTAGATGTTCTCAGATGCGAACAAATAGGCAGACACCTTCGCACATTTCAAAGAGCCTACATGTACACTGCAGACTACATCCAGTTTTTTAAACTCCAGTGTTTTCTTTAATTTTTTTCGATTTCTTATTTAACCAAAGTAGAAAGAAAAATATCGATGTTATAAATTAATGTAACTTATAATTAATTTTTACCAACTAATGAAGTTGTGTCAATTGCCGATCAAAATAAAATTGCATAAACAAAGTTTTATAGTTTAAAATGCAGTTCAAGATGCTACAAAGTCAAAATATTTTCCGTTCCCGCTTTCTTTCCTTCTATCCTTTTTGAATTTTTTCGAATAAAACGACTTTTCCCCGTTTTTTTCGGTTTTTAATTCGGAGTTTGATCGGAGCGGCTTGAGTTCGGAGTTTTAATCGGAACAGTTTTGAGTTCGGAGTTTTGATCGGAGCGGTTTTGATCGGAGCGCATTTATGCTCGCGGTTTGACAGTACTTGATATTGCGACTGATGATAACGTGAATAATCTATATAGGCCTAACTAAAAATGTAGATTCACTTCCGTACCGGTATGTTGCCAGTGTTCTCGGAAAGTGCTCGACCGATTGTTTCGAAAATTTTACCAAAACGTTCCATTCGAATACCACCGTGTTGTAAGATGCTTTTTTCCCAAAACGCAATCTTTTCCACAAAAAGAGAACTCCAACGGCTACTTATGCTGATTCTCGACTAATACTTGCTAATTAAAATGCACTAATAGCAACAATGATTGCACTTCACCCAAGTTATTTCTGTTTTCCTAAATTTCCTTAAAGGTGATTTATGTCTTTTGGGGTACAAAATTATGTTAGCTTAGAATCACATCATGTTTTCATACTCTTTTTAAACCACTTTTCTTCTTCTTCATTGCAGGTGATCGGAAGAATTGCAACCCACGATGCGAGTAAAAGCAAAACAAGTGTCGAGGCAAGCTGTTCTAAATTTGCAAAGAAATAACCAAATAACTAATTCACTCACTCATCTATTTACGTAGCCATTCACTACGAGCGAACATTCATTTAGTCAGGCAGGGAGTCGTTTAGTCGTTTAGTTGGTCATTCTACCATTGTTTATTATAGTCTTGTAATGCTTGTACTTATTATTTATGTGCGTCTTACAGACTGGAAGTCGCACAGGAACCAGTGACATGCGAAGTTCTCAAAAAAGTCTGCTCGGTCGATTGTTCACGCTCACAGGAACCTACAAGGTTGGAACATGAATCTAACAATAGTAATCAATTGAATCTAATTAACATTATTGTTAATAATAATAATGATGATAATAATTTTCGTTTAGTCTTTCCAATAGTCCGTTTGACTGTTTGAAAGACCACAACTGGTCACGGAATAAAACTACACATGCAGTGCGAAAGTTGAACAAGTTATGCAACTCAACCAATTGACAAGAATGCAAATCACAGAAGACACAAATCAGCAATCATGCAAGGAGCATGTTCTATGTACTTCAGCTGCCACCTACATGTAGGTAATGAAGGGTAAACCAAATTCATAGGCCATACGGGATTCGAACCGCGTATCGTGAGCACTTCTAGCCAGAGCGTCATCCATTAGGCTACACTAATTAACTCCCTCCCCAGGAAACTAAGCGCAGGTCATAAGAGGCTCGAATCACTACTGCTCAAGCCTCAAACTGAAAGGTTGTTTGAGCTGATGTTTAGAAAACATTTTGATTTGATTGATGCTATAATGACTTGGATAATATTTTCACGTTGGTTTTGTTTTATTTTGCATCTGTGTTTTCTCTCGATCTGCCATTGGCATTTTCCGAAAACTTCGCTGGTTCACTTATAAGACCAATTATTTTGCAGGGGAAAACGGTTGCGATAAAAAAGATCAATCGTGATACAATCGACATTTTGCAACCCACCTTTTACAGCGAATTAAAACAGGTAGGCCTATGTGCTCATAAAGAAACTTTTCTTTTCACTGAAATCATCTATAAGCTTAAACGGAATGAATGAATGGATGAATGGACAGTCAACAGTTTCACGAGCTTAAAAGTGCAATAATAGCCTGAAAAATGAGCGTGATTGGAAATGGTTATCGCTTGTGTATACAACAATGACGTCGCATTACGAAAAGCCACCTGGAACTCAATCTGCCTTACCCGTTCTTGATGCGGTACACAAGTTCCTAATAAGTGTTTGCTGTTGACCTGCTGCTTTTAATAATAGCAACCATGAACCAAATGCTAATACTGCAATCTTTACATTTAGACTTTAAAATGGTTTATGCAAAATGGTGAAAAAGGGCAATTTTTCAAACATAATTTTGCGCGTCATTTTTTTTAGAGCGTTAGGTGATTTTTCGAACATCTTTGTTTTTTCCTTCACAACAATCGTCTCACTGCCAAGAATTTTCCAGCATCTTAACAGTGTACAGGGTGCGCCAAAAAAAAGACCTCCCCCCTAAGAAGTTTGCCAATATCTTGACCAAAAGTAAGAATTTTGAGATGAAATTTTACTGTCTTAAAGACAATTCATATTTACACATGATGGCCAGATTTCATCAAAATATTTCAAACAGAACAAAAATTATGCCACTTTTAGGGAGGTCACCCACCGTTTTTTGACGATTCAAAAACGCGACGCAACAAAAAGTAATAAAAATTCAATCTAATTATTCTGGCCAATATCTTGGCCAAAAGTAAGAATATCGTAATGAAATTTTACACGCTTAAAGACAATTTATATCTGCATATGATGGTCAGATTTCATCAAAATTTTTCCAACACAACAAAAGTTATACCACTTTTAGTAAGGCCACCCCCCAATTTTTGACAATTCAAAGACGTAACGCAGCAAAAACACGATTTTATTAAGTCTCATCTCAAATAATTATTATAAAATAGCCTTGATATTGACAGATGATCATTATTATTACTATTTAAAAAATAAGCAGGGTACCAGCGTAGCTGCACGTCACTGAGAAGTCACTTAGCAAGATGACAATCAAATTCTTAAAATTAGAAACGACAAGGAATCTGTCAGATAGTCAACAGGTCCATCAAGAACTCTGCATAGAGACTCAAAATAAGTTTTGGCACGGGTGGTGGGCACATTGAACACAAGTTGTGAAGCACTACCAAGTTCATTTGACAACAGTTATTTGTGATGAGACTTAAAAATCGTGTTTTTGTCACTTTTTGTTGCATTTCGTTTTTGAAACGTCAAAAAACGGTGGGTGGTCTCACTAAAAGTGGCATAACTTTTGTTCAGTTTTAAATATTGTGATGAAAACCTGCCACCATCTGTAGATATGAATTGTCTATAAGACTGTAAAATTTCATTTTGATATTTTTATTTTTGGCCAAGATATTCGCAAAAAACCTTTAAAAAACTGCTCTTCGTTTTTGAAACGTCAAAAAACGGGGGTGACCTCCCTAAAAGTGGCATAACTTTTGTTTTGTTTGAAATATTTTGATAAAATCTGGCCATCATATGTAAATATAAATTGTCTATAAGCCTGTAAAATTTCATTCGAAAATTCTTAATTTTGGCCAAGATATTGGCAAAAAACCTAGGAGGGGTCTTTTTTTTGGCGCACCCTGTATAATTATTGTATATCATAGCAATTTTGATGTTTCCTTTGTCATCTGTGAAACAGTTGTTTCACATCAGTCACGAAAACGTTAATCCCTTCATCGGAGTCTGTGCAGAGGCGCCGAATGTCTGCGTGCTTATGCTGTACGCGGAAAGAGGGAGTCTACAAGATGTACTCGCTGAAACAACGTATGACATCAACTGGGAATTCCGAATCTGTATTGCAACAGATGTCGCTAAGGTATGCTATAAGTTAATTTTAATGAGATAAATGTCTCCTCCTAAGACTGTTTCAATGTATCTTAAAACTGATCTAACCGTTAATTCCATGCATGGTTCTTTGGCTCATGAACATTTCATTTGAACCAACCTACTACACTAAGAAATTTGATATCATTGAAGTCGATTTCGTTCGATTTGCGATGATATTGCGTAAGCTTATTCAATATGCAAAAGACATACAAAAATGTGAACAGGGAAGAATAAGTTAAACCTCAAATTCGTTATAATTATTCATGCTTCAATGCCGACCAAATACTCTGTAGGATTATTATTAGGGCATGGCATACTTGCACGAGAGTCCAATTGGTCCTCACGGTCATCTGACGAGCTCCAACTGCGTTGTGGATCGGAAGTGGCAATGTCGGATCACGGATTACGGATTGAAGCAGTTTAAGCGATCGAAGAATCAGGAGATCAGTACCTTTAAATGGAACTCTGGTAGGTTTAAGCTAATCCATCCAATCTTTCATACATACAACGATCATCATTTCCATCTAGGCTATATTAGTCCAGGTGGTGCAAATGTAAACTGCACTTTTTGAACACGGGTTGCCGCCTGGCACAGTAACTGTTGTAGTTGAGACCCAAGAGAATATTTTAAGATGGGGGAGCCATCCGAAATTTTCCTTAGAATTCAAAATGGCGGGTTTCTTCAGATATTCGTGTTGTTTGAGTCAGAATATTATATAGAAACGGCACCAGACACAAGATGATACGATGATTTAATAAGAATTTCTTAGCATCACGATGCCATTTTGAAATAACCGCAATTTTGAAATCTTTGTATGGCTCCCTTTCTTAAAATATTCTCTTAGACCCCAACTACAACCGTGTCAAGCGGCAACCCGTGTTAAAAAATGCAGTTTCCTAACCATATTCTGACTTGTTAAACTATTCATATAATCCAACCGTTCAACCAAAAGAAGAATATTATCCATCTGTCCATTCATTCGCTTGCCCGATCGTCCTTCCAGCAAACCATCCACCCTAGTCGTTCATCTGTCCGTTAATCCATGATATTAAGTTCATCCGTCCATCTTCCACTCTAACCCTTCATCTATACACCCATACATCCGTTTGTTCGTTCATCCACCTCTATCAATCCATCCATCTATCAGTCCTTCCTTCTTTTCAATCAGCCATTTATTGATCCATCCATCTCTTCGTCCACACGAAAGCCACTCTCTTGTTTATCCGTC
>OX243816.1:45974199-46001699 GCA_945859605.1 Lumbricus rubellus
AGTCTCTATGCCAAGTTTTTCTCGATCTTCTCTTCCACCTGAACGTGTAACTGGTTACTCTCTTATGCACCACTCGCATAATTTGCGGATGCAACGATGCGATTTGTTGATTATAACCACAATTCTATAGCTAACCTGTTTGACGATTATAGTCTAGTTTAGTAATTATATTATATTTAACTTGAGATTTTAATTCGTAGGTTTTTTAATTACCTTTTGCAATTTTGATGTATTATAGTGATGTTCTATGTCCCATTTTCGTTTTCAAGAGGAATAACAAACAACATACTTACTTACTTGCTTATTTACATTCAATATTATTTCAAATGTTGAACATGAAGCTGATTCGAGCCTGAAGTTAAGCTGAAGGGAATGTAGCAGAAGCTCCATTTTGACGTAGTGAGTTTGTGACGTTGTGTGTTGGCAAGGCTCTTATTATAATTTTTAACAAGTTAAAAGAGGTGTCTTATCTATACTGTATAATGTTCGCAAACTATCCTACGTGGGACTCAATAACTTTTGGTTAGAGCCTGGCTGCTCTGGAATTCATATCATCATAAATAATTTATATGCTTCATCTGCTAAACATTTTTTATCAAGTTCTCTACTGAAGAGTGTGTACATGTCCTAACGCTTGAACATTGGGGGGGGACAAATGCATGGGCCGTCCCCCCAACGTCTTCATTGGGGGGATCGTTCCCCCCGTCCCCCCTAGGTTTCCGCGAATGCACAAATGCAGTTGATTACATAAAAACCGGCCTATGCATCTTGCCGCTTTTGCATCCTTTTAGATGTAGGCCTCTATTTCTAATCCGCTATTCAATGTGCGCGTGCATTTAGGAACCGATATGAAGACTTTTCTGGTCTGCATTTTTGGCTATTTTTTCAATAGTTTTGTTCCATCCATTCTGGGCAAATCCCATTAAACAATGACGCCAATTTCACGAGTAGATCAAGATCCTGCTAACTAGGGCCATCTAACAGATTGCACAAGAACTTTGGCTGAACAAAGTCTGCTCTTAGCCTCTTTTGCTCGTACCTCCACTTTGCAGAACCGTACCTCTTCGGTGTAAGATTCTCTCGACCTGGGATGACATCCATTGAGACTCCGCTTCATTTCTAGCAGCATTTCACTTTTCCTCAACCATTCCTCTTTCATCTTAAGACAGTTTCATATTTGCGCCCTGAGGTTTGGAACACCTCTTGAGACCTGCTAAGCAAATTCATTAATCAATGATTGAATAAAATTTTGAATAATAATAAACAACATACAATTACCAGTAAACACGCATATTCAGCATCTTTAGTCAGAGACGCTTCAGCTCGCATGAGTCTAATAGCATCGGGATTCAATCAATCCATTTCGTATGTAGGCTACACGCATTTATTCTGCTATCGTCTTTAGGTCCGGTTCTTGCAGCGGTTATCTGGCAGATACTTCCAAGATACTGTGTGCGTGGTGAGGCTGTTGATACGATCCTCTCTATGCAAGACGCAAGTAAAGGTAAGAAGTTTACGTGCAATTATTGACCTTTCTTTACTGATGGGCCTATCAATGTCGTTGCTCATTGCTCAACCCATTTTGTGGCTTTACGTGTCAACTTGTTTCATGTGTACATGTATGTCCCAAGCGCACCCATTTTGGTGAGTGATCGATTTGTGGTTTTATATGAACTAAGTGTTCAATCAAATTAGTTTTGTTGTAGATATGAGGGTACGAATCAGCGAGACTACTTATAAACACATCCGTGGCAGTTTTACAGTCGAAGAAGGAGGAAAAGTTTCCATTAAGGTAAGCTGCCTGAAAGGCAAATAATTGAACATCAAGATAATGAAAGAGTGAATGATGAATGAACGAATTGGTTTACACTATTCAAACGGCGCAAAACACGTGCGGATAAAATCATGAGAATATGGGCCGACCATAAATTACGTCACGCAATTTGGACAATTTTTTACCCCTCGTCACGAGCCAGCAATAAATTCACATGATAATATCTAATACGGAACCGCCACACAACGTTGCAAAATTGTCTCGCCAGTGTCACCACTCACCTTTACTTGCATGAATTCATTAATTTTCTGGACGGTCTCTTCACGACATTCATGATAGCCATCATAGAATTCTCAGTGGCGGCGCCAGGATTTCAGTTGGGGGGGGGCTCTGAACTCGCGGAGAAAATTTTCAATTTTCATTGCCAAAATTTCTGATGACTTTTTAAAATTTCATTTGGCTCATTTTTTGGGGGGGGGGGGCTAAGCGTGAAAATATTTGACTTTTACACGAAAAAAACGGATAGCCTTTTTGTGGCGCTTAACCTCCCTTGCACCTCTGCGCCGCTACCGAGAATCCTCCTCATCAATAAAAATGATCATCTGCCCGTTCAGGTTCCTTGTTCGCGCATCAGAATCATCACTCTTCATCACGCTGCTTGGTAATTTCCAAACACGACCATTCTTTAAGTAGCATTCTGTTCCGTTTGATCTAATTCACATCATCTTTACTAATTTCTGTGACGTATCGATCCGGAACGGCATTCTGGGACATTGGTTCAGCTATTTAAGATTTATTTATCCAGTCTGTTGTATAACTTCAATGATTCATTATTGATCTGAATTAGTTCAGTTACGGAAATTGTTCTCTGGATTGTTCACCATAATTATGATATTTCGTCTGGTTCCCAACATTACACGGAACATGTTGAGAGGTTTTCAAGATTGTGTATTAATGGGTAGATTGAGAAACCCTTTTATTGTGTCTTCTATTTCCTTAAGTCTGCAGAAATTACTTTTTGTAATTGAAACTTGTCTTGAAAAGAATTTTAAGTATTTCTGGTTGTTCCTTTGTGTTGATTTCTTTTTGTGTTATGTACTTCTGAAAATTAAAAAAGAATAACTCTTGAAGTTGAAACAGTTATTTGGATAAGTCCACCAAATGTTGAATACTCCCCGTGAGCAACAGAATTTCGCCTGCCACAGTGGTTGTGAGAGCAGCATGTTAAATTTTGTTTTCAATAAATGAATAAACTTAGAAGTTCTCTGCCTCAGAACCACAGGGAGGGAGTTGCCTATAGCTTATCAACCTAGGATTTGAAGGCGGCCGCTTACCTTAGGAAGATTTAAAGGTATAATGTATATAATTAATTATTATATATATTCATTCATTCATTCATAATTATATAGATCTATTATATGTGTGTGTATATATATTATATATAATTATATATATATGTATATATATAGCCAGTTGCGTTGTTGATGTTCGTTCTGGATTTATCCAGGATGGACAGCCGATCAAAACATACTGGTTGACTGGAAAGAGCGGATATCGGAAGGCACTTCCGAAGTCAATCAAACGCAGGTCATCGTCTCTGGCGGAGCAGAAAAAGAAAGGCAGGAAAAGCAAATGAACCTACCGTGCTTATCGCTTCTTACAACGGAGATCAGAAGTGTCTGGTTGCATCTTCTTATGATGTGTGCGACTGAAGACAATGCTCATAGAATGACATTGCTAAGTAGGATCTTAACGTAACCGATGCTGTTCACTAGCGTATAAGAACGGATTTGTCTTCATAGTAATTTAATTATGAACCAGAACAGATCAATGGATACGTAACGATATCACCTGGCGCTGTTTGTTACAAACATTCATTGTCATAAAATAGAAAGTAAACGATAAACGCACAGACGATTTTAAACTTTCTCCATTTTAGTCAGTGACGTTTAGTGTTTTTCAGTTCAAAAGAACCGTTTATGTTCTTTGATATAATTAGGCCTACTATGTTAGTTTTCAACTGCAGCATTGGACGATGATGGAAACAATTCTAACACAGGCCTATCTGATCATCGTCTTCCAAGAGGTAAACGGTAAATCTATCGTATGCTCTCGAGATTCTATTTACTAAGGCAAGATGGCACTCAGGGCTTATTCTAAGGAATTTTCTCAACTGCACACAGTGCACATAGACGACGTTGTTTACGACTTCAATAATTAATGCACTTCCAGCAATTAGATCTACTTCTTTTTTTATTTATACCAGGCAATGGTTGCTTTTGAACCCTTCGTCGTAACAAAATTGCTAATTTTGGATAAACAGCGGATAACACTGTAGAAATCTGCTGAAAATGTTATTTATGAATTGTTTCTGAAATAATATTAAATCACTCGAAAAATTGTCCATTGTTCGAATTACATAGGCCTAGTACTGGAATCAGGCAGGATTGCAGCAATCTCGGTGACACTTTAGGTAGGTTTTGATGACCAAAACATTTCTGAGCCACTCCTAAAAAAAACAGTGAAATCTTGGATTTCCAACTCCCAGTAGGCTACTCACGACTATCTGGAGGCGCTCTGAAAGTCACCCCATGCTCCAAAAAATCACTGGAAAATTCGTTCATCGTTCGAATTGCATAGCATTGAAATCAGGCAGGATCGCAGGATTCTTGTTGGCATTTTTGACAGACCATGTGCGGCCAGAAAATTTCTGAGCTGCTCCTCAAAAATAGTGTGCTCTTGGGTATTCAGCCACATTGAAATCGATAACTTGGAGCCTGAGCGAATTTACCCGACTTGGCAGGACAATAACCAACTTCCAATTTGAAGTGACGTTATTCACTTAGCTTAGGCTACATTGTATGTCTAGACTCTAAAGAAAGGAACAGGTTACACCAGTGGTTTTCAACCTTTTTATAGTGGCGGAACCTTTCCAAAGCACGCAGGCCTATTCGCTCGCGGAACCCTTCGCGTTTCACTCGTGCAGTATTTCAAGAAATAGGCCTACGTAGCCTTGTAACAGTACTTAGTAATTTGTGAAATTATGTAATATGTAGTAAACTATGTAATAGTTACTTGCACTCCTGGTGCAGTCTATAGTATCACATCCACAACTACTTGCTTTAGGTCTAGAATTTTAGAAGTGTAGTTCCAATGCGCAAAGCACTGTCACAGAACAACAGTTAGGCCTAGGCCTACTGCATATCCACCCTATTTCACCAACAAATAGGCTATCCATCCATCTGACAGATGGATATAATATTTAAAAATGAAAATAGCTTACGTTCTATTCTGTATCAGTGTTAAGGACAAGGTGTATTAAGGCATTTTTCAAGTTTAATGCGAATTTGTGCTGGCTTAATTAAGTCATGTTTCACACATCTAATTTGATTTTCCGAGAAGCAAAGAGGGAGTCTATTATAGCCTATAGTATCACATCACAAATACTTGCCTAGGTCTGTCGGTTAAAGATACTACATATAAGCTTAATATTATAGGCCTACTTGAGGTTCGATCAGCCTTTGCATTTGCAAAAAATTGAATATCCGCTATATACTCTGGATGAAAAATTTAACTACTGACTTTCAAAATGAACTGATCAAAAGACGAACTAACCAAATCAAATAAGTCGTTGACCGAGTGCTCAGCACATTCTGTTTTACCAGAACAGATCTCGAGCATCCATGTAGTTTAAAACCAATGATAAGAATGCTTTGTCCGACTGGACAGTTGGAAACGTAGGCAATCTATCGGGCCTAAGCTTATAGATTAAAATTTGATGCATGTGCCTTCCGAAAAACAAGAATTGAACGACATAATTAGGCTAGCTTATAGAAAGTAGCAATACATTCAAGTATAACCTAATAATGTTTTTTAAAGCAAGAATGACTGAAGGCTGGGAAAGAATTACCAATTGCTATTTGCTGATAAGTTACTTTTAGGATTTCAGACAGTGCACTAAAATTTCTACCAAAATGCCGCGGTTCCGCGGAACCCTAGGGTTCCGCGGAGCCCCGGTTGAAAATCACTGGTCTACTATAAGGCAGTGACTTCTCTTCTTCTTCTTCAGTCTTCTGCTGTTGAGCAGGTTTGTGACATGGACGACCTCGTGATCCTCTCCGACCGCCGCCATCCCGCTCTGTCCTGCGCCTTCCTCTTGGTGGTACCATATGCATCTCCGTTATCGAGATCACTCCGCAAGGCAGTGACATGGAGGCGAATTTCGGCTGCAGTATTGTAGCAAAGGCAAACAAACTGTGATAGGGTATACATAGAAATTACGAATACATTAAACATCGCGACAATGCCAACGGAGCTCTTTTTATGAAAAACATGCAGTAAATATTGCTGTAAATATTGCTTTTATCGAATTGTACTGGTTTTGTAATATTTAACTGCAAAGGCTTAACTTTTTGAACAATAGTGAATTGCCTTTTTGGAATTTAACTGTTTTAAAATGTTATTTTACTTTCCCGGTATTAAGTGTCGCGGGATTAAATGTCGTCGGATTAACTGTCGCGGGATTAATTGATCGCGGGATTTAGTGTCGCCGGAATTAAATGTCGCCGGGATTAACTGTCGCGGGATCAAATGGTCGCGGTATTAAGTGTCGCGGGATTAAGTGTCCGGTACTAACTGTCGCGGGATTAAGTGTCGCGGGATTAAGTGTCCGGTACTAACTGCCGCGGTATTAAGTGTCGCGGGATTAAGTGTCATGGAACCGAAATTACCTAGTTTATTATTTGTAATTTTCAAACTCAAATTTATCCCATATTTATGCTGGATAGCAAGAATATACAATTCAAAAACTAGTTTCAAACAGATATATATTATTATATGACGTGCTGAAAGGAATCACAAATTTTAAAGCTCGACCAAAAATTAATTCTTCGAACAATTCACCTATCCTTATTGAGGTCTATGATAGCCTGCGCTCAGTGCATGCGCTGAAAATTTCTGGCTTTGGTTCTTTCAACCAATTAGTCTATAGGCCCTACATTATTTTGTTTCAAGTTTATAGGGACAGGCCTAAACATAAACATGTTGCATGCACTATAATATAAGCTTAAACTCAGTATATGAGTTTAATCACATGTTGTGAAAGAAAGAAATGGCAATGCTGTTACATGAAGCAACGTTAAAAATTATTGCTAATCAAGAAAAAATGGACACAAAGTCCATAAACTCAATGAAAAGTTTATATTTCTGGAAATTTTCGCGTACCCCTTACCGGTGCCTGGTAAGAAAAAATGGACACAAAGTCCATAAACTCAAAGAAAAGTTTATATTTCTGGAAATTTTCGCGTACCCCTTACCCTTGGGGTACGCGTACCACAGTTTGAGAACCTCTGCAGTAGACACTTAACTAGTGAATGAGTAGTTATTACCACATGAGGATTTGTAGACAAACAACAGTACTGTTGAGTCAGGCCATGATCCACGTAGAGTTTTAGTGTGAAAAGAAGAGACTTTTACTGTAGGGTCATATTAAATACTGAGGGTAGCGAGGGCACTGAGGGAGCTCAGCCACTCAACCCCCCCCCCGGCATTCCTCACCCTGAATAAGCGAGTTCATAGCAATACGCTTATGTAGTGCTTCTTTCCACTGATCGTCTTCTTCTCGGTACTAAATAATTAATCAAATAATTTTTGCTGTAGCAATGAGAGTCCAAATCAGTGAGGCTACACATGAACACTTAATTGGATCTGGAAGCTTCACATTCGGACAAGGAGGCAACGTTACAGGGAGGGTAAACTGTCCGAGTGGAAATGCAGTAGAGTGTAATACAAATGATCTTGATGGATGAATAAATAAATAAATAAATAAATAAATAAATAAATAAATAAATGAGTGGATATAAGATCGGTTTAATGATTTAATAGGACTACAGCTCAAACGGCGAGACCTTAAAAATATGATTTACGACACTACGTCTTTGTGGGTGTAGTAGGCTAACTATCTCTGCTGTGCATTTCTTGATCTTGCATTAGTGTGAGAGAGCATCATACTTATCATTATCATTATGATCGGCTGCTCTATTCTTCGCTACCGCATTATGACCATGCAGCGTCCTTGTTTTAGTTAATTCCCAGACAGGACCTTTCCTTCAACTGCTTCTACTCCTTCAGGCTTCTTGCTACTCTGCTGAAAATGCACATTATGATTAGCCTACCCATTGCTATATTTCTGACGAAACACTCTGTAGCGGCATTTCAGAACCATTTTGAAATTCAACGCATATAAAAAGTTGGAATAAAAAGTACTTAAATAATTCGACTAATTCATAATCATTGTCTTGTACCGGACTAGTTTTGTTCTAAAATGCACTCTGTGATATCCTCCTCCTTATCAGTCTCTTCGGAAGCTTCTTCGTATAAGTTCGTGGTAGCATAGGCCTATCCCTAGATAACTGTTTCATTAGCTAAATGGCTAGGTTAAAGAATCTACAGTCTTTCACTGTTTTATTAACCAACAACGACGACGTGTTTAACTCTTCTTATTATACTCCAAAATCCGATAATAAAGTAAAACGATCAGCAACAACACAACAATGACTACACTTGCGTTATCATAACAACTACACGACTACTATCTTCATCAGTCTATTCTATCGCAACTCAACAACAACTACTACAGCATATCTCAACGGCTCTCAACACGCAACACTCCTTCTTCACTCCCACTCCCTCCTTGTACACTCAACGTACGCTCGTCTAGACATCACGCGCTGTCCAGACAATCACCTGTCCAGACGCCGCGCGCCAATTTGCAGTTGGCCTACCTGCGTCGCTGTACGACAATCGTCGTGCACTGATTAAATTAGCTTACATTACCTCCTTCCTTTCTTTTGAAGAGAGCTAATTAATCTTAAAAATTAGCGAACGTATAATGCTTAAACTAAATACAAACAATTCCTATACTAAATGCAATCACAAAACATCTTATACTACAATCTCGATAAACAGTCGGCTACGACATTCAGCTTTCCCTTCTTATAGTTCAACAGAATGTCAAAATTTTGCAATGATAAAGACCATCGGACTAACTTAGCAGACTTCGACATTGACTCAGTCAAATAAACTAAAGGATTATGGTCAGTGAACACATTAATCTTGGAACCAATAATAATTTCTTTCAATTTGTTTAAAGCCCATATGATTGCATAGGCTTCCTTCTCAATCGTCGCCCATCTCTTCTGGGTATCTGTCAGCTTCTGACTGATAAATGAAACGGGACATTCTATCCCTTCATCGTCCACTTGTGACAGCACAGCTCCGACAGCAAAATCACTGCTATCACAGTACAAATTAAATGGTTTGCCAACCTCGAACATGTATAAAATTACATTTGATAAAACAATTTCTTTAAGAGAATCAAAAGATTTCTGGTGGTCCTCAGTCCAAACAATGTTCTCAGGTATCTGCTTGCTAGTTAAATCTGTCAATGGTTTAGCAATTTCAGCAAAATTACAAATAAATTGTCTGTAGAAACCAAAAAATCCTAACACTTGCTTCACTTGCTTCTTCGTTTCAGGGTTTTTTAAATTAATCAAACTGTCAATCCTATCTGGATTCATCATCTTCTTCCCTGATCCTATAAGGTGACCGATGAATTTCACCTCACTCTTACCAAACACACATTTCTTCAAGTTCAAGGTTACATTATGCAGTCGTATTTGTTTCAAAAACAATTCTAAATGTTTCAAATGAATGTTCCAATCATCAGAATGTACTGCAATGTCATCAACATAGGGTTCAGTAAATGCATTAATCGGTTGCAAAATCATGTTTATTGCTTTTACAAAAGTCCGTCCAGAGTTAATCATGCCAAAAGGGACACGTGTAAATTCGTACAGTCCATTATGGGTAACGAATGCAGTTTTCCATTGGTCGGATTTCTTCACAGGACAAGTCCAGTAAGCACTGCGACAGTCCAAGACGGAGAAAAACTTGGATTTCCCGACTTTGCTCAGCACATCGTTGACGATCGGCATGGGATATCGACAATTTTCAGTATATGAATTCACGTACCTGTAGTCGCACGCGAGTCTCAAGGATCCGTCCTTCTTCTTGACGATGACCAGCGGACTTGCCATTCTGCTCGACGACGGTTGAATGATGTTTGCTTTCAGCATCTCTTGTATTTGTTTGTCCACTTCTGCGCGGTATATCAGCGGTATTCGATAAGCCATGAACTCCTTCTCTCGAAAGTCCGGTCTCAGCACCACTTCGTGTTCTACCAATGTACATAATCCAGGTTTGTCCGAAAATCTGTCTGCATAACGGTTCAGTACATCCAGTAGCTGTTTCTGTTGCTCGCACGTAAGATGTCCGATCTGTTCATAGTCCAATTGCAGCGATTTCTGTGTCGTCTCTGCATGGTCTTCTTTCAATGGTAGCTCTACCACTGATCCGAATTCGTCGTCCTCTTCCACGATGAGACCACACGATAATGTTCTTGCGATGAACTTCCTCATTTTGTTGGCATGGACGATTCGTCGGCCGTTTTCATTCATATCCACCAGATACGAATACTTGGATCTTCTTTGTAGCACTGTACATGGACCATGCCATCGTGAGATCAATTTATTGGTTGACGTTGGATACAGGACGATGACATTTTCTCCTGGTTCGAATTCTTTATCTTTGGCCCTCTTGTTGTATTGACTGGCGTATTGTTTTTGCTTTTCCTCTGCACAATTCTCAGCAAATATCAAAGCTTTCTCCATGTCTGCTCTTAAATTCTTCAGGTACTTTGCTGGTTGTACTCCAATGTTTGGCGGTAGATTTATTTCTTTGGTCCAGCTTTCCTTTAAGATAGTTAGTGGTCCTCTTGGCATTTTTCCATACACCAGCAGATATGGTGCCACTCCTGTCGTTGCGTTAGGAACTTCTCTCAATGCCCATACAGTAAACGGAATGATTTTATGCCACTGTCTCGGATTTTCCACAATGACATGATGAACCATCTTCTTGAACGTCTGATTCCATCTCTCAACTAATCCTGCAGCCTCTGGATGCCCCGGTGAATCGAATCGTGGACAGCATCCCATCAATTTCAAAAATTCTCTTGTGAGACTGGCTGTAAAATTTGTGCCTCTGTCGCTGGTGATCACAGATGGCACCCCCACGTCAATGAATAGCTTCATCAAAGCTTCGCACACAGCCTTAGCAGTCAATGACTTCAGCAAGAAGATTGTCGGCCATCTTGTACATGAATCCACTATGCACAAGCAATACTTATGTCCTGCTGCTGACTTCGGTTCTATTGGGCCTACCACGTCCATAGTCATCCGTCGGAATGGAACATCTTCTCTTGGAATTGGTGTAATCGGCACTCGATCCATCACCAAACTTCGTGCCTTCAGCTGACACTTCTCACAGGACTTACAAAATTTCACCACGTCTCGACGCATCTTTGGCCAGACAAAGGACAACTTGATTCTCTCTCGTGTCTTCTCTTCTCCCAAGTGTCCGCCAAATACTGACTCGTGAGCTAATTTCATTACTTGAATTCTTCTTTCTTTCGGTAACACCAACTGGTACACTAGCTGATCCAGCATTTGATGTTTCTTATACATCAATCCATTCACCACGCTAAACTCTGATCCTTTGTCTTCAGCGATCCTCCACCACGATTTCAGTGACTCGTCATTTCTCTGCTGCTCCTCGAATTTCTTCGCATCTTCCAGCTGTCTTTCATCGTTCGAATTCTCTGTGAACAAGTCCCTCATACTTGTCTCCAGTTCAGCGTCACTTTCGGAATCTTCACTATCATTTCGTTCACATGCAGCCATCTCTTCTTCAGTTTCATTGTTCTCAGATGTTGTTCTTTCGTCATCTTGAATGCTGAGTTCATCTTCACTGTCCGTGTCATCTTCTTGCGAACTTTCGTTTATCGTTTCATCTTCTCCGCCTTCGACTTCTGCTCTCCGACTTTGTGCTCTTGTAGTCACATTCGCTTGTAGTTCCCCTTGCAATACACTCACTGGTGGAATCTCTTTCAATTCTGCAATTATCTCCGGATGTAGCAAGAACTTTTCCTTGTTTTCTTTGCACAGATCCGCTGGAATGCTGGCACACACTAAAGTTAAATATGGCGCGATATTTATTGTCCTGTCCTCTGTAGCTGCTCCTTCGTTACGACCGCTCATCCGCACTTCGATTTTCACCAACTTAGCTGGAATCGGCTCTCCAGCTACACATTGCAAATGAACTCTGCCGATTTCTTCTACTGTCGTTCCTTTCAGTAGTTCCTCGTTGATTACTGGTATCTCGGTCCCCGTGTCAACCAACGCCTCGACTTGCACAGGCTGCCCATCAGTCCCACGTATCTCCACATTTACATGCTGCAATGATATCTTCTTTATGCGTTGACACTCCTCTTTACTTTTTGTTTCTCGACAAATTTCTGCAATGGAAGTAGTCTTTATCGCTTCTTTCTGTATGGTGAACTGCGGCGTACACTTCATTACCGACTTCACTTCTGTTTCACGATCGTCCGATTCTTCAAACTGGTCTGGTGCATTCATCACTTGTATCTGGTTTACTCGAAGATTTTCTGCACTTCTGCTAAAGTTCTTCCTCAGATTTGCCGCTCCTGGTGCTTGGCAATTTTTTATTAGGTGTTTGTCAGAATGACAGTTGTGGCAACGTTTCTTTATAAAACTTCTTTGCTCATTGTTCTCCCACTTGTTGTACGGCGTGTATGATGCATTATTTTCTGTTGGGCGTCCCAGCGGCGGAGTTCGATTGTAGGCTTGTCTGTCCCACGTTGACTCTTTCTTATCTTGCCAATACTGCTTTCCAGAATAGTTATCTTTCTTTGCATCATTACTCTTGGCTTGGCTTCCGGTGTCTTTGCTATCCTTGTTCCACTTGGGTTGCTTTGAGCTATTGCCCCATGCTTCAAATTTCGGTTTGTCTTGGAACATCACACCAATCCGATTGTTTACATGTATGTCTGCGAGGTCTGCAACATTACTAGCTTCCAAACATTCTGTGCCCTCTTTTGCTAAGACAAACTGTAGGGGACCTGGTGGTAAACATTCTTTCAGCTTATCCGCCACTAACAAATCAAACAGCTTCTCGTAGTCTTTGTCCACTCGTCTACTTCGGACATAATAATTCAACAGGTTCTTCAGCCTAGCCGTGAACATCGTATACGTTTCTTCGGCTGTCTTCTTGGCATCTGCAAACCTTGACCTGTACTCACGAGCTGTTAACTTGAATTCCTTCAACAAGTGCTCTTTCACTGCATCGTATTTATCTAAATTCTCAAATGACAATCGATTCAATACCGTTCGCGCTCTCGGGGTCATCAACGGCAATAACAACTTCACCCAGTACTGCTTTTCCACAGCAAAACTATTGAATGCATTCTCCACGGTCTCAAAATATAATGGCACTTCCATCATATCATACGGCATCTTAGGCAATACATGCTTCATGGCATCACCAATCTTCTTAATTTTGGACACCATCGTCTCACTTTCTCTGAGCCTATTTTGTTCTGATTCCTCACGACGTCTTCTATCGTCTTCGTCTTTCTTCTTCAGTCGAGTTTGATCTTCTACCCTGCGCAGTTCTTCCTGTTCTATCTTCTGTTGTAATAGTTCTAACTGCTTTCTGCGTTCTTCCTTTTCAATAGTCATTTCTTGGAGTTGAGCCTCCTTGATAGCAAGTTTCTTTTGTTCCAATTGCATCTGTTCTTCTCTTTCTCTTTCTGCTTTTTCCAAATTGTCTTTTTCGGCTTGGAATTCTTCCTGTCGAATCTCTTCGGCTCTTTGCAGTTCTTGTAAACGCATCTTTTCCTTTTCTTCCTCACGAGCCTTTTTGTCTTCGATCTGCTGTCTACGTATTTCTTCATCGCTTTTCCTTGCTTTTTCGTATTCTATCATTAACTCCATTCTTCGTCGTTCTGCTTCGTCACGATCTATTCTCATTTGTTCTAATTGTATCTGGAACTGCTGCTTCTGCATGTCTATCTCTTGCTGTCTCATCCTTTCTGCTTTTTCTGCTTTTCTTTCTCTTCTTGTTTACGTTCTTTCTCTTCCTGTCTACGTTGTTCCTCTTTCTCTTTTTCTTCTTGTCTGCGCTGCTCATCCCTCATCATCATGAATTGCAGCAACGCCTCCATAGACATCGGTGCCTGTGGCTTCTCAATTGGCTTTCCTTCAGCTCCACCAACCGCACCTTCCTCTTCCGCGTCTTTCGCCCAAACCTCCGCCAAAGTTCTCATCAAATGTTCCCTCGACATCTGTTCAACTTCTTCTGCGTCTACGCCTGCTTCAATTAATAATTTCACTAGTCTCTCCGAAGACATCTTTTTAATAGCTGCTTGCTTTTGCTCCGTAAGTTTCTCCATCTTACTTCTTTACTTTACTGATGCTAGTCGATAAATAGTAGGCTACTCTTCAAATGTTTGCAATTGACTGACTTCAATTCTTTATGCACACTTCAATAGACAAGCAAGTTTTTCTACCTTGTAGTCGTTGTGTTGTCGTTTCTCACTGACGTACGGATGCTCGATGTATCGTTGCTTCTCCCGTGTGCTCGGCTCCTCGATGAATTCACAGCGTCCGTTCCTCCACAACGTCTGTTGATTGGATAGAATCCCTCCGTTCGTAACTTGACACGTAGACCCGCCGTTCGTAACTAGGATCGTTCTCCTGCAACTTGGATCGTTATCTCACCGCAACGACACCAAATGTGATATCCTCCTCCTTATCAGTCTCTTCGGAAGCTTCTTCGTATAAGTTCGTGGTAGCATAGGCCTATCCCTAGATAACTGTTTCATTAGCTAAATGGCTAGGTTAAAGAATCTACAGTCTTTCACTGTTTTATTAACCAACAACGACGACGTGTTTAACTCTTCTTATTATACTCCAAAATCCGATAATAAAGTAAAACGATCAGCAACAACACAACAATGACTACACTTGCGTTATCATAACAACTACACGACTACTATCTTCATCAGTCTATTCTATCGCAACTCAACAACAACTACTACAGCATATCTCAACGGCTCTCAACACGCAACACTCCTTCTTCACTCCCACTCCCTCCTTGTACACTCAACGTACGCTCGTCTAGACATCACGCGCTGTCCAGACAATCACCTGTCCAGACGCCGCGCGCCAATTTGCAGTTGGCCTACCTGCGTCGCTGTACGACAATCGTCGTGCACTGATTAAATTAGCTTACACACTCTCTTTACCATAATCTATCAACCTGATACGCTATATATATATACATTTGTGGGGCGCGGTGGTCTAGTGGTGGCGTCGTTCAGGCCCGGATTAACCCCTCGGGGGGCCCGCCGCCATATTTTCAGGGGGCCCCTAATTTACCATTACCTTCCGTCACCACACTCTACTGTCTCCACAGGCCCACGTGTCCATTCGTGTCTCTTATTGACTCGATATAATTCAAAACCTAATTAGATGTAGCTTAATGAAATACCAAAACATTTTTTAAATTACACTTTATAAACGTCAATTTAATAGATTATAATTATTGTTCAGTTTAGTAGTTTAAATCCTATAATTATACCAATTATGGTTCAGATTTTCTGCTCTTGGCAGTGACAAACTGGTCAAGAATGTCCTTAAAGGAAACTGTGTTTAAGAGATCACTCTCAACGCTAAGAAGCCTGTTGCAATAATGACATAGCATCTTTATTCAGTATAATTATTGCAGTGTGAGAATTGTCGAAAAAGGATGGCGGATTAGACTTTGATCCATGTAAAGTTGACCGCTCTGTCTGCATTTTGGGAGATCAACAATAGCAGCAACAACAGCAGCAGCAACAACCACAGCAATAATACTAAATTAGTTTTTAAGAAATTACTATAAAAACGCAGAAATGCTACATGATACATAAAACTTTTTAAATAGGCCTATTAATGATCTGCAGACTGCAGCGCATACCTTTATATAGGCCTAGGCCTATGTACATGATCCGATTGACCCAGGAGAGCGTGCCCTCTTTACGCATCAGCTGCATGTGTTTCTTCCGACTTTCTCATCGTCACAAACGCCGACATTTCCGGTATCGGAATTTTTTACGCATACATTTTGATAAACCAAACTGAAGAAGACTCATCTTTTAACCACCTCGACAACTTTCATTTATAGGCCTCCAATTTCTCCTCCGTCAAGCGCATGCTGACGATGAGGCCTTTACAAGACGTCTCCAAGTTGCTCTGCCTCTGGACTTGTCCACAGCTCTTCGTATGTCCATGCCCTTCATTTCTAGGTCCTCCATCACGTTTTTCATCCATGTCTTTTTTTGGTCTTCCTCTGCTTCTTTCTCTTTCTGTTTGTCCATATAGCACTGTCGCTGGTAGTCTTTTCTCCTCCATCCGTGTTATAGGCCTATATCCGAACCAAGTCAGCCTTCTCTTCCTCATTCTGTCAATTACTGTTTCGTTTTGTCCGGTTTCTTCACGAGTTATTTCGTTACGTAACCTTTCTATCCTCGATCTGCACAGTATTCCTTTATAGGCCTACCCTACGGGTCTACGGGTTTGGCAAGATATATCTGTCAGTGACCAATTTGCACGTATAGTTGGGATTTTCAGTGGAATGCAAGCCCGCATAGGCCTACATAGAGTATGGTCTCGGGCATCCATGATTCGCCCAATTTATCATCATATACAAGTCAGAGCCAGCTTTGGTCGGCTTTAGATTGAGAAACATATATTAGCCTATCTTTCCCAAACGTAGGGTGACCCCGCCTAGCTCTGCTTTGGCTGCACAACTTTTAGCGATAATTCCCTCTCCCCTCTTCAGGACCGACCCTCCCCAGTCAAGTGAGTGAAATGATCTTGCTCCCCAGTGGAGTAATCTTGGACCCTCCCTTATGCCAAATGAGTCACTGTGGCATGCAGCGAGTGCCTGCAACATCCATAGGCCTAATGCGGAGTTCTAGTTATACGAAAGTGTGTGGGAAGTTCAGAAGCACTGACAAGTGACAATTTACAGTTCACTCTTCCCCTCTCTGTGTCCACACTCAATTGAGATGGCCGTGATCCACGCATCCATGTAGTCTAACAGCATTCCTCTACGACATAATCATTATAAATTGCCTCCTTTGTAAGACTGTGCCAAAGATAACATGATACACCTTGTGCATGAATTTTCAGACCCATTACAGAGTTCAACTGTTCAAATTACATGTGGCCTTGTTTAACCGAATCTCTATGACTATATCTTTGTCTCCGTCTGTCTGTTCGTCTACATGTAGCCTATGTCTGACTCTTTTTAAAAGGCGTATCTCTCCCTCTCTGTCCGCCTGTCTGTAACTCTGGCCTATCTCTTTTAAAAGTAGGCCAAGTGATGATGACGACGACGACGACGACGACGGTGATGATGATGATGATGATGATGATGATGATGGTGATGATGATGATGATGATGATGATGATGATGATGATGATGATGATGATGATGATGATGATGATGATGATGATGACGAGGCGAAGGAGCAAGAGGAAGTGAGAGTGGAAGTCGAAGAAGATGAAGACCATTCTCTCAAGCTAGCACTGATACAGCCATGGTTGCGAGGTTATAGAGATTGTTTTTACTTTTTAGCCTCGTCATAAAATTATTATGAAGCCTGGTGGCAGGACTGTTTTTAAGAATTTTTAGAACTGCATCTTTTTTCCTCGATCCTCCATGATAAATTACGGAAAACAATGACCTTTTTTGCTAGTTTTGACTGTACATAAGTGCTTCTACAACTGCACAAATCCATTTAAAACTGCACATTTTGTGTACTTTTGCACGTTAAAAAGGCCCTACCTGGTGGCCAGCCCTCTCCCTCACCGTCTTATCTTCCTACCGCAGTGCCCATCGTAGCTGATTTTACTGCTGGCCAGATATCTTGACACAAATTTCTGGCATGGATGAGAATTTTCTCTACATCTGTAAACTTTGTATACTGACGTCTAATCAGATTTTAAACATTGATTTTCACTTTTAGGAGCATAGCAAAACAAATAATTGACGGAGAAGAAATTCCTACGCAACGCCTTGAAGAAGTCACCCTGTGTTTTTGCGAGACGGCTGACATTTTTTCGACTGCCAAGGCATTGTCACCCATGCAGGTTGGCATCTTAGGTTGCTTTACCAATCAGATCTAAAACAAATTATGAAACATCATAATTATCTCGTTGGCACTAAACACTGAGAAGTACGTGAACAAACGAAAGGGTTTCTTGTCTTTTTAGTGAGATAAAATGAATTATAATATGTTCAATTTTCATAATTATGATATTGATAAATATTATTATTATTAATATTATTATTATAATTACAATTATTCTTATTAGTACTATTATTATTATTATTATCATTATTATTATTATTATTATTATTATTATTATTATTATTATTATTATTATTATTATTATTATTATTATTATTATTATTATTATTATTATGGAAAAGTCGCTCAGCTGAATGTCATTCACAGCTCGGGGAGTAGTGGCAATGTTCCGGAAAGGCAGATGGCATTCCCACGTTATTATTATTATTATTATTATCATTATTATTATTATTATTATTATTATTATTATTATTATTATTATTATTATTATTATTATTATTATTAGTATTGCTATTATTATTATGCACCTCCTAAATCTGTTCTCTCTAGTCGATCGCGCCATTAAGTCGACATATGGACGAGGTGCTATACAAAGATCTACTGCAGATTGATCTGATTGATTGATTGGTTGGTTGATTGATTCATTGATTGACATGGCAATTACGTTGCAGGTGACAGAAATCTTAACTCTGCTGTTTCACTCATATGATGACGTCATGAAGAAATTCAACGTCACTGAAGTAAGACAATAACGCAACTATTACGAATGGAGCATGAGTATCCCAGACGCGACATAATACGATTTTTCACTTTCCATGATGATGATGTTGATGATGATGATGATGATGATGATGATGATGATGATGATGATGATGATGATGATGATGATGATGATGATGCTGATGATGATGATGCTGATGATGATGATGATGATGATGATGATGATGATGATGATGATGATGATGATGATGATGATGATGATGATGATGATGATGATGATGATGATGATGATGATGATGATGATGATGATGATGATGATGATGATGATGATGATGATGATGATGATGATGATGATGATGATGATGATGATGATGATGATAATTTGTGGTGGTGGTGGTGGTGATGATGATGATGATGATGATGATGATGATGATGATGATGATGATGATGATGATGATGATGATGATGATGATGATGATGATGATGATGATGATGATGATGATGATGATGATGATGATGATGATGATGATGATGATGATGATGATGATGATGATGATGATGATGATGATGATGATGATGATGATGATGATGATGATGATGATGATGATGATGATGATGATGATGATGATGGTGATGGTGATGGTGATGGTGGTGATGACGACGATCATGATGATGATCATGATGATGATGATGTTGATGATCTATCTGGTCGAACAAGTTCCACATAGAACCTGCAAATTTCCGGCTACATGCTGACATAAAGCTTCACAATCTCATATAGAAGTTTGTTTGCGCATATATACATACATACATACATACATACATACATACATACATACATGCATACATACATACATACATACATACATACATACATACATACATACATACATACATACATACATACATACATACATTGCATTAGCGCAACGGTATCATCGTCCTCAAAATGTTGTAGAAGTTGAGCCCGTTGCAATCTCTAAATGCGTCGACATCTAGCAAATGTTTTGCTTTATAATAATTACAAGAATAATCTGTCGCATTGTATTGTAGGTCAGCGGTCGAGGGAGCAAGGGCTTGATTATTCTCGGCAGTGGATTGCCGGATTACACAGAAAAACACGCAGAAGATACCTGCGAACTTAGTCTTGATCTGATCAGTGCGGCATTAGCCTTCAAAACACCTCTGGCACCAACTCTGAGTCTTAAGTTAAAAATCTGCATACATTCAGGTACGTTTCTGTTTCCAAACGTCAATTGACATTCACAAATGCAGGGGCGGAAACCTGGTCCGAACTTTGGGGGAGGGGGGACGGACGAGCGGCTGAAGAACGATCGTAGAAGCGCGAAGCGCCGAGTTGGGAGGGGTGAAGGAAGGCTATTTTTTAATATTTACATCTAGTTGTAACATTTTAGCTGTCATCAAAAATTTAAAAAATGATCCATTTTCTCAGTCCCGATAGAAGTAGTTCAAACTGTAATTTGTTATTGAACCCGATCGAAGTGCAGACTGTATTAGACACCTTTTTAAAGCTTATATCATAAATTTTGAATGTGCCAAATTTCACACAATTAATTGCTTTGCAAAAAACATTCGAAGCATTTAATATAGACACCTCTGTAATGTATTCAATCAACGATATATATAAGAAAAACATGCATTGTACTGAATTTTACTCAAATTCATGACTAAATTCTTTGTGTTAATTTTTTATATGCAAATTATGTGTAATAGAAAGACTGGAAAGAAAACACTGATAGAAATGTAAACCTACTCATGTCTATATTAATATACCTGCTATCAGAGCATTTTGAAAGAAAGTTTCAGAACTGTAAGACTCTTTCTCAACCTTTCGATCTTCCCTAGTAAATAACTGCCAATTAGATGACAATGGCTTTTTAGCTGCGAGGATGCGATTTTCAAACTGTCTGGAAGTTTAAAGTTGCTCATTTGCTCCCTGATCACGGGACTTGACATGTGACTTGTGATCTGGGAAGTATTATCAACGATTTTCGGGTGTCTAAGGACATTATTTTGATTCTCGTACAATCAACGATTTTCGGGTGTCTAAGAACATCATTTTTGATTCAAGTATTATCAACGATTTTCAGGTGTCTAAGTACATCATTTTGATTTCAGTATTATCAACGATTTTTAGGTGTCTAAGGGATCATTTTTGGTTTTAGTATTATCAACAATTTTCGGGTGTATAAGGACATCATTTGAATCCAGAATTATTAAGGATTTTCGGGTGTGTAATGACTTCATTTTGATTTTGGTATTATTAACGATTTCGATTGTGTAAAAACATCAATTTGATTCCTGTATTATCAACGATTTTCGAGTGTGTAAAGACATCATTTTGTTTCCAGTATAATCAGTTTGCTTACCACAGTCTCTATGCCAAGTTTTTCTCGATCTTCTCTTCCACCTGAACGTGTAACTGGTTACTCTCTTATGCACCACTCGCATAATTTGCGGATGCAACGATGCGATTTGTTGATTATAACCACAATTCTATAGCTAACCTGTTTGACGATTATAGTCTAGTTTAGTAATTATATTATATTTAACTTGAGATTTTAATTCGTAGGTTTTTTAATTACCTTTTGCAATTTTGATGTATTATAGTGATGTTCTATGTCCCATTTTCGTTTTCAAGAGGAATAACAAACAACATACTTACTTACTTGCTTATTTACATTCAATATTATTTCAAATGTTGAACATGAAGCTGATTCGAGCCTGAAGTTACGCTGAAGGGAATGTAGCAGAAGCTCCATTTTGACGTAGTGAGTTTGTGACGCTGTGTGTTGGCAAGGCTCTTATTATAATTTTTAACAAGTTAACCCATATCAGACCATGACAGAAATTAATGGTTTCTTTCACATTTTCGTGTTTGTCTATACCCAAAACCATCGTATTCACCCAGATTTTTTTTAAAAATTGCAGAGGTAGGCCGTTGTAGGCCCAAATATAACCGTCAGTTTAAACTGACGCTAGCCACAGGAGGGTACGTGTACAATTGTACATGAACCATCGCTGCAGAAAGAAAACAAAGCGTTTTATTCATCCCAAACATATAGACCGCTTTGGGAAATGTTAGAATAGTGCCTGTATAGATTCGTACACATGGCTTAAAGTGTGGCAGGACGGTCATGGACGGCGTCCATGCACTTATCTGAAAATCGGAGTGCCGTCCTGTCACTTATTGGCCAGAACAACCTGGAAGGTAAGGGGCATCCAGGCACTTATTTCCCCATACTTTAAGCACTGTTCGTAGACCAAAATAAATATTTATTGAGATGCTGATTACGCACCATAGGCCTAAGTTGTGACTTAGTTGTGTAAGCCTACAAGATCAAACGACTTCAATTGCATGTACCCCATACCTAGCAACACTGGCTCATTACATTCCAGCTGTAGCAATTTACAGTAAATTATTAGTCTACAGTAATATGAACTGCTGCTAATGGGTCTAGGACATTACCCACCCCCTTCGGCCCATTACCCCCGACCCGCCTTTACCCCCCATATGTCTGCATTCTGGTTCAGTGTATGTATGTAGGTATGTATGTATGTATGCATGTATGTATGTACCGGTATGTATGTATGTATGTATGTATGTATGCATGTATGGTATTGTATCTGACCATTTATAAAGCGCTTCTCGCAGCAAGAGCCTTTCTGAAGCGCTCCCAGTGCGCACAGCCCCTAGAAAACATGCAGGCAAGTTTTTAGACGAGAGAAAGACGAGGATACACTATCAGAGAGGATGGCAGAGCGAACTGATGGGGGAAGCCTATTCCATAGTGAGGGACCAATGCAGGCAAATGATCTGGGTTGGGCCATGGCGGTCCTGACTCGGGGGACAGAGAGATCAAGAGGAACTAAGAGGACGCAGCGGTATGTGTGCATGCATAATTGTTTTTGCATGTATGCATATATATATATATGTACGTACGTACGTATGTAGCTATGTATGTGTGTAAGTATGAATGTATACATGTATGTAGTTAGGTATGTATATATGTATGTATGTACATATATTATATACATGCATATACATACATGCATACATACATACGTACGTACTACGTACAAACATACATACGTACGCGTAAATATATACACACATACAAAGTCATACATGCATACATACATTCAAGCATATAATTATACATACATACATACATTCATACATACATACATGCATACATACATGCATAAAGCTTCACAATCTCATATAGAAGTTTGTTTGCGCATATATACATACATACATACATACATACATACATACATACATACATGCATACATACATACATACATACATACATACATACATACATACATACATACATACATACATACATACATACATACATACATACATACATACATACATAAATGCATGCATGCATACATAAATACATACGTGCATGCATGCATACATACATGCATGCAGCTTCACAATCTGACATAAAAGTATGTTTACGCAATGAAGGACATAGTGGATATGACTGGGGAAAACCCCACCCCTTATGTGGCTAGCGTCAGTTTAAACTGACGGTAGGAAAATTCTTATATTTTTCAGTACTGAAATTATTTTTTTAAATAGTCATCATAACTACCTTTAGGATGCTTGTGGTGAAGTTTTGCATTACCATATTATTAAAATTTGAGTTGACATTGTTTATTTTTTGTTTTTTGAACAATGCATATTTAAATATTTCAATTTATCATGAAAAATATTTTTTTGCTAAGTACGCTTTCTCAAAACAACTGAAATAAATCCACAAAGATAATCACACACGTCTTAGAATAGCAACTTAAAATGGTTAATAACAGAAAATGCAACTTAAAATCCAAAAATCCGCCACTTTATGTGTGTCAGTTTAAACTGACGCTAGCCACATATGGGTTAAAAGAGGTGTCTTATCTATACTGTATAATGTTCGCAAACTATCCTACGTGGGACTTAATAACTTTTGGTTAGAGCCTGGCTGCTCTGGAATTCATATCATCATAAATAATTTATATGCTTCATCTGCTAAACATTTTTTATCAAGTTCTCTACTGAAGAGTGTGTACATGTCCTAACGCTTGAACATTGGGGGGGGGGGGGGGAACAAATGCATGGGCCGTCCCCCCAACGTCTTCATTGGGGGGATCGTTCCCCCCGTCCCCCCTAGGTTTCCGCGAATGCACAAATGCAGTTGATTACATAAAAACCGGCCTATGCATCTTGCCGCTTTTGCATCCTTTTAGATGTAGGCCTCTATTTCTAATCCGCTATTCAATGTGCGCGTGCATTTAGGAACCGATATGAAGACTTTTCTGGTCTGCATTTTTGGCTATTTTTTCAATAGTTTTGTTCCATCCATTCTGGGCAAATCCCATTAAACAATGACGCCAATTTCACGAGTAGATCAAGATCCTGCTAACTAGGGCCATCTAACAGATTGCACAAGAACTTTGGCTGAACAAAGTCTGCTCTTAGCCTCTTTTGCTCGTACCTCCACTTTGCAGAACCGTACCTCTTCGGTGTAAGATTCTCTCGACCTGGGATGACATCCATTGAGACTCCGCTTCATTTCTAGCAGCATTTCACTTTTCCTCAACCATTCCTCTTTCATCTTAAGACAGTTTCATATTTGCGCCCTGAGGTTTGGAACACCTCTTGAGACCTGCTAAGCAAATTCATTAATCAATGATTGAATAAAATTTTGAATAATAATAAACAACATACAATTACCAGTAAACACGCATATTCAGCATCTTTAGTCAGAGACGCTTCAGCTCGCATGAGTCTAATAGCATCGGGATTCAATCAATCCATTTCGTATGTAGGCTACACGCATTTATTCTGCTATCGTCTTTAGGTCCGGTTCTTGCAGCGGTTATCTGGCAGATACTTCCAAGATACTGTGTGCGTGGTGAGGCTGTTGATACGATCCTCTCTATGCAAGACGCAAGTAAAGGTAAGAAGTTTACGTGCAATTATTGACCTTTCTTTACTGATGGGCCTATCAATGTCGTTGCTCATTGCTCAACCCATTTTGTGGCTTTACGTGTCAACTTGTTTCATGTGTACATGTATGTCCCATGCGTAAGCGCACCCATTTTGGTGAGTGATCGATTTGTGGTTTTATATGAACTAAGTGTTCAATCAAATTAGTTTTGTTGTAGATATGAGGGTACGAATCAGCGAGACTACTTATAAACACATCCGTGGCAGTTTTAGGGCCTATCTTTGAGTAAGCTTACAAATTGAGAGACGTTAGAAAAGGTGGGTGGATTCGAGCGGGTTTCCAGTTACAACTGACAAACGCCGACCCAGTTCAGTTAAAAATTCAGTGCCTGATTATTTTGTTAATGGGACCAAGTGTTTCAAGAGCAATAGGGATGAAATTATGTGTTGCGGGGAGTCCCACATACTATTATTATTTTGAAAATACAACCTCGTCATTCGTGACGTGTAATATAATGAACTCTGCCGATTTAAACATATGCTTACATCACAATTGATTTATGACGTTGCACATGCACAATGGTCATTGAAGTAAATGAAGTAATGAAGTCGACAAAACTTATATTCTTAAGAACTTCAGGCGCAAACGTTGCAAACTCTGTGAAGAGCAAGCGCTTAAAGAACATCTCTGTATATGCACAGATGTTAAGCGGACTATCAAGTGAATATTGTTACAAATAGGGTAAGCAATTATCATATTTACTAGTTGCAGAGGAAACTAGGAGCCTTTGCGTTCAGCGTATAAAAGTATAATTATGTTGGCCTTATAACCTAAGAATGAATCTAGTAGCAGTCGACATAAGCGCGTCAGTTCGACGCTCTGCGCTAGTTGTCTGGATCATCCTAAACCTCGGGCTTGACGCTCTTGAGTGGGAAAAGCCGGAGCTGAACATGTTGTTCATAATACCATTCACAACTACAGAGGCCGAAGCTAATCGGACTGCCAATGCCATAACTCTCGCGTTCGACGTGATGAATGAAGGCAATGAGACGGCCAATTTCAGTGTCAAGTGGATACTATTTGACAATGAATGTACGACGAGACAGACAGCGAAAATACTCCACGATCTATGGACCGTTGCCAAAGAAAATACGACCGTTATTATCGGAGGGTACAACGAAAAAGTCTGCAACCTGTTGGCTGTTATCTCACAAGCGAAGAAATTGCCGTGCATCGTGGTTGATTGTGCGACAACCGACTCTCGAGCCCAGTCGTTCGTTCCCTACTATCTGTCAATGGATAACCGCCGGTCATCTGCCCTACCGCTCCTCATTGCGCTCATGAAATCCTTTAACTGGAAAACGATAGCCATTCTGGCGACGTCCGAAGAGTCCGACTATGACCTGGCTGTAAAAATCAAGAATGGCGTGGAAAAGAAAAACTGGACAGCCACCCTCTTCGTGACGACCATCAATACGTTGCAGGAAGGCATCACATCGCCCGAGGCGGTTGAGGAAATTAAGATGCTACTCGAGGATATACAGGGAAGAGCCAGAAGTTAGTTACAACATAATTATGTAATGTCTTTCTCAGTATATCGTCATCCTCGCCGTCATCACCGTCGTGGTCAATCAATTAATGAATTAATCAATATGTCAGTCAATCAGCAAACCAATCAATCAATCAACCAATAAATTAGTCAGGCAGTCAGGCAGTCAAACAATCAGTCAATCAATAATTATTGAGTTTGTGAACAGATTAACCGAAGGAATTCAATCAATCGCTCAATCAATCAATCATTCAACCAATCAGTAAATCAAGCAATCTGTCAATCAATCAATTTCGTCCATTCTCGGCATTGAGCTGCAACTTGCAACAATTATCGGGCAGAAATAAAATCTCGTGGCAAAATTGTTTCAGCTGTGACAGTAATCTACTAAACGAGTTAAGATTCACACAAACTTTCACAGTTCTCTCACTCTCACATTCATTGATCGCATCCAGGCCTTTCCGGAAGAAGCCCATGACACCGCCGACCTCCGTTTCAGTTATCTACATGTAATTGTATAGCGATTCTGTTTACGGCGCTGCCTGTAAAATGGTGATAGTCATCAGAATAATAATGACAATTTTGCTGCTATAAATTTTATTTTTTGGGATTTTTTTCTATATTTAAATTGTTTTTATAAATTGAATTTTTATTGTTTCAACAAATATTCCCAACAGACAAACATAACAAAAGTTGTAGGCTTATGAACTTTAGTGAGTCCGACCACCCTCATCCATTCCATGTCATTTAAGAGCTTAATAAAAGAGTCCGTGAAAGCCACAGCGTTATTATTATTAGGCTGTGACTAGCGGACCGCCAGGCGGCCCTAGAATTTCAAATACTAGCGGACCGCCAGTGTCGGCCGTCCAATACGGAATACTAGCGGACCGCCAGACAATATGGCTGCCAACGAATGCAATAAAATTAGAGCGCGACGTATCGACGATTGTTCATCAGTTCAGCTTCAATTTCAGCAGAATGACTGCACTAACCCTAAAACTAACCCTAAACGACCCTAACGACGCCTAAACTGAGCCCTAACCGACCATCACGCTTAAACACTTTGCATGTTGGGATGAGTGGTATAATTTGGGACCGCTGTTGACAGGTTTATCAAATTCTATTTACACCAAAATTTATCTTCGTTAGTCAAACTTTTATTTTTATACTACATGTATATAGCATCTAAATGGTTTCTCGTTTCCCTTCTCCTTGTTTCTAGAATTTTTTTGTCCGACATAAAACAAACTATCGGTAACTGCCGCCATTGTAACAATATTCAAGAATCAAGTAGTAGTAGTAGTAGTAGTAGTAGTAGTAGTAGTAGTAGTAGTAGTAGTAGTAGTAGTAGTAGTAGTAGTAGTAGT
>OX243816.1:46006699-46254199 GCA_945859605.1 Lumbricus rubellus
GTCGACCATGTATCTCCGCTTGCATGATTCTTTTGACACAGCTATCCTCTTCTTTTCTCATTACTTGTCCAACTGTCCATACCACCTCAGCCTGGTATCTCGAACCTTGTCAGTGATGCACGCCACACCGAGCTTCTTCTTGATGTCGTCACTTCGCTTCATGTCTTTCAGTGATATCCCAAGCATCCATCGCAGCATTCTCATCTCTGTTCTTTCCAACAAACCCTCGTCCCTTTTCGTTAACGCCCAGACCTCTGCTCCATATAGCATTACCGGCCTTATAATTGTTTTGTAGTATTTTCCCTTAATTCTGAAGCGACGAATTATCAAGGTGGACGGAAGGAAGGTGGGCCGGCATTTTGAAGTCGCATGGCACTCCTGTTAATTTTCTCCAATTCTGCCACCGTGCCACGCTACTTTGATTCTGTTCCTGACGTCGTGTTCACATCCTCCTTGCGCATTCATCGTCGATCCCGGGTATTTAAATGTTTCCATCTGCTTCAGTGGTTCTCCTTTGGTGCTCTTTATCTCCACGGTCTCCACTGTCTTTGAGCATAATATCATGGTTCTCTGTTTTGTTTATGTTTACCTTGAGGCCCTTGCTCTCCACTGCCATCTGCCATTTGCCCCCCCCCTTGGAAAATCGATTTCCTATATTTCTAGCTACAGCGTTTTGGTTTTTATTTATCTCAGTAACGGCTTTATAATTTCTTTATAATATTTGGTAAGTGTATACATCAGTCAAGTGAAAGATATTGGTACAATGATACGGCCCATTTTCACCATGATTTTAAAAAATGTAAATACGACCAGTTTTTGCGGAAACCTGCGTTCATCAAATTTACACAGTAACGAAAATGTGTACCCGCCTATAGCCTCGCATACAAGCGTGACAAGACACTGTTTTTACTTATCTAAGACATATATATATATATATATATAGACGTAGGTTATTAGCGCACAGTAGCTCCTTTCTGCTTCATGACTCTATCCGGCATGACTGGATCAGCGTCTGAAGTGTCCCAACCAGTGATATTTTACTTCAGGAAATAATTTCCGTTTTACTTCTATTTCAGTTCGGATGGTCTCAATTTCAGTTCTAATTCAGTTCCAGTTCTTCAAAAAATTTCAGTTATACTTCTAATTCAGTTTTCGAAATAATTTCAGTTCTCAATTCAGTTCTTTTGCTTGCGTCTTTCTGGAGCACTCATGCTTTCTCCGTGGTGAAGTCGCTGACTCGGATTAGGCCAAGTCGCATGAAAGTTTTCAGCCAACCATGATTTTGCCTGGTCCGTTCCTTAATATATTTCTTAGTATTCTGTGTGCGCAGAGGCAAAATGTTAAAATTTTATCATAATATGTAGTTCCACAGTCATCCGTTTCAGGGTAGGCTAGACCCACGAAGCCTTGCATGGATAGGCCTAAGCACATTTATTTAGTCTATTTCCTCGCAGAAAACCTACTTTAAAAAGTCCAATACATTATTTTCGTCATTTAGCCAAGTGATTTCCAGTCTTATGGTGAAGCTGAAAATTATAAACTTACAGGGAAAGCCCAAATGAATTGTTTTTTTAAAAAAACTAACCGTAATAAAGCACATGCTAGGCAAAAAATACAAAAGTTGTAAGAGTCAGAAAGTATGTGCGTCTTTTAAACAAACACAGCCGCATCGGAAAAACTGTCAACCAAAATTTCCATTTTTTCATTAATTTCAGTTCGAGAATTAATTTTCGTTTTTATTCTAATTTCAGTTCGTTGTGATCAATTTCAGTTCTATTTCAGTTTTCGTTCTTAAAATAATTTCAGTTACAGTTACAGTTATAGTTATACTTAACTGAAATCAATATTTTCAGTTCTATTTTCACTTATCGTTAATGAAAATATCACTGGTCCCAACTGCTATCGATCTCCTCGCTCGTTGAAGGCGACGTTTGAGCTGATCAACGTTCTTTGGCTCAGGATCTTTATAAACGCTGAGAAATAAAATACTCAACAAGTTCTCAATCGGAGAGAGGTCCGAAGAGTTGGCTGGCCAATCCTTCGGCTTTACATGTATGTGTGACGGATGGTTGTCGTCTAGCCACTTTATCTTCACAGCTGCTGATGCATGACAGCGTGCGCCATCCTGCTCAACAAACAACTTTCGTTGCATGACACTGCCGTTGTAATTTTCTCTCTTGAACGCTGGCTTCACGATCTTCTCGAGAATGTTGGTGATGTATGTAGTACTGCGAGTTCAGTCTGGTACCATTTAGCACAAATTGAAGTTTAGTGAGACCTTTGGCAGTCATCCCAACTCAAGCCATCACCGAAGGACTAAACCTCATCTTTGGAGCAGGCGAAACGTAGGCTTAGGCTGGCGTTCCATGACACTTAATCCCGCGACACTTAATACCGCGACAGTCAGTATCGGACACTTAATCCCGCGACAGTTAATCCCGGCGACATTTAATCCCGGCGACACTTAATCCCGCGACCAATTAATCCCGCGACAGTTAATCCCGGCGACATTTAATCCCGCGGCACGTAATACCGGGAAAGTAAAATAAAGTTTCAAAACAGTTAAATTCCAAAAGGCAATTCACTATTGTTCAAAAAGTTAAGCCTTTGCAGTTAAATATTATAAAACCAGTAAAATTCGATAAAAGCAATATTTACAGCAATATTCACTGCATGTTTTTCATAAAAGAACTCCGTTGGCATTGTCCCGATGTTTAATGAATTCGTAATTTCCATGTAGCCTATCACAGTTTGTTTGCCTTTGCTACAATACTGCAGCCGAAATTCGCCTCCATGTCACTGCCTTATAGTGGACTTAACTTCGCAAATCCTGTTTAAAATCCTTTATAATGATCGTTTTATGTAAAGATGTATACTTCAGAAACTTGAACAGAGATGTAGGCCTACCTAATTGGCTATGCGGACAACAAATATTCGTACAAATATTCGTACTCATGTGTGTAGGCCTACAGGTATTAAGTGTCGCGGTATGAAATGTCGCGGGATTAACTGTCGTCGGGATTAAATGTCGCCTGGATGAACTGTCGCGGGATTAACTGACGCGGGATTAAATGTCGCCGGGACTAAGTGTCCGGGATTAACTGTCGCGGTATTAAGTGTCGCGGGATTAAATGTCGTGCTACCGCTACCGGGTACTCTTTCTATGCTGGATAGAGTCATTGCCGTCATTAAGCAGAAAGGAGATACTGTACACTAACAGCCTACGTCTGTGTATGTCCTATATAGGTAACAACAGTGTCTTGTCACGCTTGTATACGGTGCGAGGCTATAATAGGCGTGTACAACTGTACACATTTTCTTTACTGTGTAAATTTGATGAACGCAGTTTTCCCCGCAAAAACTGGTCGTATTTACATTTTCTTATAAATAATGGTGAAAACGGGTCGTATCATAAAGACATTTGTACCACTATCTTTCATTTGACTGATGTATACACTGACAAAATATTATAAAGAAAATTAATATGAAGTCGTTACTGAGATAACGCATATTGAAAACGTTGAACGAACTTTCGTGTCACCCTATAATATAATGCATTTACTAGCACACGATGCAAAAACCATGAAATAAAACCATGAAAACACCCCCCATCCCAAATTAAAAATGTAAAAATAATAATAGAATGCATTCACTAGTAGCCTAGTAGCCTAGCCTGTGGGGCGCGGTGGTGTAGTGGTGGCGTCGTTGCCTTGAAGCCGGAAGGTTCGAGGTTCGAATCCATCTCGCTGCGTAAGGACCTTGGGCAAGTCCTTCACTCACAATTGCTCAGCGCTTCGGCGTGAAACTCCGATGCAGTGTCCGCTCTGCATTCGGGAGCGCCTCTGAGTAGAGGAGAGCTTGAAGGGGCGCTATAACAAGTACACATACAAACAAACACAATGAAAAAACATGAAATTAGGCGAAAAAGGTAAGCCGTTTCCGATGACTAAAAAAAGGTCGTCAGAAATTCTCCGCCGAAGAAACACCCCCACCCCCCCACCCCCAAATCAAATGCTGGCTACGGCCTTGTGCACACTTTTAAATTTTAAATAGATATAATTACATACAAATTATAATAATTATAATGCACACATGACTATATTTATTTATATATTTATTTATTCATTTATTGTATTTAAACATTTATAATTTATATGCGTTGTTTTCTTTGTCAGCCGATGCTAAAAGCACTAAGGCATCTGCGATCGAATGGGAAGAGGCCAAAGTGGGTCTTATCTTCTTTAAGCCGACTGAAACGAGCAGTGAGTATCTGCATGGACAATTTCTTGACCGCCTCAACGGAGAACTTTCGAAGACGGTCGACCAGTTCAAAGGCCTGCAGCGCCTGTCCCTAGCTAAAGAGGCAAGTTTCGAGACTCTATTTATAGTTACTAAGCGATGTCATTCCGCGTTATTTGTTTGTTTGTATGTGCACTTGTTATAGCGCCCCTTCAAGCTCTCGCTACTCAGAGGCGCTCCCGAATGCAGAGCGGATACTGCATCGGAGTTTCACGTCGAAGCGCTGAGCAATTGTGAGTGAAGGACTTTCCCAAGGTCCTTACGCGGCGAGGTGGATTCGAACCTCGAACCTTCCAGCTCCAAGGCAACGACGCCACCACTACACCACCGCGCCACAATTAGGCTATAGCTAGTACAACGGTGTACTGTTAGTAGCCTACCTGAATGCATGTAAACTGGGTTCTCCAATAGACTATAAAGCGGGCCTAAATCTTTTAAATTGTAGCAAACGTCATGAAATGTTATTAAGAGAATTTCCTCAATAACCAGGTGCCATAATAAAGGTTCTGCAGTGCATCATCCTTCGTTTGATAAAGCCAAACGCATGACACAAACGTCTTTAATCTACGACATCATAACTTTCGCTCCTCATCCCAGTGGAATTTGTTTACCCATCAGTCCTACCTGGTCCACTTAGGTAACGGATAATTCAAATCATCTACCTATTTGCTGTGTGGTTCCCATTGCAAAATAAACTCAACTTCCTCTAATAGTCACAAACGGCGTGTTATATAAAGAAATTTTTGTCGATGGGTAGGTACCTTGATATACCTAATATTCGAGCTAAGTAAGTGAGTAAGCAAGTAGCATTTATTTCAATCTACATGTAAATCATCTATTTCAATGGTCTTCACACTACAATACAATACAATACGATACAATACAATTCACTTTATTGCAACCAGAAACAAGAAAACAGTAAAAGTACAAAACATGCATGCATTGGCTACAAGGGGGGGGGGGCAAAGGGGATGGACATCCCGCTGGGAAGGGTCACCCAAGTAAAAAAATAACTTTAATTGTAATTAACATGCTAGCAAATAGCAATATAATCTCGATTACTACACTCTGTCCGGAAAAAATGGGACTCATTTTGTAAATATGGAAATAAATATTTTTAGGCCTATAGGCTATTCATCGATTTTTAATCCTCACATACCCATCAACCAATCTGTAATTCATTAGAGGTCTCAAGTGAAAAATTAGGTCACGTTAACGTTGTAAAAATAATACTTTTAATGGAACACTGTTGAAAAATGGCTTCATCTAAAAGGACAAAGTTGCGGCAACATTTTAACGAAAAAATAAACATTGCAGAGCAAATAATGCTAAGAAATTAATTAAGATATTTCTGAAAGATGGTTGGACATTAAACGGGATAAAGATGTTTTTACGAAAAATGTTCTGATTGCGCCCTTTGGTCTTAGGCTTCAGCCTTCAACCTGAAATCCCGATGCCGCCACTGGATTGATTACGATACCGACGTCACCGACGTGCATGCATGTAGACCAGCGGTTCCCAACCCGCCGGGCCACAAGAAATGGTTCCCTATTAATTGAACATTTGGACAGGATAGCACACATTTTAAATTATTTTCTATTACGCATAAGCGGAAACCTGGGCTGAGACATGAGGGGGGACGAACGAGTGTGGCCGAAAAAATGACGCGAGATTTTTTTAGTCATCCGGCCGAAAAGTCAAGAAAAGTTTCTATTTTCGCTGCCAAAAAAGTTGATAACCCCTTTTTAGTCATCCGGTCAAAAAAGATGCATGGGCCGTCCCCCCAACACTTTTATTGGGAGGGGGCGTCCCTTGTCCCCCCTAGGTTTTCGCCCATGCTATTACGAAATATTCTATTTTGACGTCTATAAATAACATCAAACATTCTATTTTGAATCAATTATAACAATTTTATTTACTTTTAGTTAATTAAATTTAGCCTTGTGGCCCTCTAATATCCCTCAACTAAAAAGCGGACCTCGTGTCATCCAACCTAGAAAGAGTGGCCATAGAGTAAGAAAAAGGTTGGGAAGCACTCATGTAGACAGTTGTAGACCTACCGTCGTCGTGATAAGTGACGACGATGTTTTGTGCATGGTGTGTAGGATAAACTTAGCCTGCAGCAAGCAGCTGATCTCTTCCTCGCTACACGTATCTACATCTTTCTATGCAATGTCGCGAAGAAACGGGCAATTGATAATAACCCAGGTGATGCAGAGAAAGCGGCCATCGAATTCACTAATACACCGCTTCCCATGACAGAAGCCCATTCTCTCGTGGATGTTGCAAAGGGAACTCTACCGGTCGTTACTGGCAAGTATTTAAAAAAAAATAATACCTGGGGGGTACTCATGTTTTCTTTAAAGTTTATTTTTATTCGATTGTTACTCAATTTTATTTCTGATGCTCAATGATTAGTAGGAAAAACGTGGTCAGATTTAGGCCTATTAGAAAGTGTGAATTCTTTTACTTGCATGGCTTTGTATAGACACAGCTCTGTCCGGGCTATTGCTGCTTTTACCTTGTGCAATCCGTATCGTGTTGAAATGGTTGGCCAAATCCTTGCTAATCTAGCTCGTTACAGAACTGTTTACCCAGACAATTCAGTCCAGTGCAATCTAATCTAAATCAATCTTCTGTTTCTATTATTCTGAAACTTATAAAGCACGTTCATAACGCTCGATGTCTTTCAATATCATAGAATATTAATAGCGTCTTGTTCCTCTTTACGCATGTCTGCTTCTAATACAATGTCGTATGTGTAATTGTGTAGCCTATAGCCTACATTGTGTCCACGATAAAGTAGAACACAACAAAAAGTGTCATAGCTCGGTCAAACCTGTTAGGATTTGTCTGAAATGTTAAACACAATAGCAGTGATCACATCTACACGAGATCCTAAAGCCGATTAGAAAAGTTCAATTTTTTGATGCTGCATCTCAAACGCTCATAAATTTGACCCACTCAAGAATATTTTTCTTGTGTTTGTCAAATTTATGCGCGTTTGAGATGCAACACCGAAAAATGCAACTTTCCGACATGCAAAAGCTGAAAGGAAGTGAAATTCAGCTAGGCCTATAATTATATGGTGTTCGAAATGTCCTTCTTGTTCACGTGCACCCGACTGTAGATGTGGACGCTACTGTTTGATGGTTAGGTCGATGATCACCTGGTCAAACAGCTGCCACTCTTCAATCAGACGCACCCTACGGTCATTAATGTCATGGACGATGATGATGATGATGATGATGATGATCATGATGATGATGATGACGATGATGATGGTGAGGATGATGATGGTGCTCTGCCCGTAGGCAGGTTCATTGGCTTTACGCAACTAGGGATAAGATGAGTGAGGTGGTTTCCCGTTGTCTTCCCCACAGACAATGATGGGTAAGCAACTTGCCCAAGGTTGCTCCGCAGCAGCTTGCACCCCTTCCTCCCAAACGTGCTAGCCCGAGATAATCTAAATCTCCGAATGTCAACTCCCAGCCCGGGGCTTGAACCGCAGTCCGTTGCAACCAACAGACGAATGCCGCTCTCGCTTACCGGTGTAGCTAACGAGGCTACCCGCATCATGGATGCGGGAACGAAAAACTCGCACTTTCAGTACATGTACCATTGTACCCGGATCGAGGTCTCGAGTTTGACACTATACTGTAATCAGGGCTGGATTAAGGCATGTTCCACATGTTCGGCCGAACAGGGACCCCCACATTTTAGGGGGCCGGGGCCCCACACTGTTGTAAAAAATTCACAATTTTTTCTATTTTGGCGGCTGAAATGGTATAATTTTCCCCGAAAATTTGACCAGATGACTAAAAAAAGGTTATCAACTTTTTGGGCGGATGAAATGGTAACATTTTTCCGAAAATCCAAAAATTCGACTAAAAAAGGTCATCCGAATTTTCGGCTACAAATTTCCCGAACAGGGCCCCCACATTTCGTAATCTGGCCCTGACTGTAATACTAAAAGACATCTTGATATTGTAAAAATATAAGTAGTAAATTAATAATTAAAAGACGAATGTTGATTCTTTTATTAGGTCTACAACACGCTTTGTGTGTCATTTTGTCGTCCTTCTGTAAGGTTGGGGCCCCTCAGTTTTACTGAACAGGGCCCCCACATTTGTTAATCCGGTCCTGTAAATAGGATGGAGCTTGAGCCAGAGTCTACTACTGGCTTTATCACGAAGATAAATGTTTGTTTGCAATCAGTTTTCAATCAGTGGCGGCGCTACAGCATGGAAAATCAGGGAAATGTCCTGGCAAAAACCATTTGTCCCGGTCGCTGTTCTGTCGCAAGACTGCTAGAATTTTTCCTGTCAAGAATGTATTTGGGGCATAAAATCGTTTGCTTCTACGGGTGCAACTGGCTATGCTCCGGTTAGAGGAAAATTTCTGACCATGATTCCCTTTTATATTTTTAATCCGTAAAAGATGTATTATAATATTCCTACTTTAAAATTACACTGGAATATTAAAAGGTCTGCTGATAATATTATTGTACAAATAGAATTCGATCTAATGAATAAATCAAATCAAATCAAATCACGTTTATTGCTCCCATAAAAGAAAAAATATATTCAGCAATTACATAACATGACTTGCTAATAAAACTAAGAATGTTAGATATAAATGCATGTGCAAACGAGTAGCAATTCCAGGGAAGCAATAGGAGCACCAGAAGGGAAGATCCCACTAGTTAGGGGCGGTTCTAGGAATGGTAGCGGAAAAAATGGTAGGCCTACGGACAAAATGGTATGGACAAAATGTTATGGACAAAATGGTATTGGGACAAAATGGTATTGGACAAAATGGTACGGACAAAATGGCACGGACAAAATGGTATGGACAAAATGGTATGAGATAAAATGGTACTAGGACAAAATGGCGTCGACAAAATGGCACGGACAAAATGGTAGCGGATAAAATGGTACTAGGACAAAATGGAGCGGACAAACTGGTATGGACAAAATGGCACTTAGAGAAAATGATATCAGACTGTTGAAATGCAGGCCGTGGATTCATGATTAAAAAGGTATAAGATAAACTTAACAGTCTTTATTATTAGCACACAACATGAAAAGGAGAAAGAAGAAGGAAGTGACGTAAACATAGAGTAACTATTTAGAGTCACATACGCACCTATGCTAGCGCCATCTAGAATGTGTATAACATGTTATTCCAACACAGACATAACATAACATAACATAACATTTTTATTCGGCAACCAACTCATTCATTACAGATAGTATATACATCAGTTATCTAATATGTCGGTTCACCCAGGAGACCCAAAAGGGGCCAAAGGTCCCGCTAGCCAGGGCCACCTGAGAAAAATTAAGTTAGAAATAAGCAGCACGGCCGACTGGAAAATAAAGCAGCTTCATGAACAATAAATTCTTAACTAGCATAATATATACAAAACAAAAATGGTGAGTTAGGAGAGTGAAATAAAGTTAGTGCAGTCACATACACGGAAACAAATGCACAGAAAAAAATGCACACTCCCAAAATAATGAAGGTATTTTAACAGTACCGGTATTTCCCCAGATTGCTAGAGGTTTACATTCTGTGTTGGGTGTAGGCAGAAAACTCCCGTTTGAATAGACGAAGAGACGACAGGGAGCGAATATCAAGAGGAATACTATTCCATGTTCTTGGTCCAATAGGCCTACAGTTTATAGATGTAAGCCTTGTATTAGTGCGGGTGATACGAAAAGGATTATCCCCCAAAAGCTATCCGGGGGATGAATTAATCTATCCCCCGGATGGAATTAACCGGTCTAGACTATCCGGGGGGGAATAAACCATTCTATCCCATTTTTTGAGAAATGTGTATAATTAAAACAATTATACTCTAATCAAAATTTAAAGTGACTCTAATTGTTTTAAGTGACCTAAGCAATGCCAAGAGAAAGGCAACTCGAATTTATTTAGTGTCTCCGAGTGTTTTTAAGTGTTTTAGACGTTTTAAGTGCTATAAAAAAAACAAAGCAAAACAAATTATCTAGTAGGAATAAACATACCTGTTAGTGTCATTGTTCAAAACAATGCAGATGAAAATTAATTTGAAAAAATAAAAGCACGCGGAAGTGTTTTTTTTACTTTTCCTCATTTTGGGGATACTTTTAATACGGAGGATACTCTATTTCGTGACACGGGCAAAGGGAACATAAAAAGAGTTAGTATTTCTTAATAAACAACGCTCTCGAATATCAGCGCTGAATTTAAAATAATCTCTATAGCAGTGGTTCTTAACCGGTGTTCGACCGAACCCCTGGGGTTCGATGAGCCAGTGCCAGAGGTTCGGCAGAGGTCCTCTGAAATATATACATATTCAGTCAAAAAATTATCTGCTATTTTTTCAACTTTTATTTAATAATTTTGTTGAAACCTTATTAAATTTAAGCTGTTCATCCTGTTAACCTTAGTTTTGTCTTACTGCACCAGTGCACCTCCCGATAATTAACACCAGCAGGCATCTTTCTGTGAAATAATAATTTTTATAAGGTATACAGGCTATTACCGATAAGATTTGTAATTTTCGTTGTTTTTCTGCAGAAATAGCATCGTATGACGTACGCTAAAAGCAAATATTACCCTTTTCTTATATACTTATATCACAGAGTAGCCTATGTCGAGCAAAAAATAAAAATTATTGTTCAAATTTGAGGGGTTCGGTGAATGGTCGTGGATTTCTCTTGGGGTTCGGCTCCCTTGAAAAGGTTAAGAACCACTGCTCTATAGGTAGCTGGTGGTTGATTATGGGTATATCGATACATAAATATTCCACTCTGTAATTGCCTTATTTGATCTTGTTGTAGTATTTTTAGACCTAAATATTCTGCTTTTGTGTGGGCTCCATAAGGGATTTTTGCAACAAATCGTATTGCCCGTTTTTGTAGGATAAGAATATTCGAGAGGTTTGACTTATATGCAGATGCCCACAATGAGCAGACACAGAAGACACAATGTATGGAGAAAGTGGCACGGATAAAATGGGATTGAATTGCTCGACATTGTTCTCATTTTGGTGTATGAAATATAGCCTATGACATAGGCCTAACGACCGCAAAATTGTGCTGACGCTACCCTACCATATAGGTCACGGCAAAGGAAATATTTTATCTGAAATTTTTTGGCCTATGACCTACCAAAGTCCGTTTAAATGTTCTACATCTTTATTTATATTAGGGCCTGCCTAGCCTACTGTAGATCTGTGAATCCCACGACCCTGATGCGACCTGCTCCGATTTTCAACTTACCCCGGTAGCCTACTGCTTAATTTAGAGTTGAATAATCCGCTCAGGGTTTATTACACGGGTTTTCGCTAGGTCCACTCTTCTGAGACCATTCTGTCACCATCATATAATTTAATAAATAACGTCACGGTATATTATTAGAGTTCGTGTAATACAATTATCTAAATAGCAACTAAAAACTCTTACTATTTGGTAAAATATTTTGGGTAGTCACATATGGGTGGAGATACCCGCTCGGGAGATGCCTATACATTGAACACTGAACGTAACCCGATTTCCGCCTCAATCTGTCAGTCTCAGATATAGTTTTGCATTCGTGCCTTCTATGTGCAATGTGCATGTGGGTCATTTTTACAAGTATTAGTTTAGTTACTTTAGTAGTATAGCCTACTGCTGACTGCTACAATGGGTCGCCGCAGACCCCCTGTTGCGTGGGGCATTAGGCACAAACCTCGCGTGCCTGGACCTTAAAACGGCTTAGCTTGAGCCCCATGCCACACTAATTTAAACCCTTCTTATTAGAATTACATATATATATATATATATATATTATAAATATAATATACATATAGGCTACATGAATAGAGACAGAGGAAGGGGAGAGGGTGATAGAGAGAGATAGAGAGAGAATAGTTAATTAGTTGGTTTTTGGAAATGCCGCAATATAGATTTTTTAAATGAAGGAAATGGTCTAAGTCTAAGAATCTTTATCTCCAAGTACCATTTTGTCCGTGCCATTTTGTCCATACCATTTTGTCCATACCATTTTGTCCGTGCCATTTTGTCCATACCATTTTGTCCATACCAGTTTGTCCGCGCCATTTTGTCCATACCATTTTGTCCGCACCATTTTGTCCGTGCCATTTTGTCTGTACCATTTTGTCCAATATCATTTTGTCCCAATATCATTTTGTCCATACCATTTTGTCCGTACCATTTTGTCCACTACCATTTTGTCCGGTCACCGTTAGGGGCCCTAGATAAATGATTATTCATGACAAAGATGCTGTATAGATGACGCATGTGTTGTTAGTAACAAAGTGGGAGATTTGCATGTAGCTGTGTGTTTAGTGAAGGAGTAAATTAGAGGCACAACGAAACAGAAAAAAGGGAAGATAGGGAGAAAGAGAGAAAAAAGAAGAAAGAAGAAGAAGAAGAAGAAGATGAAGAAGAAGAAGAAGAAGAAGAAGAAGAAGCCATTAGTTGACCAACAGCACACGATAATATTAGTTTTAAATAACATTTTTAAATAACATGTTTCGCTGCATGTACACGTATCAGACGTTTAAATTGAGTGAAGGCCTTGCCCATCCTAGTACTAGGAGGTAAACTGTTCCATATTAAGGGTCCTTGGTATTTGATAGAAAACTTACGTGTGTTAGTTCTCGGATAAATGCTTATGTAGTCCCGTTTATTTCTGGTAGCATGTATACGAATGCTCTAGTTTATTAAAATAGGATACCAAACAGGATGGGAGGAGACCATTATGGAATTTATACATAAATTCACATGTTTGTGTGAATTTAATTTGACTGATGTTAAGGAGGTTAAAATCCAAAAATAGAGGTTTGGTGTGGGCACAGGGAGGCGACCTGGTTTTGAGTCTAATAATAAGCTTAGACTATTGTCTTTGAATAGGACACGTTTTGTGTGTCATTTTGTTTTGCACCTGTTAGGTTGGGCCCCACAGCTTTATTGAACAGGGCCCCCACATTTGATAATCCGGCCATGCTTACATGCTGAAATTTGCTTTATAAAACAATACCAGAAAGCGTTCAACTTATGGGGCCTCGTCCATCTGAGTCCTTGGCCAGTCAATGATAATAATGGTGCAAAGCAGATGAGGTAGTTAGCCATTACAATTGTGATTTCTATAATTAGCATGGATTACCACGTTGGCCATAAGCGCCCTCTGCTCTGTACTGGTTACCTGCATGGCCGCCTGGGGCCTGGGCCTGCCTCTCTGTTCCTCTGCTACCGTATGCACTGGCTGCTGAAAATGTCCGACGCCGCCAATGATCACAGTCAGCGATATTGCTATCTAGAGTCTTCTAGACAACATACATGTAAGCGTTTCTGTGGCTGACCCTGCGACCTGGAATGGCTACCGGTATAATAATTGTAGTTTTCGTATTTTTATTGATTCAATAAAGGTATCATTGAGTAGTTTTTTGGATCATGCGTCGCTGGTCTGTATCATAAGTTCGTTAATCAGGCAATAGTAGTTGGCTAAACAATTGCGTTATGGTAAATCTCAATTAGGGATTCACTATTAAATCTAAGCAGGTCAATAATTTATGGTTTTTACGCCATTGCGCCTTTACGAAACCTGGCTTTTGCTAACATTGCACTAATTTAACATTAAATTTTATTTATTTGGGGGGGGGAGCGCACTGGATAACAAGCTGGCGTAGAGTGCGAGAGGTAGTGAGTTCGAGCCCCCGTTGGGCGGATTTGATTTGTAGGCTGTTATTAGCGCCATGTAATTGCAAAGCTGTCTGCTGCTCAGTTAGTAGTTAAGTTTAATTAAGATTACTGCATAACTTGTAAATGTAAAGCGCATTGCGTCTTGCAGGCGTTTCAGGAAAGAAAAGGCTATTATTATTTATTTGATATTTCAGTGGAATCAATTAAGACGCTGCAGTTTGACGTGAATGGCTTTCGAATTCCTACGTGGTTTTTAATAAATTCCAAACAACAAGGGGAAAAGTCAATGTTCACGTACGACAATTTGGAAGAGGATGTAGATAAGAAATTTGATGAGAAAGACTTCGACTGGCCAGGAAAAGCAACGAAAGCTCCAGCGGACACACCGGAATGTGGATTTCATGACGAGCTTTGCTACAGCCTCAAAAGTTATTATTTCTCTTTCAACAATTGCGTCCGTTACTATTAAGTCATGTTCTTCTCTTCTTCTTCTTCTTCTTCTTTTTCTTCTTCTTCTTCTTCTTCTTCTTCTTCTTCTTCTTCTTATTTTATTTTTTTATTATTATTACTATTATTATTTCCCTTTAATATCTTCAACAAATAACACTAGCAACAGGAAGTACAATAAACTAGGGAAGCAAATAGCTATAAAATTATTGTTATAATCTTCTCTGTATTCGGCTGAGCTAAAGTGCCTCGAAAGGCCACCGAGTTGAAACGCTGAACGGTTAAAGAGAGTCGCTGCAACAGAAAAATGGTCCCATTCAGATCACCAGAAGACAAAGTTAGGAGTTATCGTTGTTATTATTGCTATTGTTATTACTATTATTATAATTATTATCATCATCATCATCATCATCATCATCATCATCATCATCCTTTCATTACCTTCAACAATCAAGTTCAATCAAGGGAGTGGGCCTACAATTAATTTGGGAAGCATTGCTAGGCCTAGCTACTGTACTTTTGTAAATGAATTATTATTTTTTACTAGCTGTACCCGGCCACGCGTTGCTGTGGCAGAAAAGACCTCCCCTCCCCCTCCTCCTCCCCTCCCCCTCCCCCTCCCCCTCCCCTCCCCTTTCCCCTCCCCCTCCCCCTTCCCTCCCCCTCCTTCTTCCCTCTCCCCCCCCCTCCCCTCCCCCTTCCCCTCCCCCTCCCCTCCTCCTCCCCTCCCCATCTCCCTCCCCCTCCCCCTACCCCTCCCCCTCTCCCTCCCCCTCCCCCTCCCCCTCCTTACCCTCTTCGTCCCGCTCCCTCCGCTCCTTTCCTCCGTCACACCGTCCAAGGCCGCTTTCGGAAATTAATAAGCGAGTCGCTTATGACGTCACAGCACGCAACCTCATTGATGGTTGGTCTGTTTGGGAACAACGCGTTTATGAAATCTGGCAGCCGTGGTGTTTTGTTGAATTTGCAAATGGCGGTCGAACGGATTGCAAAGTTCACTTTTTGTGGAAACGATTGCGTTTTTTCGGGTGAAAAAATCTTAAGACACGGTGCTATTTGAATGGAAGGTTTTGGTAAATTTTCACAACAATCGGTGGGTAACTTTCTGCGTGGTGTTAACAGGAACTATTGGAAAGTTTCATTTTTATTTATATAGATGAACACCATCTTTTATTTCCGTGTCAAACTATGCAACTGGCTGTGCCTGGTACACACTGAACCGCTGTAAAAACACAAACACAATGTGCTAATTGCTTTCCAACAACGGCACAACTGAAACAAAATATGTATAGGCATTAATTATTTGTATGCTCAGTCGTCCTCGACACCTATTGCGTTATATCTTTGAGTTCAACTAGATAAGCGTTGAAACAATTATTATTATTATTTTTAAATACTAATACCAATGGTAGTAATAATACTAATGTCATGTCAATCACCGACGTCGCTGCGCGACGGTTGGTCACATGCATGGACTAGAGCTTTCCACTGTCTCCTGTCGCGTGCAGTGGCGAGAAGGGGGGATCCGGAAAGACGGGACCAAGCCCGAATGTTGTCAATCCAGCTAATACGTGGTCTACCCTTGCGTCGATATCCTTCCACATGACCCAGCATAATGGCTTTTTCCACGCAATCCTGGGGAATCCTGATGATCATATGACCGAAATAGGAGAGTTTGCGAGCCTTGATGGAACCCAAGAGCTCTGGTGAAGTTCCGGCAAGCCGATAAACTTGCTCCGTAGTAAATTTGAGCGTCCAAGAAATGCGCAAAAGCTTACGGGTAGCCTAAGCTTACATTAATTTTGTTCTCGAAACTCTGTATCTGCTTTCCTCCGCCTTTTCGAGCACCGATGATTCGCAAGTCACAACCATAGGTGCGACTGACCAGACCAAGGATTTCATCAAACGAAGCTTGGTTTGAGTACTAATGGACTTGTTTTTCCAGACCTTCGAAAGCTTCACCATAACCGCCATATCAATGTCCAGCCTGGACTTAATATCGTCTTAACACTTTGCAACGCTTGAAATTTTGCTGCCTACATTATGTGAAGTTATCCACCTGTTTGATACTACTACTACTACTACTACTACTACTACTACTACTACTACTACTACTACTACTACTACTACTACTACTACTACTACTACTACTACTACTACTACTACTACTACTACTACTACTACTACTACTACTACTACTACTACTACTACTACTACTACTACTACTACTACTACTACTACTACTACTACTACTACTACTACTACTACTACTACTACTACTACTACTACTACTACTACTACTACTACTACTACTACTACTACTACTACTACTACTACTACTACTACTACTACTGCTGCTGCTGCTGCTGCTGCTGCTACTGCGACTGCTACTGCTACTGCTACTACTACTGCTACTACTACTGCTACTACTACTACTACTACCACTACCACTACTACTACTATACTACTACTACTACTACTACTACTAATACTACTAATAATAAAAATAATTGAAGTCCGTTTCAACGTTTTAATTCGGTGGCCTTTCGAGGCACTTTAGCTGAGCCGAAGCCAGAGGACATGTAACAATAGCTATAACTTTTCTAGTTTATTGTATTTCCTGTTATTGATATGTTTTCTTGAAGATATCAAAAATTTTAATAATAATAATAATAATAATAATAATAATAATAATAATAATAATAATAATAATAATAATAATAATAATAATAAGTCAGACGGCCTTACCATGATTCCATGGCGTGCGGGTCGTCATCTTGTGTGGGATGCGACAGTGGTGGACACTTTGGCACCATCATACATCCAGGCCACGGCTTCGACGGCGGGCGCGGCTGCCGAGATTGCAACGGAAAGGAAAAACACTAAATACGTCTCTCTTGTAAACACTCACTTTTTCGTTCCTTTAGCCCTTGAGACCTTAGGACCCATTTGCAGTATTGGCCTCGACTTTCTGTCTGATTTAGGTCGCATTCTAACATTGTCTTCCGGTGATATGAGAGAGACCTGTTTTTTGCTGCAACGCCTCTCTATTACTGTCCAGCGCTTCAACTCGGTGGCCTTTCGAGGCACTTTAGCTGAGCCGAAGCCAGAGGACATGTAACTATAGCTATAGCTTTTCTAGTTTATTGTATTTCCTGTTATTGATATGTTGTCTTGGAGATATAAACAACAACAACAAAATAATAATAATAAAAATAATAGTAATAATAATAATAATTATAATAATAGTAATAGTAATAGTAATAGTAGTAATAACTAATAATAATTGCTTCGGGTAAAAATAATAATAATAATAATAATTCAAAATTTGACGCTTCCTTTCTGACTGCGATCGTCCATCCGGATAATAATTTCCAGATGAAAGACTCACTTGTGCAGCAGACACAGAATTAATCGGAATTTATCATGCCCTGTTGCAGATCCACCTTTGGATTCGTAAGATAGCCATGCTTTAGAGCCGAGGTTTTCAAACTTTTAAGCTGTGGACCCGTAGCATGTCGAGGTCAGATGGCGGACCCCTATTCAATAAATGTGGCCAATCGACAATAATATTTGTGTAATCCACTACCACTGTCGTTCAACAGTAATTCAACCGTGCAGCAGATGAGCAAAATAATTATTATAATCACAATACACATAATTTTTATGTCACTGAAGACTTTATTGAGATAAGCAATGGTCTTTAAATGGCGCTTTAATTTCACAGGTTTCGTTGACTCATTAGACAGATTGTGCACACATTAATCCCAACACTTTTAACCAGAAGATACGTCCTTGTCATTCTGAATAGACGTTATATAATTATCTTGAGTTTGACTTAGGCTAACTGTAGCTTAGTCGAGTCAGCATCATTGGAGATGACAACGTTTTGGAGAGCAATGATGAATCAAGATAATAAAATTTCTGGCCTAGAACAGCCGAATAGTATCTACATTTATTGATCGGTTAATTCTTATCAGTTTATAAGAAAGCTCGGCATTGACAAAATAGTTTATCTTCTCTATCCATTATGATGTGTATTATTCTCTGTATTGCGAAATCACGAATATCTCTGAGCTATTATGAATCAAGAGACGTATCAATATGTAGCCTAGTTGAATTATATTTTGTAATTCATGTGTTTACAATTAGGTTTCTTATTATAGCGAAAAATCAAAGAAACACACAATAATTTAGAAATGTTGACATTTTTCAGAGAAGATTTTGATCGGGACGTGTTCAGCACTTGGGGCTCTCGTAGTCTCGGGTATTATAATCGCAATCTACGTTTCTCGGTATGTATTCAATAAATTTAATTATATAAGTCTCTGCAATATAATACTGGATTGGACGCCGACGGGATGGAAAAGGAGTCGAGGAAGACCCAGAAAGACCTGGCGAAGCACGGTTACTCAGGATTTGGAAGACGGCGGAATGACGTGGGAGGATGCTCGGATGACTGCAGAAGACAGGATAACGTGGAGAGGCTGTGTCGCCCGATGCGCTGCCAGCGCAAGGACGGACTAAGTGCTAAGTAAGTAAGTGCAATATAATAATTATGGAGCATTAAAGGATAATTATCTAGGCAGCTGATTAACGTGGGCTGTTGAGACGTTGCTGACTAGGAGCTCTTTTAACATTGGGACATCACATCTGAAAAATGTCTTTAGTGCACTAATTTAACGATTTGGCAATCCAGTGTTCATTTCTATCGTTGATCTTCCAACACTTCATTCAAATCATGAAAATTGCAAACATTTGTAGCATTGTTTCATCAAACGTGACTTTCATTCGCACAATGTTAAGTTGCAATAGTGTGGTTTCAGGCGGATGAAAGCCGAGGGCGAAAGAAAAACTCTGGCCGAGTGGCAAGTGAATTGGTCGAAAGTCGTCGTCTTAGGAGACAACGTATGTCTATTAATATACCGGTAACATAAGACTTAACCCTCCTGTTAAAACACGCTGTCAGTTTCGGATTGTCACGGTCATAACTTTATCTGCATAATGTCCTCAGATACAAACAAACACCCATAGTAACCTTCACACATGCATAGAAAAAAGCCATAATTTTATAGGCCTAGCTTACATGTACAATTGTACATTGTACACGGAGCCTTCCAGTAGGCTACTTTTAGAACAACGGAACGTTTACATATTTCGAGGCTCTATTACACACCGCGGTGACAATTATGTTGATAATAATTCTGCGGTAAGCCTATCCGGTCAAAACCGCCTGCTCAGAACTTAGGCACACAATCGCGCTCATAAAACAGCGCATCTTAAAACAGCTCGCGTTCATGATGTCGACGATCATAATAATTATAGCCTAAATGCGCTTCTTTGTTGAAGTTCGATATCGTAACTTTCCATTTAAAAATAGCATTTTAAAGCAAGTAGGCCTATTGTTTATCTTCGAATCCTATAGGGCCTATTCAAAGAAAATTATTATCGGAAAAGCCACACAAAAATAGCACAACAGATGCACTTAAAAAAAGGAGCCACCGCTACTGGGGTGAGTTAATTAGTCGGGGCTTCTTATTTGAAGAAGCTCCTCTTGACCGTCGGATTTTCAAATGCGCAGCTGACCAAATCAAAACCATGCACCGTCGCCGTACGCGATGAACGTCCGCCGCTGTGTGGTATAATTGCACACAATAAGATTTGACGACTCTGCATTCTGCAAATTTAGACGTCTTAGCCTACATTCGATTATAAGACGATATGTAGTGTTTTTAATGTAGATGTTGTACTTTGAAGGACGTGTGAAAAACTTACAAAAATACGAACAGCGCAGTAGCCTGCATTGAAATCAATTAAACTAACACAGACCTAACTACAAAGAGAGCGATCATGCCAACCATTGTTTGTTTTGAACAATCGATCAAATATAGATGATTACGCGACTGTGATCATCGATATTCTGAACGCGCGGTTTGATCGAAAAGAGTTCTGTGTTTTCATCGGAGCGGTTTTGAGTTCGGAGTTCTGATCGGAGCGGTTTTGAGTTCGGAGTTCTGATCGGAGCGGTTTTGAGTTCGGAGTTCTGATCGGAGCGGTTTTGAGTTCGGAGTTTTTTTTAAACTACTGCTGCTATTATAACTACTACTGCAATCACTACCTGTGCTGCTACTTCTACTATTTCTATTACCAGTAGGTCTGCTAGTTCTGCTTCTAATATTGCAACTGCTACAGTGCTACTTATACTGCTTCTGCGAATAATAATTAATTATAGTGCATTAAAATAACTACAATACTAATTGCGCTTCACCCAAGTTATTTCGGTTATCAAAAGAGGTGAATTATGTCTTTTGGGGTACAAATGATGTTAGCTTAGAATCACATCATGTTTCCATGCTCTTTTTTAACCACTTTTCTTCTTCTTCATTGCAGGTGATCGGAAGAATTTCAGCCCACGATACGAGTAAAAGCAAAACAAGTGTCGAGGTAAGTTGTTCTAGATTGGCAAAGAAAATACTAATTTATAAGTGATCACTCGTCTATAATTCACGTAGCTATTTATCAGGAGCTAACATCCATTTGGTCAGGCAGTCAGTCGTTCAGTTGGTCATTCTACCATTATTTATTATAGTCTTGTAACGCTTGTATTTATAAATGCAACTTCTTATATAATTACTAGCTGGGGTACCCGGTGTTACCCGGAAATTTTATGTAAATAGCTGTGAAGCTATGACGACGAAATGGAAAAAACAAAAGTGTGGGTTTTCGCGCCCCACCATGGCCCCCTCCACTGGCTAGACCTGACGGTCTTCGGTCGACATGCAGAGTTTCATATCAATAGCTGCGAAACTGCAAAACAAATTTCGCCCCAAACATTTTTCCCACCTCATACATCACCCTGCCCCCACCAGTCCCATGCGGGGCGAGATGTGTGTTGGTTTGGGGCGAGGAGGTCCCGGTGCACCCTATCTAGCTGCAATTTTTCAAATGAATAGCTGTGAAACTATGGCGATGGAATGGAAATAACAAAAGTTTGGGTTTTCGCACCCCACCGTGGACCCCTGGTGGGAGAGATTCACCAACCACTCCACTGGCCGGACCTGACGGTCCTCTGTCTAGATGCAAAGTTTCAGATCAATAGCTGGAAAACTGACAAAATAATTGTCCCGCAAATTTGTTTCGTCCCACCCTAAACAACGCCCTGCCCCACCCGGCCCCTGCTAGGCGAGGTGTGTGTTGGTTGGGGGCGAGGTGGTCCCGGTGGTTTCACCTTATCTAGCTGCAAATTTTCAGGTGAATAGCTGTGAAACTATGGCGATGGTTTAAAAATAAAGAAAATGGAGTTTTCGGCCACCTCTTCTCCCCCTTGGTGTAGAGATTAAGTGCCTAGAAGCCCTAGATGCATGCATGAATGCATACATACATACATACATACATACATACATACATACATACATACATACATACATACATACATACATACATACATACATACATACATACATACATACATACATACATACATACATACATACATACATACATACATACATACATACATACATACATACATACATACATACATACATACATACATACATACATACATACATACATACATACATACATACATACATACATACATACATACATACATACATACATACATACATACATACATACATACATACATACATACATACAGACAGACATACATACATACATACATACATACATACATACATACATACATACATACATACATACATACATACATACATGTACATACATACATAGTACATACATACATACATACATACATACATACATACATACATACATACATACATACATACATACATACATACATACATACATACATACATACATACATACATACATACATACATACATACATACATACATACATACATACATACATACATACATACATACATACATACATTCTCAATTATTGATATAGATATGTGGGTCTTCTTATAGACTGGAAGTCGCGCAGGAACCAGTGACCGGCGAAGTTTTCAAAAAAGTCTGCTCGGTCGATTGTTCACGCTCACAGGAACCTACAGGGTTGGAACATGAATCTAATTAACAATAATTATTGTTAATAATAATGATGACAACAATTTTCGTTTAGTCTTTCTAATAAAAATTAATCCGTTTGCACTTTGACAGACCACAACTGGTCACGGAATAAAACTATGCATGCAGTTAGAAAGTTGAACAAGTTATGCAATTCAAACAGTTCACAAGAATGCAAATCACAGAAGACATAAATCAGAGATCTGCAAACATGCCAGGAGCATGTTCTATGTACTTTAGCTGCCACCTACATGTAGGTAATGAAGGGAAAACCAAATTCATAGGCCATACGGGATTCGAACCGCGTATCGTGAGCACTTCTAGCCAGAGCGTCATCCATCACACTAACTCCCTTCCCAGGAAACTAAGCGCAGGCTATAAGAGGCTCGAATGACTACTGCTCAAGCCTCAAACTGAAACCGAAAGGTTATTATTTTGAGCTGATGTTTAGAAAATACTTTGTTCTGATTAATGCATTCATGACGTAGATAATATTTTCACGTTGGTTTGTTTACTTTGCATGCATATGTGTTTTCTCTCGACCTGTTAGTATCATTTTGAAAAGCATTCACTGGTTCACCTTTGAGACCAATTATTTTGCAGGGGAAAACGGTTGCGATCAAAAATATCAATCGTGATACAATCGACATCTTTCAACCCATCTTTTACAACGAATTAAAACAGGTAAGTAGGCCTACTCAGAAGGAAACATTCTCTTCTCTAAAGTCATGAATCAACAGTTTCGCGTCCTATTAAAGGTAGGCCTACCTATAGGCTTAATGGCCTTGAAAACCAAGAATGATTCGAAATATCTATCGCTTGTATTTCCGATTGCGACGTCGCACTATGGAAAGCCACTTACAACGCAATCTGCCATCCACCGTTCTTTATAAGGAACACAATAATTTCAATCTTCCAAAAAGTTCCTGCTGTTGAACTTCTGCGTTTAATATTAGCAACCATGAACCAAATGCTAATACTGCAACCTTTACATTTAGACATTTAAATGGTTTAAATGCAGAGCAGTTTAAAAAATGCAACTTTTTGTACACAATTCTCTGAGTCATTTTAATTAAAGCGTGAGATGATTTTTGCGAACTACTTTGTCTTTCCATCACAACAATCGTCTCACTGCCAAGACTTTCCAGCATCTTAACAGTGTATATCATAGCAATTGTACATCCTGCTTTGCGTTGTGTGAAACAGTTGTTTTACATCAGTCACCAAAACGTTAACCAATTCATCGGAGTCTGTGCAGAGGCGCCGAATGTCTGCGTGCTTATGCTGTACGCGGAAAGAGGGAGTCTACAGGATGTATTGGCTGAAACAAAGTATGACATCAACTGGGAGTTCCGAATCTGTCTTACAACAGATGTCGCCAAGGTACACTATAAGTTAATTTTAATCAGATAAATCCTCGAATGACTGTTTCAATGTAGGCCTATCAGAAAACTGGTTTACACGTTATTTCTATGCATGGATTTGTAGCTCATGAACATTTCACTCGAACCACCCAACTACTCAAAGGAATTCGATAGCATCGAAGTTAAATTCATACGTTTTGCGATGATGTTGTGTATTCAATATGCAGAAGACAAACATACAGGGTGGTCCAGCATAAATGAACCAACTTTGAATGCATATAACTCCGCCAATTTGTGGCATTTATTTATACTTTTTGCATCACATTAAAGATATTTAACTCTGGTATTCGCCCTGAAAATTTCAAACTTGTGATAATTTAGGTTTAAATTATATGCCCGGAACAGCGCAAGCTACCATATTTTGTGTCATTTGTGACGCAATCTGGCGCCGTTGAAAGACGATGATGGCGTTTTGATCTTAATTTTACGAACCGATAAGGATTAACGAATTTTCTAAAAGAGGATGGAATAAACAATACCTTGAATTATCTGGTACGAAAAATTGATAAAACAGGACTTTCTACTCGCAAACCATGCATGGGAATCGGTGCGCACGGCGCTCACATCCAATAACATTGGTCGTGTGTCCGAGTAAATTTGCAGTCAAGACAATAACCAGGGCAGGCCCTACATGCAAATCTTCCATGAAATTCAGCGCAAAACAGGCAGTCTTAGAAGCACTGCATAACGTATTGGAAAAGATGATATAGGCCTAAAGTTAAAGGAAATCGTCGACGAGAAGTCCAACTCTTACGCAAAGAAACGGCCGTGCAAGCGTCTGAAGCAGCGCATGGCAGTGCACGGCTGTTGGCAAAATTGAAAGGAAGTGGTTTTGCGATGAGAAGATATTCATGGTAGTGACCTTATAAACACCCAAAATGATCGTGTCTATGCGTGTTTTAGCAAAAACCATAGTATTGTCCGGAAAAAGGGCGTCATATTGCGTCAGTAATGACAAAAAATGGTAGCTAGCGCTGCTCAAAGTATATAATTAAAACCTAAACTAGTATCAGTTCGACTTTTTTAGATCTAATACTAGAGTGAAATAGGCTACCTTTAATTTGATGCATTAAGTATAAATAAATGTTAACAATTGGCAAAGTTATACGCATGCAAAGTTGGTTCATTTATGCTGGACCACCCTGTACAGCAGTAACACTGTGAACATGTAGGAATAAGTTAGACCTCGAATTCATTATAATTATTCATGCTTCAATGCCGACCAAATACTCTGTAGGATTATTATTAGGGCATGGCATACTTGCACGAGAGTCCAGTTGGTCCTCACGGTCATCTGACGAGCGCCAATTGCGTTGTGGATCGGAAGTGGCAATGTCGGATCACGGACTACGGACTCAAGCAGTTCAAACGATCGAAGAATCAGGAGATCAGTACCTTTAGATGGAACTCTGGTAGGTGTAGTCTGATATTATAACCAGTAGGCTATTTCATACACCGAACTATAATCTATCTAGCGTTCGATTGATTCATTCATTATTTTATCCAACCGATCAATTAACAATATTATGTGACGCCGAAGCTCGATACCCGTCATGAACTAATGAAAGAATCAAACGAGCATAACTCCAGTTAGAAAAAAGATATTTTCACTCTGTTAAAAGCATTTTAGAGCTTGTTCATTGTAGCATATGACTAAATCGAAAAGTCAAAACGACATATGACGGGTTTTGAACCTCCGTGTCACATATTATATTTCAGTCAGTAACTCGATTAATAAATAAATAAGTCTCTCCATCAGTCCACTCAACTATCCATCCATCCGCCCATCCATCAGTCCACTCAACCATCCATCCATCGGTCCATCCATCCGTCCACTCAACCATCCATCCATCCGCCCATCCATCAGTCCACTCAACCATCCATCCATCGGTCCATTCGGTCTCTCGTCCGATAGTCCTTCCAGCAGTAAACCATCCTAGTCGTTCATCTGTCCATCCATTATTAAGATAATTCGTCCGTCCGTCCGTCTATCTTTCCTATATGTCTATGTCCACCCCTTCATCCATCCATCAATCCATCTGTCATTTATCCCATTCATCCTTCATCCATCCGTGAAACGAAGCATGTATACGTTGAGTCCCCTCCGTATGTCATTTTGAAATGGTTCTGATCGGATCGTTTAGATCTGCTGTGGACTGCGCCTGAAATCCTAAGGAAACCAGAAACCGACCGAGACCGAGTATACGGAACGAAGGAAGGCGATGTCTATTCTTTTGGAATCATAGTCTATGAAGTAATAACAAGGGGATTGCCCTACCACGCACAACTGGAGTCCATCACACCAGAAGGTGACCATTAATTTTGCAATAAGCATTACCTTATGACTGAAGGGTCAGCAGATGAAGGGTCTTAGTTTTCGCAAGCAAACTTTAAAACACAACAATGTTCAAGCTTACATTAGCTAAAGACTGGAACAATCAATGTCCTTAGAAACAACACAATGCACTATTGAGAAGTGCTAAAAGTCGTTGTAGGCTGCTATTAGCGCCCTTGTATTGCAGGCTGTTTGTTCTGTTATTAGTTAAGATTGATGTTAATTTAGATTACTGCATAAGACTAGTAGGCCAACACTGTAACCTGTTGCGTTTTGTCAACCGGATTGTAGAATAAACGAAAATCATATTATTATTTTTAATAGGTAATGCAGTGAACGAAAGTTGGGTTTCGGAACAAAATTTACAACAAGCATCATATGAATTTTGATATTTGTTCAGTTAGCAAACGTTGAAGTATGTCGTATCGAGCAGTGAATGCTTCCTTTTCATGCCCTCTATTTTTCCATTGCCCCTTCAAACGCTTCCTTTTGATAGATATCGTCTTCACGGTGAAGAAAGATCCACAGTTTCGACCAACTCTTCCGAAGCCTGAGGGTCCTGCTGGTACCGGTTGGAACAGTCTGGCCAACATCTGCTGGCATCACAAACCGGAAGTGAGACCGAGCTTCGTAACGATTCAAGGGAAACTGAAGGCTATCAACAACGGAAAGTAAGTATGTATTGTAAAAAATTAACTTTAGCGAAAAGAGAGGTTTAGGAGGCGATCTTGTGAGTATATTATGGGAAGAAAATAGAAAAAATCGAGAATACAGTACATAAAATTTCTCAGAAGTAAAAAAATTATGCCAAGAACTGTTCTTGAATGCTTGTTAATTCAGGCCTTGTTATTACTATAGGCCTAATTATTATTATTATCATTACTATTAAGTCTTATTATTATTGTTGTTAATATCATTGTTACTATAATTATTATTATTATTATTATTATTATTATTATTATTATTATTATTATTATTATTATTATTATTATTATTATTATTATTATTATTATTATTATTATAACTTCACCATTATTGAAAAACACTCAAGCCGAAAATAAAACTAAAAACAGAAAAGATTGTGTTCACGCATAAAGTGCATTGCTATCGTCCCCGGGGTGTGGTGCAAAGGTGCCTCTAAAAGCAACGGCGTTGAAACGCTGTGTGCAAATGGAAATCCTCTGTAAATTATTATCATTATTATTATTATTATTATTATTATTATTTTTTTTTTTTTCGCCCGAGGTAGTAAGGATCCCTCAGGCTAAAAGTGTAAAAATAAAAATTAAAATCAGGTTATAGGTTCTCGTCTCCAACGTGCTCAAAGGTGCCTTTAAATGCCACGGCGTTAAATCGTTGCGTGCACACTGACAAACGCTGGAAAAGGTGCAGTGTCTCACGGGTGTCGCCCGTTGCCTCTGTCATGCGGCGGCCCAACTCTTGTAGGAACTCTAATCCTGTTCGGTTTATGGGGCCAAGTGATTCTATGGCCACTGGGATGAATTCGTGAGTAGCGGGGAGGGATGCATACTTGGTGCTTTTTCGTTCAGCAGCTTGCTCCGCCGCTCCACCCGCTACTGTCGACGTCAGATGAAGGTACGACGACGCGCACGTGTGGATTGCTGTTGCATCCCATGCAATGAATCTGCCTCTTGTCCATGGGACCAATGTGGCTCCATCTGGTCTTTTGCCATCGGTGCGGCTCAGTCCTGACGGTTCCTTTGAACTTGGAATATCCGCCTTCGACAGGGCTCTCCAGATGATGTCATTTAGCGCAGCGTGTCGCGCTGCCCTTCCCATCGACCTTCTGCAGACCAGTCCATGATGACCACCTGGATCTGCGATCTCGCCACACTGGCACCCATGTGATGCACAAAGAGTCAGACCAAGGCGGAATCCCACAGCAACCCTAACCGCCTCATTGCTCAACCCAAGGCCGCATGCAGCCAAGGGGATGGTCCCGAGCCAGTCTCCGGCGTGTGCAGCTGACAATGCTCGAAGTCTTGCCTGGCTGAGTGGATCATCGCATCTGTTCGAAATCTTCATCTTGTCACTGTCGATAAGCGGTCGATCCCAGGTCTTCTGTTCTGTCGGGATAGGCTCCATCACTGCAGGAAGCGAGTCTTTGCGAGCTTCCATCATCTCATCCCGGTATGCATCGCTCCACTCCTCCGCGACCAGGATGGCACCCACGAGTCCGGCGGTCGACGCAGCTGACGCCAAATAGGCTGATGATGCCAGCATCGATATCCGCCTGATCCCAAGGCCTCCATCTCTGATCGGGAGCGAAGCCTGCAACCACTGCATGTCGCTCAGCTCGTTGTTGATGATATTCTCCAAACCTGTCTTCAGTTGGTGGTCCATTTCATCGAGTAATGGGTGATTCCAGCACGGGGAGGTTCGCAGCATGTAGGTCATTTTTGCTGCCCCGAAGCACGATCTTAGCAGCAGCAGTGCTGCTTGTGCCTGGATATCCGTCAGATCCTTCAATACTCGATCCAAGGTGTTGCTATGCTCTTGAAGAGACTCGTCCAGCGCCTTCCCTCTGAAGAGCGGGGCACCGAGCAGAGTCAATTCATCCCGATCCCTTCGACTGAAGTGCTCGAATTCCACCTCCTTCACCTCGGTATTATTATTACTGTTACTATATGTTTCTTTTTTCTAAATGTTATAATTGTTTTTTTTTAAATTATTTTATACATTTCTGAATGTTATTATTATTATTATCGTCATCGTCATCGTCATCGTCATCGTCATCATCGTCATCATCATCATCATCATCATCATCATCATCATCATCATCGTCATCATCGTCATCATCATCATCATCATCATCATCATAATCATCATCAGCATCATCATCATCATCATCATCATCATCATCATCATCATCATCATCATCATCATCGACTTTTGTCATCGAGTAGCAAAATTTAGAAGGTAGCAGATTCTACGTAATGCTCTGTCTTGCTTCTCAGAATACCTAATTTAATGAATCGGGTTCAGCACATGATGACGGATGCTCTCGATCAAAAGGAAACGGATATCGTGGCCGAGAAGAAAAGAACGGAGACAGTCGTCTACAATCTTCTTCCACAGTTAGTCCACGCGATTATTTTCCATTGTTCTTTAAACTTGGCTCTATTGTTGTCTCTGAAGTGCTGCCATGCAGGGCTGTACTGGTAAATTTTACGGTGAGTGCACGCTGACCGGGAGAAAAAGCCAAACCCTAGAAATTTTTCTTGGGCCCGAAATTTATGACGACCGCCATTGGAAAAAGTTGATGACTTTTCTTTTTTAGTCATTCGGCCAAAATCTTCGATAAATTTCCTTAATTTTTCCGTCCGAAAAGTTGATGACCTTTTTTAAAAAGTCGTTCGCTTCGAAATAGCCTGAATAGACGCATGCATCCTGATTTCCTAGCGTGTACCCGTATACCCTCCCTACCTTTTACAAGCGTAGGCCTATACCCTGGTTTTCGAGAGGGGTGAGTATACGATGCCGTTTCCCTCGGAGGTGAGTATACGCTGTATACCCGCGTATACCCTCGTGTACAGCCCTGCTGCTATGTAAATGTAATGTAACAGAATGGGATCTGAATCATCTGATAGGCCTACTTTTTATAATGTATTTAAATGTGATGTGACAGGATGCAATGTATTATGCTATGACTTTATCGGCTGTACAATGATTATAATTATCTGCGGAATTTCTCAGCTGCGCAGATATGCTGTGTCAGGAAGACCAGCTTATTAGGCTACTAATAGGCTCATAAAATGATGGAATTTCGCGGCTTGATCTTTTCTGTGGCAGGAATGATTCGTGTGTCTTAAACCGTTTAAACAGTTAAAATAGATAAAATTAAGAGTAAGAAGAAGAAACAGAAGGCGGGTGAACAGCCCTTTCCCTCTCCGTCTCATCTTATCACCGACAATAATATACGATCAGTGTACTCATCATAGGTGATAAGTTAAAGTGTGCACTGTGCAAGTGCGGCATAAATTTCAACCCAAGCTGTCCAGGACGTTAAGCACCTGACTAGGCCTACTGTGCAATTCCAATTTAAAGTGAATGCGTCAGTAATTTTCCTCTGTGTACATGTACATGTAAATATGCAGTGGTGAATGCAATGGCGCCACACAGACGCTTCATTCATTTCTGACTTCGTAGGCCGTAGGGCATGTGCAAGAGGGACCATTCATTTGCTAATTTAGATTGGAGCGGTTTGCAATGGCATTTACAGGCAGACCATAAAGACTAAGTAACTTTGACATTTTAAATTGTCCGCTTGACTGACTGCAACCGGTTAAACCGTTGCAGTAATATACAGTTTAATATGCAGTACGAAAGAGGAAAACATTGAGTGTGTGAAAATATGAGTGAGCTTTCATTCTGCTTGTTTTCATGGAGGAGGTCTACAATGGCATTCCGGGTAGACCATAGAGATTCACCGTGGCATTTTCGTCCAAATTTGGGAGTAACTGTTGATGATCCTTTCAAATCTCCGAGGGAGTTGAATCCCGTCACTGGTCTGATCATGTAATATTTGCTGTCTTCATAGTTTTGTTTATCGTCCTTTGCAATGACCGAATATTACTTCATTCAGTCTGTTTGCGAGTTTAAAATTTTTTCTGTGCATTTTTAAACTTTGCAGTGACGGCTGATCAAATGATTATTTTTATAAATATATTTCCTCTTTTAGGAGCATAGCAGATAAAATACTTGCCGGAAAAGAGATTCGTCCGCAACGCTTTGAAAAAGTCACCCTGTGCTTTTGCGAGACGACGGACATTTTTTCGACTGCATTGTCACCCAACCAGGTTGGCTCTTCGGTTACTTTACCAAGCAGATCTAAAAGTAAATTATGAAATATTGTAACATCTCTTTAGTACTGCAAACCGAGAACGTTATAAAACGAAAGAGTTGCAGGCTTTAAATTTGTTGGAAATTCAATGTTTTAAATGTTCAATATTCAATGTTCTCAACGTAATGATGTTGTATATCTCTGTGAAATCTGTTGCTCTCGAGTCGTTGAGTTGATATCCGGAAGAGGCACTATAGCCAGATTTTCAGTGATTGATTTGATTAATTCATTTCATAGATTGATTGACGGATTGATTGACTGATCGATGTGGCAATTGCTTTGCAGATGACAGAAATCCTAGCACTGTTGTTTCGCTCATATGATGACGTCATGAAGAAATTCAACGTCATAGAAGTAAGAGCAACAATAATTATCAACAATTGCCAAAGGATCATGAGTTCCAAATTGCGGCACAATATAATTTTTCAGGCTCCATTATGATGGTGTTGATGGTGATGATGATGGAGGTGATGATGATGATGATGATGATGGTGTTAGTGGTGATGGTGGTGGTGGTGGTGGTGGTGGTGGTGGTGGTGGTGGTGGTGGTGGTGGTGGTGGTGGTGGTGGTGGTGGTGGTGGTGGTGGTGGTAATGATGATGATAATGATGATTTTTTCCCCAAGGTATTTAGGATCCCTCAGGGACTTTACTACTACATGTAGCTACTTGTTTAAAAGCCAGTCCAGAATGGCCCTAATCTTCGATTTCTTGGCTGGCGAAAGTTCCCATAAACTCTACTGCGTTATTAATATTGTTATTATTATTATTATTATTATTATTATTATTATTGTCATCATCATCATCATCATCATTATTATCATCATCATCATCATCATCATCATCATCATCATCATCATCATCATCATCATCATCATCATCATCATCATCATCATCATCATCATCATCATCATCATCATCATCATCATCATCATCATCATCATCATCATCATCATCATCATCATCATCATCATCATCATCATTATTATTATTCGCTCTCTTCCTGATACTAGTTCCGCATCGACATTTTCATTCCACTCGGGAATGAGATGATTGATGTGGTTTCCATCGTCTTTTCTCACAGACAATGCTATTGTGTTATTGTGGGCAAGCAACTGTCCAGGGTCGCCACGCAGTGCCTTGAGGTAGATTGGCATATGCATTATACAAATCTCCGGCTACGAGGTACACAGCATACCGTTGAACTATACCGCAAGGGTATCATCGTCATCCACACAAATGTTAAAACCGTTTAGCACGTGCAATTTTTGTATCCTATAGATCTAAGCTTGCATGTAGAAGTCCTTTCGCTTTAGTCAAAATTTAATAAGCCTACTGTCAGGCCATGGATACTTTCTGACGGGCATGACATATTTGAGACAACGCAGGCTTACGAATGGGAAAGAAAAACTACTGTAGATGCTAAGCATAATTTCACATTGTTCTAATTGCGAAAAGAACAGAGCAAGGAGATAATAACGGTGTATGTTTCCTTCCGACATTACATCATCACAGCTAACGGCGTTGACTCTGACATAATTATTATTATTAATATATGTTCTGCAATGGTTAATTTGTGGAAGTTGAACCCGTTATACTTTCTAAATATTTTTTAAAGAATAATTAAATATAAGAAGATGTCGCGTTGCATTGTAGGTCAGCGGTCGAGGGAGCAAGGACTCGATGATTCTGAGCAGTGGATTACCGGAGTATACAAACAAACACGCAGCAAATATCTGCGAAATGAGTCTTGATCTGATCAGTGACGCATTGACATTCAGTACACCTCTAGCACCAACGCTCACTCTCAACCTTAAAATCTCCATACATTCAGGTATACCATAATTCTGCCTGCTTACAAACCTCAATAATCCCAAATGTAATTATTAGTTGCATGAAGACAAAACACACATCTTGCATCCTTTTAGGTGTGATTACTATTTAGGCTATATGTTATTCAATGTGCACACGTTTTAAGGAACCGATATAGGCCTACCTAGAGATGATTTCTGTCTCTGAACTTCGTGCTATTTTTCGGTGGTTTATTCTAGCGATTCAGTGCAAATCTCAGGAAATAATATTGCCATTGTTATTATTATTAATATTATCGTTCATAGATATCTTATCTTATCTTATCTGACAATTTATAAAGATAGAGAGTGGCAGGTGGTGAAAAGTTACGTAGCGCCTGCGTGAGTCAATCATTCACTTTAGGTGTGCTCATAATATTATGCTATTCAATGTGCACACGCATTTAGGAACCGATATAAAGACGTTTTCTGGTTCGGTACTTCTTGCTATTTTTTATAATAGTTTTATTCCATCCATTCTGGCAATTAGGCCTACGAGTAAACACGTAGGCTACATGTATATTCAGTATCGTTGATGTGAAACGCATGAGCTCGCATGAGTCTAATAGCATCAGGAGTCAATCAATCCATTTCATATGTGGACTACACGCATTTATTCTGTTATCGTCTTTAGGTCCGGTTCTTGCAGCGGTGATGTGGCGGATACTTCCAAGATACTGTGTGGGTGGTGAGACTGTTGGTACGATCCTCTCTATGCAAGACGCAAGTAAAGGTGAGAAAGGTCTTAGCAATTCAATTGACCTTTTCTTTGCTCAATCTATTTTATGGCTTTATACATTGTTTCAACTTATTTCATTATTATGACCTACACGTTAGACGTTAGCGTATCGATTTGGTGGGGAAGTGAATGGGTGTGGTGACTGAGTTGGTCAGTGTGTGTCAACAGACTAAGCGTTGAATCAAATTCGTTTTGTTGTAGCAATGAGAGTACGAATCAGCGAGACTACTTATAAACACATCAGTGGCTCTGGCGGCTTTACAGTCGAAGAAGGAGGAAAAGTTACTCTAAAGGTAAGCTGGTCGAAGTAAAAATAATAGTATGGCATTATGCAAATGCTCTAAGAAAATGAACGAACGAACGAACGCATGACCGAATGGGCTTGTACTGTTCAAAGGGTGTAGGAAACACATGTTTGGACAATATTATAACAGATTAACATCAGTCATGTGAACAATCATAGATTCCTTCTCGTCTATCACAATGATCCACCGCCCATTTCAGGTTAATTGCTGAATTGCAATTGGTATCAGCTCACTTCATTACGCTTCGTAATTTTCTAACAAGCCATTTTAAAGTAGCATTCTGCTCCGTGCAGTTTTCTTTTAAATTCGGTATCTACTCATTTCTGTGGAGGATCGATCGGGAACGGCATTCTGGGACATTATTTCAGTTGTTGAAGATTTATATTCAGTCTGCTCTATTCAGTGATTCTTTATTGATCTCAATTAGACCTAATTACGTCGGGAGCCTTTTTCTTGACAACTGCACTGCATGATAATTCGTCTGCTTCCTGACTTTATACGAAACATGTTGAGAGGTTTTCAGGACTCTGTATTAACGGGTAGATTTAAAATCCCTTCAATTTCGTATGGTCTGCAGACGCTAATTATTGCAATTGAAACTAGTGCTGAAAAGATTTATGAGTCTTTCTAGTTGTTCTTTGTGTTGATGCCTTTTTGTGTTGAGTGTTACCCTACCATGTCTGTCATGACATTGTACATGTACTTTTCTGAAAATCTAAAACTAATAATAACTCTTGAACTTGAAAAGTTATTGGGATAAGTCCACCATGTTACAGGTTCCTCACGAGAAACAGAATTTCACCTGCAATAAATTGTCATACTGTAACCTTCTGGATACCACGGTGGTTCCAAGAGCGACATGTAGGCCTACACATTTTTATCCATTAGAATGATTAGATGACTGCCTCAGAGCTCCTAGTAGGTCGGTGCTCATAGCATATATACCGAGGATTTGAAGACGGCCGCTTCACTAAAGGCTATTTAAAGTTGCTGTAATAAATATATATAACCTATATATATTATATATATAGGCCTATGTGCATAGCCAGTTGTGCTGTTGATGTTCGTTCTGAATATATCCAGGATGGAAAGCCGATGAAAACATACTGGTTGACTGGAAAGGCTGAATATCAGAAGCCACTTCCGAAGTCAATCAAACGCAGGTCATCGTCGCTGGCGGAAGAAAAGGAAGCCCGGACAAGAAAATGAATCTAAAATGGTTACGAGCTTTTACGGTAGAGGTCGGCCTCTGTCTGGTTGCATCTTCTTACGACGTGTGCGACTAAAAGCAATGGTCGTGGAAAGACGTTGCTATAAGCAGGATCTTAGCGTAACCGATGCGGTTCACACGCGTAGTATGACAACGGATTTGTTTTCACAGCTACTTTAATTATGGACCGACGAAATTCAATACGTAACAGTTCAACTGGCAAAGTTTCATACAAACATTCAATGTCAGAAAACAGACGTAGGCTAAATCGTTATCACACAGATGGTAGAAAAATCTTCAGTGTTTTGTTTGGCGTCGTTTAGTGTTCTTCAGTTTAATGTAACCGGTTCTGTTGCTCGGTCGGAATAATATTACGTTAGTTTTCAACTGCAGTATTATAAATGGGCAAAGGTGCAATCAATTCTTAGACCTAGCCAGGACATTTTGCTATCATCGGCTCCTTTTGAGCGTTGCACCCAAACCATGCAGTCCAGACCGTCGTCCGCGTAAGCTGTGCTCAACTGCAGACGGCAGCACGTTCCCCCTCATCCTAACCTCCTTGATGAAGTCACCCCCGAGAGGAGGGCAGCAGACCCATCGTTCACCCGGAAGTTTACGTGAGGGGTTTGTTCATTTAGGAGGACACTTCAACCGCCAAGGCCTCTTCAGAAAATAAATCAGCAGCTGCTGAGACAACACATCATCGGATAATATGATTTATTTTACTTGTATGTTTGATTCATTTTGATTTTCCCTCACACGCTTCGTCTCCGTTCGGGGTTGACCCCGTTCTGACTCGCCCCACTCCAGCCACGACATGGCATATGGCTTTGCACAGACCACCGTATCTGTCAGAAGACAGGCGGCCACCGGGCTTCGGCGAGTGGGGGTAGGGGGCGGACGGGCGCGGTGATACTTGGGTCCCGTCCATGAAAGAACCGCCAGGTCCACTCCGCACGGAAGACAGACGACGGTGCGGCCTTGCAATGGTCGTCATCTGGATTGCGTCATCGGTCACTGCTGCGACAAGGGGCGGGACAGACGAGATGGCCAGTGGAAGAAAAAGGTCAAATGCATGCAATGCTCTTTCTAGAAAATACTCACTTCCTGTGTCAAGACTTCAACCATTGAGGTCAATATTATTGTATTGTATTGTGTGCGGATATTTAGAGGCTGCCTTCAGCATGATTTGCCATTTATGGGACTCTCATGGTTGGCACATCGAAAGAATTACTGGTCAAAACCTTTTTGTCCCATCTAGGACGCAGTCAGAAACCGTCTACTGGAGACAAGAGAGGGATTAGTACAATAAGTACCGGTTCAAACACAATAGATCCGACCCTTCTATTGTTTTAAACAATAGCCCACTGTGCTTGAACCGGTACTTATACTACTACTAGTGGGTCCTGTTTCTTACTGCCATGCCCGTGTTTATTATCAGACAACGGTTCAACTCGGTGGTTTTGCGCGGAACTGTAGCAGAGCCAGACCAAAGGAAAACCTAACGCTTTTTGGCCTTTTGCTGTTCATTATAGAAACCAGCTAACATTTTTAGGCCAGTAAGTAAGTAAGCATATACGTTATTAAATCGCCTGCAAACACACTGCGAAAACAATCACAAAATAATTGTAGTATGCAATTTAATAATCACAGCAAGCATTTTGCAAAACATAATAGACACCTATTGAGCCGTACCATTTCCCGTATTTTATTTCTTGCTAACTGTAATAATTTTTCGTTTATTCAACAATCCGGTTGACAGACTGCAACCGGTTATAGTGTACAATTACGCAGTTGAAACAGTTTACAGGAACTCAGATAACAGAAAACATAAATCTTAACTATAAGCTTACTAACTGAACACAGTCAACCGACACTCTACATACATGTACAATAATCGGCGCTAATAGCAGTCTATATACCCTACGGGGCCTCGAACTCTTTACCTCTTGCTCTTTACGCCAGCGTGTTCTCCATTAGGCCTAAGCCTACTCTACCTGGCCCCTACCGTTTGTTAAGCTTATAGATGCTTGTAACTGTTTAGCGAAACTGCCATATCAGAGATTATTGGTGTCGCCCTCCTCTATTATCCAGGCTTAGGACTGGCACTGGCAGAGAACAATCAGTGGGGGACAATGGAAGATCAAGATAAATAATGTTAACAACAATAACAAAATAATAATTATTATTTTAAATTGTATTCCTGCTCGATGTGCTATCGTATTGAAAACACGCTTTCGTTGTTTGTGACGTTAAACTTGATTCGACTCACTTATCTAACGTTACGTCATAATAATATTATAATTTATGACGTTTTTCCCGAGAATAGATTCAAAAAAGTAAACAAATAATTATTTCTTGAGTTCGAGGCATAAACGTTGAAGAATGAGATTTCAAAAGTAGCAGCTGCATAATTATGCAAGTTCTTTGGTGTAACTGAGTTGCGTATCATTTCGTTAATCAAGAGTAGCAGGCCTAGGCTGCAGTGTAAAGTGAATAGTTTTTGTTTAAATAAGGTGAAAACTTATCACAGACGCGGCATGAGTTCCAGAAGCGACCGTAGACACTGGCATTAATTTAAGTTGCCGGTGCCTTGTAAGCAAGTTCAATCTTCAAATGGATCAAGAATGTGTTCGGCATCTGTGTGCCTGAACGCGTCAGTTCTGCAGTCCGTGCTGATCGTCTTCGTCATCATCTGCAATCTTCGATTAGACCTTCAGACGTTAGCGAATAAACAATTCCCGTTGAACATGTTGTTCTTAATACCAGCCAACACAACGGATGAGACTGCAAATCGGACAGCGGCCACCGTTCTAGTCGCCCTCAAAACCATCAAAGACAAAAATATTCTGCCCAACATCGAAATCGTGTGGGATGCAAAGGACCCGCAGTGCTCGCCCAGACTAGCGGCGACGAGGTTCTACGAGTTGTGGACGAACAAAAGCGTAAAGCCACACGTCGTTTTCTCTGGTTACTGCGAGGATGTCTGTCAGACGATGGCTCTCATCTCCAACGCACTGAACATGCCGTTCTTCGGCATTGCGTGCAGACTGACTGAAGAACACAACCACAAACTATTCCCGACGTTCTTCCCCATCGACTACGATCGAACCTCTTCCCTGCCGACCGTCATTGCTCTGATGCGCGCCTTTAAGTGGACGAAGCTGGGGATTCTGACGACGAACGATGCAACGTCTTATAAGCTGGGCTTACATACAAAGCTGGGCATCGAAGCCCAAGGCTGGGAAACCGTCTTCTCAATCTCTACGATGACCGTAATGCCGGACGGTTCCGTGTCACAGGAGGCGTACGACGAAATAGAACTCGTGCTAGAGGACATGAAGAAACATGCCAGAAGTTAGTTACTATCGAATGCTAGAGCTTCATCAACACATGGTCAAAATAATCGTCATGGCCGCCACCACCGTTGTCCTCCTCCTCATCGTTATCATCATCGTTATCATCATCATCATCATCATCATCATCATCATCATCATCATCATCATCATCATCATCATCATCTTTATCATCATCGTCATCATCGTCGTCGTTGTCATCATCATCATCGTGAGGTTTTTTCTTTTGACCGAGCCTAAACGAGCTTTGGGCGTTTTCTTCGTTTTATTTGCATCAAAATTAAATAAGAAACAAATCGATTGTCGCACTTCAATGCCACCTGTGTTATAATCGCATAATAATTATGTTCAAAGACTAACAACGGTTAACTGCAACAGCTATTCGACGCAGTCCTACTCCTCTGCCTCATCCTCTTTCTCCGTCTCCTCATCATCGTAATCGTCACTATCGGTATCAAGATACCATTATCAGCATCATCATTATCACCACCACCACCACCACCACCACCACCACCACCACCATCATCATCAATATTTATTAACATCATCTTATAATATAAAACAAAGTCGATTCTGTGGCGATGTCGCGTTGGGAGCAAATCTGCCCCGGTCAAAGGCTCTGAAGATGAATTTCAATCACGAAATAATTTTTTTAATCTTCGTATGCGAATCTGGAAGTCATCGTCACTATTGTCAGCTCTCAATTAACTTTAAAACCCGAGCTATCAGCATTTTAAATTTTGATGTGGCAATTAGTTATACAGTCATTTTAAGAAGCGATTTAACCTTGCGTCGCCGTATTTCCTCAAACGGCAGTTTGCATGGCGTCATTCTTGCCGCTCACAGTATTAATCATGTTATTAACAGGTGCTCTTAATGCATAAACCATAGACTAGAGAAAGGAGAATGTGGATGTGGTTGTGTGTATGGGTTTGCATTTGTTTGTCCATACTTATACGTGTACAGTTTCACAGCTATTTAAGCCTATGTGGAAACATCACGCCTAGAGATGCCTATATTAAACATTGCCCTCTATGGCTGGCTTCCCCGCACCGACGTGAGTTTTGGCTCTTTTCTAATCCCCCCTGTTTTCCACTGGGCTCAAGTTGCGCCCGCCACAGGCGTACGGAAGATTTCAGAAGTAGGGGGGCGGGCAAAGATTGAACTTCTGCCCGAAAAATATATCCGGCCAAAAAGTTGACGACCTGTTTTAGTCGTCCGGGGCTGTGTTTGCTCGAAAAGCCAGACTTGCCCGAAATTTGGGGGCATTTGCCCTCTGTACCCCCGCCTCGTACGCCAATGGTGACTGCTATGCATAGGGATAGAAGCCCCTTCTTGTCGGGCGTCATTTTAACGACCTATATTATTGTAATTAAAATGCAAAATAAGAATAATAATAATAGTGATTCTGCAAAGTAGAAATTAGTAATAATAATAACATTGCATTGTTCTAATCGGTGTCCGACCAGGACCGACCTTAATTATACTTCTGTCGATGTGCTGTTCCTAGTTATCTTACTCGCAATGGAAAGGCGTTACGGTGCTCGTATTCTCATCGTTGCTCAAAAGCATGGCATGTACAACGGTGAATTCGCGTTCATCACTTACGATGCCCATCTCGGTTAGTTTCAACCAAAACGAATCAATCAGTCTGAAAAACATCAGGAGAAATCTGTAGGAGGAAAGAAAGAAATACTTTCAACCATGCATGATTAGAACATCTGATCGGGAATAGTGTCATCCACACGATGAGAAATATGACTATGTCTGCGATGGTGTCACGACAACTCGTCCACGGACAACTCGTCCACCGACAACTGGTCCACTGAAATAGAAGCCGGATTAACGAGAATGCGCTTGAGAAATGGAAACTGGATGAAAGTTCTTTATTTACGAAATAGGAGCTGGGTTTATGAAACAGTCTAATGGTTTTCTTGCTTAAATAGAAGCTGAATTGACGATTTTCATCGTGTGTCTCAACATGCATCCAGCTTCTATTTCAGATAGAACAAAAACTTGATCCATCTTCCATTTCTTAACCGGTTTTTCATCAATCCAGCTTCTATTTCACCTGTAAAAACCTTCATCCAGCTTCCATTTCTCAAGCGTTTTCTCATTAATCCGGCTTCTATTTCGGTGGACGAGTTGTCGTCGGACGAGTTGTCGGTGGACCAGTTGTCGTGGAACCGTCTACGAGGGCGAGTGCACACTATGAATAGACACCATTGCATAATAATAATAATATAATAATAATAATAATAATAATAATAATAATAATAATAATAATAATAACAATAATAATAGTCACATTAATGATAATAATACTAATAGTAATTGGCAGATAATTATTATAACTAGTCCGGAATTGTCAGGCCTCGTCTTCAGGGTTTGAACAGAAAGAGCCTCGGAATAGGCATAGTAATAATAATAATAATAATAATAATAATAATAGTAGTAGTAGTAGTAGTAGTAGTAGTTGTTGTTGTTGTTGTAGTTGTAGTAGTAATAATAATTATAATGCTGATGATGATGACGATGATGATGATGATGATGATGATGATGATGATGATGATGATGATGATGATGATGATGATGATGATGATGATGATGATGATGATGATGATGATGATGATGATGATGATGATGATGATGATGATGATGATGATGATGATGATGATGATGATGATGATGATGATGATGATGATGATGATGATGATGATGATAATAATAATAATATTAATAATAATAATAATAACAATAATAATGTTAATAATAATAAAATATTCTCTTTCGTGTCTCTGGTAGGCTTAAGATAATTATTCCAACCAATATTATATAGTTGATACTTTGCACTTACGATTGCACAATCACGAATCACCGAAAATTTAAATCCAGGTAGCCTAGTAGTATCTCTGCATCGTGTTTCAGTTAAGCCCGAGCATATAAACGCAACAGGCGAGGAGTGGAGGACGGCTAGAGTGGGACTTCTCAGCATCATGCCTCGTAACGAATACACCCTACTCGAAGGTGGAGAGTTCGTTAAGAAAATCAGCACTCACGTCCTGCAGAGTTCGAATATACCAGCGCAGCTCCGATGGATTAGTCTAAAATCTCTATCCTTGAAGGTGAATTTAAAAATCTTTATTCTAGCGATGTAAGACTTACCTAATGCTGCAGGTCGGTGACTCGTCGAAATAGCCCGGTCAAAACAGCCCAGTCATAATCGCTCAATGACAAAACAGCCCCCGTCAAAATCGCCCAAAGACAAAACAGGCCAGAAAAAAATCAGTTATCGACAAAATAGCCCCGTCGAAATAGCCCCGTCGAAATGGCCCGTGTGAATGGTTCTGCGAAAATAGTCCATTCATAGTCGCAACTGACAACTCAGTTCCAGCTCTTATATTTAAGATATATAAAAACATTCATCCAGCTTCCATTCCTCAGGCGTTTTATCATTCATCCAGCTTCTATTATTTTAAGATCTATAAAACATTCATCCAGCTTCCAGTTCTTAAGCGTTTTATTACTCATCCAGCTTCTACTAGTTATATATATAATATTATATTGTATACCTTCATCCAGCTTCCATTCCTCAAGCGTTTTATCATTCATCCAGCTTCTATTTAGGATCTATAAAACCTTCATCCCGCTTCCAGTTCTTAAGCGGTTTTTTCGACGGGGCTATTTGTTCGGGATTTAGAAATGGAAGCTGGATGAAGGTTTTATAGATCTTAAATAGGTTGGATGTATGATAAAACGCTTGAGGAATGGAAGCTCAGAATTCGCTTTAGAAGTCAAAGCTGGGTGAAGATTTATATATATAGGGGCCTAATATATATATATATATATATATATATATATATATATATATATATATATATATATATATATAAACTAGAAGCTGGATGAGTGATAAAACGCTTAAGAAATGAAAGCGGGATAACGGTATTTATATCTTAAATAGAAGCTGGAATGATGATCAAACGCTTGAGAAATCGAAGGTGGAGGAAGGTTTTATAGATCTTAAATAGAGGCTGGATTGACGAAAAGGCTTAAATCAGACTTCTATTAATAATTCTATTTACCAACGCGATCATTTTCGGAACCCATCATAAACTTTACAACAATTATTTTCATCAATCAGCTTCCTTAAAAAGACGTCGATTTCGTTGGTACAATTTTTCACGAAAATCGTGTGTTCTCCCGCGACTTTACCACAAAATGACCCCGGGCTGTTTTGACGGAGGCTATTTTGACGGGTCTAATAATTATTGTGTCGCTGAGCGATTTTGACGGGGCTGTTTTGTGATTGGGCGATTATGACGGGGCTGTTTTGACGGGGGCTATTTTTACCGGGCTATTATGACGGGGTGCCACTGCAGGTCTACAGTGTACAACTTTCTGTACAGCTATAATGCTACCGAGTAGCCTAGCCTAAAATGTTAACAACTACTCTGTGTTTGCAAGTGTTGCGCTCTTGAGCGATGTCTAGAATGACAGCATACGGGTATATTTAATTGATGATGTAAGCTTAATGTGACGACGTATGAGCACTCGTTATAGCACACCTTCTAGATTGCTACTCCAAACTACAGGGCGGACACTGAATCGGAGTTTCATGACGGAACGGATGAGCATTTGCTCAGGGTACCTACGCGTTGGCTATTCGCGCCCCACTAGATAGAAGAACTAGATAGAAGTCTCTGGTGATGGTGGTGGTGGTGGTAGTGGTGATGACGACACCTATAGCCTACTGGCGATGGTGAAGATGAATGCGGCGAGGGTCTGCTGCTGCTGCTGCTTATCATAATAATGTGATAAAGTCGGGAATTTTGAAGATGCTAATATAATATAATTATTATAATGATTGCGTTGATAATTACAATTTTCGTGTGTAGGATCCAATAAACGTTCGTTATGCGGGTGCCCTCTATGTGGCCGTGCGCGTCTACGCCTCTGTAGTCCAGTATATGTTGACGAATAAAGACGATTCAACTCAGACAGAGAGCATCCTCAGGAACGGAATTCTGCTCTTCTCTGAGATTCATGATCTTTCCGAGGAAGTTTTGGGAAGCGACCTAAAGATAAAAGGCAAGTTATTTACACCTAATTCAATAAATATTTTTTAATTTTTTTTTAATTTTATAGCACTTTTGATGTGAATCGAGGCAAGCAAGTGAACGTGGGCGCTTCTCGTTAAGGCATGCATCATCTTACTCATGGTCTTCCCGTTGCTGGGGGGGGGAGGGATGGAGAAAGAGTCGGCAAACAAATTTTCAAAATCTGCTCCCGGTAAAAATTCTTTTTTCGTGAAACCGCTTTGGAAGCCGAGTCTCCCAGATTGCGTTTGGACGGAAAAGCACTTCAATTATTAATACTTCGGATCCGTACGAGTAGCGTGAGCTTACTCTCGTGAGGTTAAGGCGGTTTTTAAACGAACATAGGCCTATGACATACATTATGATAATATAGGCCTACATAATTATACTCAGTGCCTAAAGTGTGAAAAAATATGTGCCTGGACGCCCCTTATCCTTTCAAAAGAAGTGCCTGGACGCCCCTTACCTTTCCAGGCTGTGCTGGCAATAAGTTTCAGGACGGCGTTCAGATTTTAAAATAAGTGCATGGACGCCGTCCATGACCATCCAGCCACACTTTAAGCCCTAATTATACGTATTAGGTCTGTACCGAAAATTCGCTTTGTACTCGCTTCTGGGTCAAATAGCGGGCTAAATAGCTATTCGGTATTTGGCCGAATAGCAACGATCGGACCGAATATAAATAATGGTCAGTGATTGGTCACGTCATATCCTTTTCTGCATATGTGGCTGCTACAGTGGGTGGTCTGAAGTGGTTCTCTCATTATAATTATTAAATAATAATTCATCGTGTGGTTGCTGCCAGGCCTGCCTATTATAGTGCCTACTGTCTGACTTTCTCATTATAATATTACGTAATAATTCATGCTGTGGTTGCTGCCAGGCCTGCCTATAGTGCCTACTGTCTGGCTCTCTCATTATAGTACATAATAATTCATGCTGTGGTTGCTGCCAGGCCTGCCTATGGTGCCTACTGTTTGGCTCTCTCATTATAGTACATAATAATTCATGCTGTGGTTGCTGCCAGACCTGCCTATAGTGCCTACTGTCTGGCTCTCTCATTATATTACATAATAATAATTCATGCTGTGGTTGCTGCCAGGCCTGCCTATTATAGTGCCTACTGTCTGGCTCTCTAATTATATTACATAATAATTCGTGCTGTGGTTGCTGCCAGGCCTGCCTATTATAGTGCCTACTGTCTGGCTCTCTCATTATATTAGGCTACATAATAATTCATGCTGTGGTTACTGCCAGGCCTGCCTATAGTGCCTACTGTCTGGCTCTCTCATTATATTACATAATAATTCATGCTGTGGTTGCTGCCAGGCCTGCCTATTATAGTGCCTACTGTCTGGCTGTCTCATTATAGGCCTATTACATAATAATTCATGCTGTGGTTGCTGCCAGGCCTGACTATTATAGTGCCTACTGTCTGACTCTCATTATATTACATAATAATTCGTGCTCTGGTTGCTGCCAGGCCTGCCTATTATAGTGCCTACTGTCTGGATCGCGGTATCGCAGTGTCAGTATAGTCGCATTCTTTGTGCACACCGCAGAGTGACTGAATGTTTTCGGTAGACATAATTATTCGTAGGCCTTTTAGTATTTGTATTCGGCCGAATAATTGATCAAAGTGTTCTACCTGGCCGAATATTGATAATCACTTGTTCGCTACGGCCCTAATAGCACGTGTAATGTATATTATACATGCGTGAATTATGCATAGATTCACGTAATTTACTCTCAAAGTCGTAGTTCAAATAACAGTGACGTAGTTTAGGCTAAATCAGGTCATGAATGAACTAGATGAATGGCTGCAATAATGCAATTCAAGCTTGTCAAATGAATTTGCAAGTAGTATACTCACTTTAATGAAACCTTAGGTTGTTCTCAAAGGCGTACCGGTACGGGAGATTTCAGCAGTGGGGGGGGGAGATTTACTTCTGCCCGAAAAGTTTATGACTTTTTTAGTCATTGGGTTCAAATGTCGTGAAAAATACTCTCTTTTAATTTTTTTACTATTTTCCCGGGCCTGCTTACCCGAAAAACCAGACTTGCCCGGAATGAGGGGTGGAAGGGAGGCATTTGCCCTCTGGACCCCGCCTCGTACGCCTATGGTTGTTCTACATTGCAATACTTACCATTTTCATTCATGTCTAGAAAACATGGGGCTGAGCTTTGACGCGGAGAGTACTAGCATTGCTATCTGGCTTGTAATAAACTCGAGATCGTCAGGAGAGGACTCGACAATACTTACCTACAACAGCATGGATGGAAAACCAAATGAGACTTTCGAGAGTAAGGACCTGATCTGGCCGGGAGGATCGACGAAAGCACCAGCGGACACACCGGACTGTGGCTGGGATAAAGAGAAATGCTGGTCACTGAAATGTTAGACTTTCTTATTGAAATTTAAAATTCTACATTTATTTTGGTTCCAGTTGTTAATATCATTATTATTGCTGTTATTATTATTTTCGTTTTTATCATTATTAATATTACTAATACTTCTGATATTATTAACATTATCATTATTATTATAGTAGTGGTATTATTATTATTATTATTAAAATATCATTTATTAATTATTTATTAATTATTATTATTATTATTATTATTATTATTATTATTATTATTATTATTATTATTATTATTATTATTATTATCATCATCATCATCATCATCATCATCATCATCATCATTATTATTATTATTATTATTATTATTATTATTATTATTATTATTATTATTATTATTATTATTATCATTGCTAATACATCTGTTACTATTATTGTTGTTGTTGCTGTTGTATAATATTTATTCTATCGTAATTATAATGTCCACTATTGAGAACATTTTTTGTGCAAAATGCTCTTAACAAAAGCGCGCGAAGTAGTTATTCTCTGTATATTTATTGCAATTCTGTAATAGATATCCTTTTATCGGATAGTCGACTTCGTGGTGATTTCAGAGCATCTGTTCTATGTTAAGCATGGGCGCCCGCACATAGTGGCAAGGAGGGGCACTTGCCCCACCCTGGAAAAGTGACACCTATTTTTCTAACTACTACTTTTGAGCTTTTAACAAATTTCCTTACATTATAACACTAACGATACGAATGAAAAACACAGTGAAGGTCAGAAATTTACGTTTACAAATTTCTTTAGAAAAAATGCATATAGTGCCCTTCATGAACCTACTTTTAACATCTACTTTTGGATTTATAACAAATTTTTCGCACTCGGGAAACTATTCATATTAAAAAAATACACAAAATGAACTGAAAATTTTGCATTAAGAAACCTCTTTGAAAAAATACCCGTTTTCTTAATTTCCAGCGCTATATTTTTCGTGCTTTCGCCACTGAAAAATTTAACAGTGGCCATCGTAAAATTTTTGCCCCCTCCTGCAAAACTTTCTGCGGGCGCCCATGATGTTAAGAGACGATAATTATACGCTGATAAGAATTATTTCAAAATTAAATAATTGTTTTAACAAATAAAACAGGTGCTTATAATATGGCGTATAATTATTGTCGCATAAATTCATCGAAACATTAATTTTACACTAATTTGTTGAAAATGTTGAAAATGTTGACGATTTTAGATAAAATTTTGATCTACACGTGTTCAGCACTTGCTTTTCTGATACTCGTGGGTGTTATAGTCGCGATCTACGTTTCACGGTATATCTTCAGCATGTTTATATTATATTTAATATAGTAGTCTATAATAGTTATTATTATAGAGACATCAGGGAGTAGAAAGAAGCTATCGGTGAAATATAATAGCCGATGCATCCCCTCTACATTTGCGGTTTGGCTCTTTCGGTCTAGGTCACTTTGAAAACTGTCTTAAATGAATTGTTATAGATTCCTTTTATTCATTTCAAGAAATTACATAGCGCCTCTTCAAGAAAACCAGTCAGAGGCGTTTCCAGTCCAGCCACAGCTACAAATAATTCGGATTTGAGCGACTTATGATAGGCAAAGGAATTTGGTCTAGGCATAAGTCGCAAGATATAAGATATTGGCCTTCGAAATGTATTGTTATAGAAGAATATTGCATCTGAATTGGACAATGAAGGTTACAAACAAAGAGGTTCGTAGCAGGCTGAATATCAAAGAAGACCTGATGCAGAATATAATGAGGAGGAAACTCAGTTTATTTGGACATATATGTAGAATGGAGGACGACAGGAAGATAAAAAGTGTGATGCTGGGAATTATGGATGGCAATGGAAGAAGAGGACGACCAAACAGAGAGTGGATAGATGACATCAAGGAGTGGTGTAATCAAGACATTTACAGCCTAAGCAGATCTGCGCAGGACCGCGGACTTTGGACGAAAAAGATAAAGTGTGCATTGGACACCTACGGGTTGTTAACCCAAGGATAATGATGATGATGATGATGATAAGTCGCAAAGCTAGTGGGAGGTCATTCTGGATAGCGGGACCCACAGTAGAAAAGGATCGACGCTGTCTGATAGAAGTGCGAGCTCGCGGAACCAACAGCCTCCAGACGGGCTGCAAGGTCGGAGACAAGTCGACAAAGGCTAGATAGGTATGATGGAGCACAATCTAGAAGTCATCGCAAAACAAGTGCAGCAACTCTGTTGGAGATGAGCTGTGAAACAGGGAGCCAGTGAAGAACGTCACGCATACAGGCAGAGACGGAGGCATATTTACTATTTAGAAATGCGGCCAATGAGGCGAGCAGCCTTAACTCAACTCCGCCACCGGTTGCATTCAGTGCCAGTTCAAAGCCTGGATGAAAAAGAAGGGCGACACTAATGGCAGTGTCGTTAAGCAGCAACAAGGCGAGCAGCCAAACGAAGAACTCGCTCAAGGCACACATTTAGTCCCAAGATGTTACGAGAAACGAGAAGACAAGAGAAGAGCTGGGCGCAGAAGAAACGGTTGTGGACAAAATCAGAAAAAGAAGGCTCAGATGGTTCGGCCATGTGGAGCGAATGGAGGAAAAAGACTACCCCTCGCGGCCTTGCACGGGCACGTGGAGGGAGATAGAAGCAGAGAAAGACAACCAAAAAACGTGGATGGATAACGTCAAGGAAGACCTGAAAGAGATGAATATTGACATGTCAAGAGCAAAGGATCTCATCAGAAACAGCGAAATGTGGAGAAGTCATGTAGGAGCCTCATCGTCGTCTCTCGACTGACGGAAGAGAATAAAGAAGAACAAGAAGAAGAATAAGAAGAAGAAGAAGAAGAAGAAGAAGAATAAGAAGAAGAAGAAGAAGAATAAGAAGAAGAAGAAGAAGAATGCTTAATCTCACCTCATTAAATGAATAGCCACAATTTTAGGCTATTCAATATTATGGCAGAAGTGGTCATGAGAGAAGTGATGGATGGATGGATGGATAAATGGATGGATGGGAGGGCGGAGTGCAAATAGATGGTAAGGAGATAACAAACTTGAGGTATGCGGATGATATCGTGTTTCTGGCTGGGTCAGAAAGTGAGTTGCAGGACAATTATAGGCTAGAACGGGTAGGGGAGAAAAGAGGTCTACTGATAAATTTGGGTAAAACCAAGGTTATGGCTTTAAACGGAATGGCATGCAATAAAATTATATGGGTTAAGGGAAGAAAGCTTGAACATGTCGAAGCTTTCCATTACCTTGGATCGTTAATAACTGTAGATGCAGAGTGCAGTAAGCTTATATGAACATTCGGGAGAAACTGGCAAGAGGACAGAGCGCAGGAGCGGCATTGAAACAGATATGGAGAAGAGAAGCTTTCTTGATTCAATTAAAAGAAGAAAACTCACATATCCTGGCCACCTGATGATAAAAACTGAACTGGGGGATTGTCTGGAAAAAGAGATCACACAGGAAAATTCATTCATTCATTTCGAAAACTTGTGAAACCAACACTGAACCTGTACCTGGAGCAAGAGCACGAGGAAGGCCGAGGATGTGATGGGTTGTGAACATGGGTGAATGGATGCGAACATATTTCGATCGGACTTTGATGGAGACAAGAGACAGGAGGAGATGGAGCAAACTTGTCCATGAAGCGACCAACCCTCGGATCGAGGATGGTTGACGACAAAGCAAGACAACACGACATAAGAGATTCGTAATAATTACCATTGTTTCAGCAAATAATGTCTATGATTCACTTTTCCATTGAGTGTTGGTTTCAGGCGGATGAAACTCGAAGGGGAAAAGCGAACACTGGCGGCATGGCAAGTGAAATGGTCTGGAGTCCACGTCATTGGAGACAACGTATGTATGTCTAACTGTCATCTTATATATATACGTACATACATACATATATATATATATAATATAAGGCCTACATATACATGTTTACACCGTGATTAAAAAAACTAAGCCAAACTGTTTTTCATATCTCTAATGCCTGATAATATATCACGCTAAAATTTTCCAATTATTTAGAGAATTGGACCAAGAACATGAATCTAAAATTTTATAAGATAAAGGTGAACGGATAAAAAGATATGAATATTTAAACTTCATATGCCGAAATTGCAGTTTATCAGACATTAGAGGTATAATTATGCAAAACAATTTGGTTTAGTTTGTTTTTAATCACGGTGTGTATTGGATTTGAGGATCCGGATATCATGAAGGAAGCAGGAGCAATGTCACAACATCCAATTGCGATTAGATGGAATTTAGGCTAATTTAGTCCTTGTGGCTAATTCGGATGCAATCACAGGCAAAGGAAACACCCGTTGTACATTATTACGTTTCTCATGGGACTCTCGATTCAACGTCTTTCTCCCTTTCAATCAGTCTGAAATGATTCGGTTAATCATATCTTGATGCCCTCTCTATGCGCATATTTCCGCATAATAGGCTATATTTGGAGTATTGCACTGGCTACCTCTCACTTCACGCACTCACTACCAGTGTTATTTTAGTTCCTGAGAATAGAATAAGAATAATAATTATTTTAATTTCGTTCCATGGAACGAGAACTGGAATAAAAAATAATTCTGGAACGAGAATAGAATAGGAATAAAAATTTCAATATTTTTCTGGAACGAGAACGGAATAGAAATAGAAAATATTGAAATTTTTATTCCTATTCTAATCTCGTTCCAGAAATTTTTTTCGGACTGAAGGCGGCTCCTGATTTGTCACCACGCGGCGCTATGATAGTAGCTTCTCCGTATACAGTCAACTCTATCTCTGCATAATGCTTTATGGTCATTTCCGCGTCAGCCAGTTTGTTTACGAATCGAGCTACGGGTGTCACTTAGCTAGAATTAGAAGTGAAAAAGCGTAAATATGAGTTTGTCTAAAAGTTTGGCGGGTAGAAAAAAAGAGTCTGGCGTTTGGCAATATTTTTCCTATTCAGAAGGAAAAAATATTAGTCAGTGTGAAGTAGTAGATGCCAATAGCGGTGAATGCTGTGATAAACAGCTCAGCGGGAAGAATCCAAAAAATTTGAAGAAACACGTGCGAACTTGTCACCCGGAATAATTGACTGGTAACTTTTTAGTGTCTGTCTGCCGAGAAACTTTTATTATTGTCTGACTTTTTCTTAACAGTCGCATTCACATTGTCCGCAATTTACTAATCTTATAAATAGGTCGAAAGACTCGAGACACTGTTTTGTGTGTTACTGTGAACATTTATGTTAGACATAACTATGAGAAGTGGAAGTGGAAGTGGAAGTGGAAGTGGAACTAGAAATAAAAATTTTCTGGAACTGGAACTGGAACTAAAATTATTTCTAAATAGGAAGTGGAACTAGAATAAGAACGAAATTTATTTATAAAGAAGAACTAAAACTAGAATAAAAATTACAACAATGGAATAGAATAAGAATAGGAATAAAAATTAATCCTGGAACTAAAATAACACTGCTCACTACATGGTCCTCTGTCTTGTCTCCAATGCACAGCTGCGAAGTCTCCTAAGCACCTATCAAACTATGATTATGCAAAAGCCATCATCTGTATCTTCATCTATCTCAATGCGTATAACTGGATAAAACAAGAATTACAGTAGGCTTGCAAGTGATCGCAAATTTCAATCGTGTGTCTGAGTCAAGCTGCGTCACTTTGGTAACAGGTGTCCGGAAAATCTAACGGAAGCGACTTGAAGAAAAGCATGACCAGTTTCGCGGTAAGCTGCATTTGGATTCCTCAATAAATAACAAAATATATAGGCCTAAGTCATTCATTCATTCATTCATTTAACGATTCAATGATTAGTTTACCTGGTTATTCAGTCAACAAACCAGTCTGTCGGCTGATGAATCAGTCATACTCAGTGTGCCAGAGTCTGCTATCAAAATGACAAACTTGAAAGGGCGTCGCTAATAAAAGCGAATATTTGAACTGGCGACGATCAAAATACCGCGTAGCCTAAATAAAAAGGCTGCGATCAAAAAGTCGCGAAAGTTTGCGATATGTTTGCCTATAATTTTTGTAACGAATACAATAGTTGGTCAGTAGCTTGACCCAACACAAATTGAATCGCAATCTCGAAATCGATAATGTAAAAGGCTCCAACTTAGCTCAAATGAACGCTTGCCAACACAGTTCTTGACAGTAGGGCTGTAGGGTCTTTTTAACATAGGCGTAGGAGGCGGAGGTCCGGGGGGGGCATATATCCCCTACGCATAATTATGCTTATGTCTAAGCCTAATCTATTCAGACGATATTTCAAAATCGCGAGAATCAAAATTGTTCAAAGCGAAAAACACATTGAAGAAGTAAAACAGTCAGCAAGGTCATTTTCTAGAACCGATCATTCACTCTAATAGCCAATCAGTCGGTGTACTAGCCGGTCATTCAGTGAATCAACCAGTCAGACAATCTTCTTGTAGTTACAGTACTGTAGGCCTAACTAGCATTTTGTTATTGTGTGTGGGTGCATGTGTGTCTCGTAGGCTAGCAGTTTAGGAGAGCGTCCGAAAAGCCTCACCAACCGGTTGTATACGCTCACCGGAACCTACCGGGTAAGACAGAAGAATAGTTCATTTGAAGAAGAATCTAAGATGAGTTAGGCTATCAGTTAAATCCGAAAGACCACAGACTAAGACTTTTAGGCTAATAATTAATATTAGACCCAATCAAATGAAACTTAATTTTTTGGTTAAATTTATGCTTAAATTCACTTAAAATGTTAATTACAGAGGCGAAACTTTAGTTTTCCAAGTTCTGGGTAACAATTCCCATAATTAGGCCTATAATCATCATCATCGTCGTCATCATCATCATCTTCATCATCATCATCATCACCATCAAGATCATGATGAAAAATAGCAACAACAATTATTCAAAGTAATTATAGCAGCCATTAAGTTGGTTTTGTGAACCACAATGTTAATTATGGCTCGGTAATTGCTTCGTATCTTGAGAAGTAAAAAAGAATGAATGCCTTCCTTTAGAACTTCAATTATTGACTTTCAGGCGTACTTTGGATATAAAAAGAAAGGTCACTGTACCTCCTGTTGGGAAAAAATGGGTAGGTACGGGTGCCCATGAAAATTGTGCATATAAGTAGGTAGGGTGACAATAATATTGTCAGTTGGAGCTTGAGGTTCGCCTGTCGTCTTGTGTGCTGTGAGTGTTTTTGGTTGATCCATCTTTGCAATGACTTGCGGGATGCAAGGCTGAGTTCTCTAATGAAATAATTCGTCATTCACATTTACTGAATTCAAGGTGAACTATTTTCCAGGGGAAAATGGTTGCAATAAAGAAGATTAATCGTGATTCGGTCAACATTCTTGAACCCTCCATTTACAACGAAGTAAAACAGGTTCGTATTTATAACGAAACTTTTTTTACCAAGGTTATGATTATCATAGCGTCTGTACAGCCACGGTTTCGCTGTACAGGATGGTATACGCGGGTATACATAAAACATGTAGCCTACTAGACTTTAAGAAGTCATCAGAAATTTTAGCGTAGTTCATGGCTTACGGCCAAAAAATCGGCCTAGTTCTTGGGTACCGGTAACGGTTAGGCGCAAACTCAACGGATGACTAAAAAAGGTCATAAGAAAAACCAAAGATAAAAATTGGTCCAGTCTGTTTTCTCAGGCAAACCTATTGCGTGCACTGACCTCACATTTTGCCAGTACAGCTCGGTTGAAAACTGATGGTAGCTTGAGAATTATGCGGCGATCGATTATTGTTGACTACCATCTGGGATCACCAACCAAGTGACTCATGTCACCCTGATCTCCCACTCTGTCTTTCATCCTTCAGGTGTTCGTGTGGTTCTTTACAAAACGTAAAATAATGCTGTTCAAAAAGCAACGGAATCAACAAAATTTGGTTATAGCTAACCGTCAGAGCGGTTGCATAATTAGCCTATACCTTGCAATTTTGATGTTTTCTTTGTCATCTATGAAACAGTTGTTTTACATCAGTCACGAAAACGTTAATCCCTTCATCGGAGTCTGTGCAGAGGCGCCGAATGTCTGCGTGCTTATGCTGTACGCCGACAGAGGGAGTCTACAGGATGTACTGGCTGAGTCAAAGTATGCCATGAACTGGGAGTTCCGAACCTGTCTTGCAACAGATATCGCTAAGGTACATTGTCTAGAAATAAGTCATTATGATCGCAATCATCATAGAAAAAGGTCAGCCTCATGCCTGCTCTCAGCCGAGATGAACTCGTCGTGTTTGACTCGGAAAACGTCAGGCCAATCGAGAAAATTTAATTCCTCTAAACAATAATATCGAATAGATTGTTGCTCTTCAACTTATGCCTACTGCCTATTCAGAGTTGAATAGGCTAATCTGTTCCCCGTTTACCAACCGGGTCTTGCAAGGTCTACTCTAACAGTGGAGACTTGATTAAAATAATGCTGATCAAAAAAGACTGTAGGGCTGTTGCTTCACAGGGCATGGCATACTTGCACGAGAGTCCAGTTGGTCCTCACGGTCATCTGGCGAGCTCCAATTGCGTTGTGGATCTGAAGTGGGAATGTCGGATCACGGACTACGGACTGAAGCAGTTTAAGCGATCGAAGAATCTGCAGATTGGTATCTTCAAATGGAACTCTGGTAGGTCTCAGCTGATCCATCCAATCGTTCCTCGATAAATCCATCCATCCATCATCAATCCATCCACCCGTCATCCATCCATCCATTCACCGGGTTCCGCTAGTGAGCCACCTGTAACAAAGTAGGCCTACTAAATTTTTGGCAGAGTTGGTAATTACACAGGAATGATGAAACATAATTCGTAACTAGCTAGCTATGTCTAAAGCCAGATGGTTGTTAAATTACGTAAGGCGAGAGGTGTATCATACGGAATGGACTGCAACCGTCAGTTCACTTTGCCTTTCTCTCTAGTAGTCTTTCATCATCCTTCTCTCGTCTCAAATCCTGGGTTTTTTCTCTCAGGGTCGATCATCCTGGGAGCGCTTCTGAAAGACTTTTGCCCAGAGAAGCGCTTTATAAATTGTCAACTTGATTTCTTTTGAAATGGTTCTGATCGGATCGTTTAGATCTGCTGTGGACTGCGCCTGAAATCCTAAAGAAACCAGATACCGACCGAGACCGAGTATACGGAACAAAGGAAGGCGACGTCTATTCTTTTGGAATCATAGTCTCTGAAATAATAACAAAGGAAATGCCCTTCCGTTCTCACATGGAGTCCATCACACCAGAAGGTGGGTCTGATGACCACTTAGAAAAGTTTGAATTTGATCAGTTTTTCTATAGGCCTGATCTTAGGCACATAATATAATGTACATTTCCCATGCCTAACAATTCAATTAGGCCTAGACCAAGGCAGATCTTGCGCGAAACATCAACAGCCCTACTAGCATTGTCCCAGATTTAAATCTGCACAGAAAACGGGTGATGAAGGATTTCTAACGCAGTATGATTGTGTGGAACTCCGGTTATTCAAATGCATTCCTCTTTTCCTCAAGTTAAATTTATGTAGGTGAGTTGCAGGCTATACAATACATGGTGTAGTGAGTGATGGCAAAGGCAAAGACTGGATGCTAATAAATAATTTCGATTCTATCTAGCAGTATATGAAGTTCAATTCCAATGCACCATTCCGTAATTGGAATTTGTATGCTATTAACAACCGTTAATATTAGTGACTAAGAAAGTGGTGAGGCAACTGGATGCTTTTAAAGAACTTCCTTTCAGCTGTCTCGTACATTTTCCCTATTGTCGTTGGACAAAATATTAATGACCGTTGCGCAGAGTTATGTGCAAAAAAGACGCACCTCTGTCAAGTGAATCCGTTCTCGGTTAGCCTCTACAAGAATGGAGAAGCATTTGAACGTGAAGACTACGATGGATTGCAACATTATTTTTTTAAATTCTGTTCAGTGAAAGGCAGTCCTTAAGAAAGTTGCTATTTTCTTCTTTCAGAACGGAGGTTTTTAGTTGACTTTGGCGTTGGCTTCAAGCATTCCAAATTTTATTATAATATACATAGGACCTACAATGTCCTACATATTATGTCTTATGTTATTACTTGGCTTCGGAAATGGTATTGTGGCCATCACAGTTGTCTCCTTTTCGTGCATTCTACTTTTTTCTATTGCCCCCCTAGTTCAGCGAGTTAATTTTTATAGATGCCATTGTGAAGTTGAAGCGCGATCCCCAGTTTCGACCACATCTTCCGAAACCTGAGGATCCTATTGGTGCCGATTGGAACAGCCTGGCAGCCACCTGCTGGCACAAAAAACCGGATGTGAGACCGAGCTTCAGAACGATTCAGGGAAAACTGAAGTCCATCCATGGAAGCAAGTAAGTCTTTATATTACACTGTAGATTGTAGAAGGCATCTTTATCTATTGAGTAAGTTGGAAAAATTTCGGTAAGAAGCGAGAACGCAGTTGGTCACCGTCACCTGTTCTGTAAAGTAATTAATCGGTCTGCTAACAACTATCGCGGATCTGGTCATCCAAATAAAGCGCTGATGAAAACAACAAGAAGTCTGAAAGGAAGATTATGTTCGAGAGACGTCATGACGAGAATATTATGGTTGCCTAAGGGACAGATTTTTCAAATGAATCGAGAAGAGCCAAACCCAACATGCAGAGGCAACAGTAATTTAGATTTCTACACGAAAATATACGGAAGCCGAAGAGTGGCTGACCTATTATTCATTTCATTCATTCATTTCGTGAATTTATATAGCGCTTCTTCAAGAAACTACTCAGAGGCGCTCCCAGTCCAGCCACAGCTAAAATAATAGGTTTTGAGCGACTTATAAAAAGCAGGTGAATTTAGTCTAGGCATAAGTCGCAAGTTTAGTGGGAGGCCATTCCAGATAGCGGGACCCACAGAAGAAAAGGCTCGGCGCTGTCTTGTAGAAGTGCGAGCTCGAGGAACCAAAAGCTCCCCCGTTGTCGTAGAGCGAAGAGCTCGACGGGCTGCAAGGTCAGAGACAGGTCGACAAAGAATAGACAGGTATGATGGAGCACAATCAGTAAGGCAACGCCAGACAAGTGCAGCAACTCGGTAAGAGATGCGCTGTGAAACAGGGAGCCAGTGAAGAACATCACGCATATAAGCAGAGACGGGGGCATATTTAGGAATGCGGCCAATGAGGCGAGCAGCCGAACGAAGAACTCGTTCAAGGCGCCCAATTAGTCCAAGTGGCAGACCCATGAGTACCGAACTGCAGTGATCAATTCTACTGGTGACAAAGGCATGGACAAGTGTCAGAGTAGCACTATGAGAGAGAGATCTTGAGACAACTCGGAGTTGCCGAAGCTGGTAGTAGCAACTGCGAGTGACCAAATTGATATGCTTAGAGAAATTGAGCTCTTGATCTAGAGTAATTCCAAGGTCGCGGACTGTGAGAGAGAAAGATATATCAGGGAAAGTTGCTGTTATTAAGTGCAGGTCAATGGATGCCAATTGCCTGCGAGTACCAAACCAGATAAACTGAGTTTTAGAGGGATTTAGTAACAAACGATTAGATGCCATCCATGATGTAAGAGCATCAATGGCATTGGACATTAACGATACAGTGGACACTGCATCAGTGGCAAGGCAGTGAGCATAGGCCTGAACGTCATCAGCATAGAGTTGGTGCAGAAGGCCACATGCAGACAACAAGGAACCAATACCAGCTGTGTAGAGAATGTACAGTAAAGGGCCCAACACAGAACCCTGTGGCACACCAAAAGGGGCTGGGACCCAAGATGACCTCGAGGCACCCAATACCACACAGTTAGTGCGCCCAGACAGAAAAGAACGAAGCCACTCCAAAGGAGCATCAGCTAGGCCAAATGAAATAGAAAGACGCTGGAGCAGGATAGAATGATCAACTGCATCAAATGCAGCACTGACATCAAACAAAGCTAAAAGAGTGACCTGGCCACGGTCGATGGCACCATAGAAGTCAGATAATAGGCGAACTAAAAGAGTTTCAGTAGAGTGATTTCTACGGAAACCTGATTGCTGAGAGGGGAGTAACCCATTCATGTCTAAATATGCAATTAATTGGTTTGCAACAATTCGTTCTAAAATTTTGGATAAAAAAGTAACATTTGCAATTGGCCTGTAGTTGGCTGGATCATTTCGGTCCAGACCATCTCGTTTCAGAACAGGAAGCAGGATTGACTGTTTTTGAGAAGATGGAAGATGGGTTTCTTGGATAACCTCTGGGGCACACACATGCCAAGAAAATGCTAGCTATAAGATACAGTTTTGAGCCTCGCAATCTGCGCTGCTGCTCAATTACGCCATTAGCGGGGGCGCGATGGAGTAGGCTAGTTATGGGTTCGGTGCTTTGGAGCCGGTGGATTCCAGGTTCGAATTCATCACAAGCCAACGCGTAAGGACCTTGAGCAAGTCCTTCACTCGCAATTGCTCATGCACATCTTAGTTCCTAGATTGCTTACATTCCCCTTCTATATTATCTTGTCAAGCCTTCCAAATGCATTGCTGCCTTCCTTACGATAAGTCCTTACCGAACATTCTGGAACACAACATTGTCCATTTGTGACCATTCCGATTTGCCACCGGTTTTTTCAAATCCATTATCTGATTAATTATCAAAAAACATGAGGGTGCGTTTTTGTCGCGTATTTCAGAATACCTAATCTGATGGATCGAATGCAGAGGATGATGGAAGAGGCTCTTCGGGCAAAGGCGACGAGTATCGTGGACGAAAGGAGGAAAACACAGACGGTCGTCTACAATCTTCTTCCACAGTAGTCCATTTATTTCTCCGCTCTTCTTACCGCTGAGTAATATCGCAGAATCGGAAGTGTTGATATAATTATGCAATGTAGCAAAATGTGATCTTATTTCTGCAATGTATTTCATTATGATGTGACAGGATGTAGGATGGTAATTTGGCATGATTATTTTGATCAGCAATAGGCAACTATATCTGCGGAATTTCTCAGCAACACTGACCAGCTTATTATAACTAATAGACCCATCATTATGATGAGAGTTCGCAACAACCAGGCTGTGGGGGCAGCTGCAGTACAGGAATGCAGAAACGTATAGTATATAATATATATATACATATATATCAACGACATACCCGTGACAGAAGATCGCAGGCTTCGAGGGTCAGGGCGTGAGATTAAACTAGATGTTGAAGGCCAAAGGCAGTGGCGTAGCAATAGGGCGTGCAACCTGTGCAGTGCACGAGGGCCCCCAGCTGTCAGGGGCCCCCCGGGGTCAGAGTCATTTTTTACTTTAAGGAAATTCAGAATGTGCTCAAACCTGAATCTACAGTATAAGCTTACACAGTTACACACCCAGTAAGCTTAATTGTTTTGGTTTCAGCCGGAATGCCCATGATAATGATTAGGATGCCTTATTACAAATATATCTAGGCCTACTTGGAAATGTATATTTTTAAACTCTCGTACCGCACTCTTTCTGTCCTCCAAGTTATGCCTAAGTCTTAACTGGTGCTGCTGCCTGCTAAGCGACAAGCACGAGAAGAACGGGGGGAAGAAGACCGCCAAAATGCATAAAATTCCCGCATTTATGATGACTGCGGAGAGCGAGCTTGCACCGATATGACTACATCATCAGACATAGAGGCAGAATCGAATTCCGGCTTGATCAGTGCATAGGTGGTGGTTGACATGGATATTGACACTGAGCCGAGTAGGTCTCGAACTTCAGAGGCTACGGTAGCAGTTACATCACCAATGGATTCAGGCTTGACACCTCAAAAGTGGTGGATATTTTTGCAAAAGAGGAAACGCTCAAACGAGCATTTTAGCATTTCGGATTTAGACCCCCGTATAGGAGGTTAGCCGTAGACTTGATTGAGTCATTTCACACTTGCCAAATTTGTTACATTTTCCCGCTCTTCTATATATCAACAAACCCAATAGCTTGGGGAATTTAAGTAGGACCTATGGGTAATTGATGATTGATACTTCAGGAGATGAAGCAATTTTGTGATTAGGCCTACTTTTGTATGGTATTCTAGTTCAATTTTTCTCTGTTGATATGGAGAAGAATATGTTTCATTAGATTAATTTGTTAAAATAATATTAAAAACTTTGGCTAGTTTATTTTCATTTAAATTTGGTGTGAAATATGCAAATTTCGGAAAGGAACCTGGTGTTTTGCACAGCTTTGTTGTTTGAAATCGAATGGGGTTACAAGCATTTAAGGGGCCCACCACCTAAGCTCTGCACAGGGGCCCCCCAAGACCTTGCTACGCCACTGGCCAAAGGGTAAAGGTACTTCATATTTATTGACTTCATTCAAGCTATAAGCTTACACTAAACTCTATGTACAATTATACATGTAGGACTGCTCTCGTATCCTTGTCTTCATATTTATTTACTTCATTCAAGCTATAAGTTTACACTAAACTCTATGTACAATACATGTAGGACTGCTCTCGTACCGTTGCCGAAGCACACGCAGCTTCATGATGATCGCATACGTGAACAGCGTTTTCTTTTTAACTTGAAGATACATTTTCAGATACATTACACAGGCACACATATAAACACACACACGCACACCCACACACGAGGGATCTAACAGGAAATTCTCATCCACAGCTGATTGTCCAACGCATTCTGAGTCATCGCGTTAATTAATACTGTTATTGTTCCCATTGTCTGATACTCTCTGGCTCCTGACATATTCTGTAAGACTTAGGCTACTCTTTTCCCTCTGATTGAATATCCAACCATTCCATCAGTATGTACAATTGTACATGTATGCTATTCCTGTGCATTTCTAAGTATTTTCAGGAGGGCACAGGATAATCAGAGTATAACAGTAGGCCTACTGTTTTGTATTACTGTAGATTTAGAGGTTTGCTTGGCTGATTTTCGAGTTTAGAAGCCTAGCAGAGAAGATCGTTGACGGTCAGGAGATTCGTCCGCAAAAGTATTCTAGCGTCACCCTGTGTTTCTGCCAGACGACTGACGTTTATCCGACCCTCAAGGCGTTGACGCCTGCCGATGTAAGTATCGTCAGTTACTTCAAAACGAAGTTTCAAAGACAATAATATTGAACAACTGTATCTCTTTCAACACAATACGTTACAATACAACTGAAATTTGAGAATGCCCTCCTTACAAAGCTCACAATTGCACATTGAAGTTCGGCAACCAATAAAAACCATATAATATTCGTTGGTAGACTGAAAAAACGATGGACTTTTTATGAAGATTCAACGATGGTGACGACATGATTTTGATGTTCATATGGAATATAAATAATATAAATATTGCGTTGCAGACGACTGAGATTCTGACATCGTTGTACGGCTTATATGAAGACGTCATGAAAAGACACAGCGTCATGGAAGTAAGAGAGGCTATTATAATTATTACTCAATGAAAACGAAAATGGGGGCTCATAAAAAATAGACAAAATAGAGCAATACGATTTTCCGCGTTTGACGACTAGACACAAAGAAGCCAGTGGGAGACACAGAAGCAGGGAATCAGCGATAGATGGATGGATGAACGATTTTGAATGGATAGATGGATATATGTATGGTTGACTGCATGGGTGGATTGATATATTGATTGATGGAATGGTCGATAGATTGATGGATGAATGAATAGATTGATATAATAATTATTGATTAAATAAATGGAATGATTAACCCTCGGGCTACCAAGGGGGTGGTATCCAGCTCCTTAGGTTTTCCAAACCAAACGTCTTTCGTTTGGAATAAAATTTTGATGTTTTAGGTAGCTGTAGACTGTAGGCTAGAGGGTTGATTGGCACACATTTTGAGCTAAAGCTTTTGATGATACTCCATACCGTTCAAAAGTTATACCCGATATACCCAAGGTACCAGGGGATGGATACCACCCCCTTAGATTATCGACTATAGCTTTTCCGCCATTTAATATGAAGAGGCACAAATTATACCATTCCATAGAGGGAATGTGGGGCTACAATGCTATGTTTCCATGCTCGCTGAGTCTTCTTTTGACAACCGGAAGATGAAACAATTAAGACACGCTAAACAAACCAACACACAATGCAGTTGTAAGCGTATTTAATGTAGGCCTAGTACAGCGGCCAGTCGATTGTGTGTACGCCAGCGACGAAACGGGCCAGAGTGCACAGCTGTGTTTAGGCGCGCGATTTGAGACGACTGTCTGGACGACTGTCTGGAAGACGGCGGATGGAGAGAAAGAATGAGCGTCTGAGAAATGAGTGAAGAGATAGGCTGTGATGAATATAGTAGTTGCTGTTTAGTTGTAGTAGAGAAGAGTCGTTGTTGATATGATAATGCAAGGATAGACATTATCGTGTTGTTGCTGCTGTTTCATCTTTACGTTGGATTTGATTATAATATACTTTGGAAAACCTATCGTCGTTGTCGTTGAAGTAGAATAAGGAATTACTGTAGAACTTTACCTAGACAGTAGATTCAAATCAGTTTAATTGTGAGAGTAAGTTTAGGCCACTGAAGAACGATATAGAAGCTACCGAAGAGACTGGGAGGTCAACGCAGTGGAAGAGGCGGTGACATTTGGTGCAGCACGGTGGGATACTGATCCATACTGGGATACTGATCCATACTGGGATACTGATCCATACTGATTGATACTTATTTACAAACGTTGATTGAGGATCTACATTTACACGTTGATTTGGAATATTGCTATTTTTATCTACGGACGTTAACATTTCACGGAAGGAACGATATCTGGGATACCTATCTAAACAACGGAAATATCTTATCTCAGCAGCTGTGAAATTATTCGACGTCGATTCAACGAGTCATCGATTATCTATACGACGGTGAGAAACGACAACTCAACGACTGAAAGGTAGGAAAAACTTGCTTGTCTATAAAAGAAGCAATAGCAACAGTGAAGTAAAGAAGTAAGATGGAGAAACTTACAGAGCAAAAGCAAGCAGCTATTAAAAAGATGGCATCGGAGAGAATAGTGAAATTATTAATCGAAGCAGGCCTTGACGCAGAAGAAGTCGGACAGATGTCGAGGGAACATTTGATGAGATCTTTGGCGGAGGTTTGGGCAAAAGACGCGGAAGAAGAAGGTGCGGTTGGTGGTGCTGAAGGAAAGCCAATTGAGAAGCCACAGGCACCGATGTCTATGGAGGTGTTGCTGCAATTCATGATGATGAGAGAGGAGCAACGAGCAGAGAAAGAAGAACAACGTAGACAAGAGGAGAAAGAGAAAGAGAAAGAGCGGAAACAAGAGGAGAAAGAGAAAGAAGAGCAGCGCAGACAAGAAAAGAAAGAACGTAAGCAAGAAGAAAAAGAATTGCGACAGCAAGAGATAGACATGCAGAAGCAGCAGTTCCAGATACAATTAGAACAAATGAGAATAGACCGTGACGAATCAGAACGAAGGAGGATGGAGTTAATGATAGAGTACGAAAAAGCAAGAAAAAGCGATGAAGAAATACGAAAGCAGCAGATTGAGGACAAAAAGGCTCGTGAGGAAGAAAAGGAAAAGATGCGTTTACAAGAACTGGGGAGAGCAGAAGAAATTCGTCAGGAAGAATTCCAAGCCGAAAAAGACAATTTGGAAAAAGCAGAAAGAGAAAGAGAAGAGCAGATGCAGTTAGAACAAAAGAAACTTGCTATTAAGGAAGCTCAACTCCATGAAATGGCTATTGAAAAGGAGGAACGCAGAAAGCAGTTAGACTTGTTGCAGCAAAAGATAGAACAGGAGGAACTGCGGAGGATAGAAGATCAGAATAGACTGAAGAAGAAAGACGAAGACGACAGAAAGAGCCGTGAGGAATCAGAACAAAATAGGCTCAGAGAAAGTGAGACAATGGTGTCAAAGATTAAGAAGATTGGTGATGCAATGAAACATGTGTTACCGAAGATGCCATATGATATGATGGAAGTGCCATTATATTTTGAAACAGTTGAAAATGCATTCAATACTTTTGCTGTGGAACAACAATATTGGGTGAAATTGTTATTGCCACTTATGACTTCGAGAGCGCGAACTGTATTGAACCGCGTGTCTTTTGATGATCTAGACAAGTACGATGTCGTCAAAGAGCATTTATTGAAAGAATTCAAGCTAACGGCTCGTGAGTACGGATCAAGATTTGCAGATGCCAAGAAAACTGTGGAAGAAACGTATACGATGTTCACGGCTAGGCTGAAGAATCTACTGAATTATTATGTCCGAAGTAGAAGAGTGGGCAAAGACTACGAGAAGCTGTTTGATTTGTTAGTGGCGGATAAGCTGAAAGAATGTTTACCACCAGGTCCACTACAGTTTGTCTTAGCAAAAGAGGGTACAGAATGCTTGGAAGCTAGTAACGTGGCAGACCTCGCAGACATACATGTACATGTAAACAATCGGATTGGTGTGATGTTCCAAGAAAAACCGAAATATGAATCCTGGGGCAATAGTCCAAAGCAAACCAAGTGGAACAGCAATAACAAAGAAACTGGAAGCCAAGCCAAAGGTAGTGATGGCAAGAAAGATAATTTCTCGGGAAAGCCGTGGTGGCAAGATAAAAAACAGTCAACGTGGGACAGACAAGCCTACAATTGAACTCCACCGATGGGACGCCCAACAGAAGGCAATGCAACATACAATCCGTACAGCAAGTGGGAGAACAATGAGCAAAGAGGTTTTGTAAAGAAACGTTGCCACAACTGTCAGTCAGACAAACATCTATTAAAACATTGTGAAGCACCAGGAGCGACAAAACTGAGAAATAGTAGGAGTGCAGAAAATCTTCGAGTGAACCAGATACAAGTAATGGATGCACCGTATGAACTGGACGAACGAGACGATCGAGAAACGGAAGTGAAGTCTGTGATGAAGTGTGCGCTTCAGTTCACCACACCGAAAGAAGCAATAAAGACTACTCCCATTACAGAAATAGGCCGAGAAACACAAAGTAATGACGGGTGTACACGTATGAAGAAGATTTCATTGCAGCATGTATATGTGGAGGTACGTGGAAATGATGGTCAGCCTAGGCAAGTCAAAGCATTGAGTGACGCTAGAACAGAGATACCAGTGATCAACGAGGAATTACTGAAAGGAGCGGTAGTGGAAGAGATTGGCAGAGTACATTTGCAATGTATGGTTGGAGAGCCTATTCCAGCTAAGTTAGTGAAGATTGATGTGAGAATGAGTGGTCAGACAGTAGGAGAAGATGTGAAGGATAGGAAAATAAATATTGCGCCATATTTGACGTTGGTGTGTGCCAGCATTTCAGCAGAACTGTGTAAAGAAAATCCAGAAAAGTTCCTGCTACATCCAGAGATAATTGCAGAACTGAAAGAGATTCCACCAGTCAGTGTATTGCAAGGAGAGCTACAAGCAAACGTGACTACCAGAGCACAGAGTCGGAGAACAGAAGTCGAAGACGAAGAAGAGGATCAGCGAAATGAAAGTTTGCTAGACGATGACACTGAAAGCGAAGATGAACACAGTATTCAAGAAAAAGAAGGAACAACATCCGAGAACAATGAAAACGAAGAAGAGATGGCTGCATGTGAACGAAATGATAGTGAAGATTCGGAGAGCGATATGGAAATTGGGGAGAACATGAGGGAATTGTTTATGGAGGATACGAATGATGAAAGACAATTGGAGGATGCAAAGAAATTGGAGAAGCAAAAACAGCATGCCAGCCATTATAACAAGAAAGCAAAATATAAAGAATTCGAACTTGGAGAAAGCATCGACGTACTACATCCAACGTCAACCAACAGATTGATCTCACGATGGCATGGTCCATATACTGTTCTACAAAGAGGATCCAAATATTCATATCTCGTGGACATGAATGAAAAAGGCCGACGAATTATTCATGCCAACAAAATGAGAAAGTTCATCACAAGAACATTATCGTGTGGTCTTATCGAGGAAGAGGACGACGAATTCGGATCAGTGGTAGAAACACCGCTGAAAGACGATTATTCAGAGACGAAACAGAAATCACTTCAAGTGGATGATAAACCAATGAGCGCTTTAGCGATCAAAATTTCTAATCAAATACTGTATGCAATTAACCGTATGAAAGGATATTGAAGTACATTTTGATAATTGTCCTAATCATTTGAATGGACATTCTTTTAAGACATTTAGAATTGTTTCTGAAACAGATCTGATTGCATAATGTGATTTTATATATGTTTGAGGTTGGTAAACCATTTAATTTGTATTGTGTTAACAGAGATTTTGCTGTGGGAGATGTATTGTCACAGGTGGACTGCAGTGAAGGGATAGAACGTCCCGTTTTATTTATCAGTCAGAAACTGACAGATACACAGAGGAGATGGGCGACGATTGAGAAGGAAGCCTATGCAATCATATGGGCTTTAAACAAATTGAAAGATCCAATAATAATATCTAAGATTAATGTGTTTACAGATCACAATCCTTTAGTTTATTTGACTGAATCAATGCAGAAATCTGCTAAGTTAGTCAGATGGTCTTTGTCATTACAAAATTTTGACATTCTGTTGAACTATAAGAAAGGAAAGTTGAATGTAGTGGCTGACTGTTTATCTAGATTGTAGTGTAAGATATTTTATGATGCATTAGTGTAAGAATTGTTGGTATTGTATAATTAATGGACGTTCGCTAATTTTTAAAGATAATTAGCTCTCTTTAAAAGAAAGGAAAGAGGTAATGTAAGCGTGTTTAATGTAGGCCTAGTACAGCGGCCAGTCGATTGTGTGTACGCCAGCGACGAAACGGGCCAGAGTGCACAGCTGTGTTTAGGCGCGCGATTTGAGACGACTGTCTGGACGACTGTCTGGAAGACGGCGGATGGAGAGAAAGAATGAGCGTCTGAGAAATGAGTGAAGAGATAGGCTGTGATGAATATAGTAGTTGCTGTTTAGTTGTAGTAGAGAAGAGTCGTTGTTGATATGATAATGCAAGGATAGACATTATCGTGTTGTTGCTGCTGTTTCATCTTTACGTTGGATTTGATTATAATATACTTTGGAAAACCTATCGTCGTTGTCGTTGAAGTAGAATAAGGAATTACTGTAGAACTTTACCTAGACAGTAGATTCAAATCAGTTTAATTGTGAGAGTAAGTTTAGGCCACTGAAGAACGATATAGAAGCTACCGAAGAGACTGGGAGGTCAACGCAGTGGAAGAGGCGGTGACAGCAGTTTAGAACAGTTTTTGAAATAATATTTATTTCCAGTGGTTGGGAGTTTGGGTCACGAACCCCTCTACCTTCCTAATTCCTCCAACGACCACCGGAGACGATTCTATATTATATACCAGTTTGTCGCATTGCATTATAGATCGGCGGTCGAGGGAGCAAAGACTCGATGATTCTGAGCAGTGGATTGCCGGAGTATAAAGCCAAACACGCAGCAAATATCTGCGAAATGAGTCTTGATCTGATCAGTGACGCATTGACATTCAGTACACCTCTAGCACCAACGCTCAGTCTCACCCTTAAAATCTCCGTACATTCAGGTAGCCTACCATAATTATTCTGCCTGCTTCCAAAGTGCGTCAACTGACATGACTGTCCAAACGCAAAGTCTATTATTTGCAATGAAGACAGAACTTGCATTTTCATATTATCAGGTGTTGAGCGACGCATTTATAAAATAGTCAGAACTCAATAAAATGTCACCGTTTTTAGCGAAAATAGGATGTTTTGAGTAGTTTCACAGTTTTACGCTTTTGTCGAACGATGTGTAGGGCTAGTTCAAATCAACTGATGTTAAGGGGGGATCGACGCTGAACACCCAAGGGGGAACAACAGAGTTCTCGAAGATACGGTGGAGCTAGTCTCTCAATGCACCGCCTACGCTAAGCATAGACACTGTATGCAATCCGTTACGGAGAAGGGAGCCAATGTAAAACATCCCGCATATAAGACGAGATATGACAAATTTTTAGGATATGGCCAACAAGTTGTGCCACAGAGCAAATGACCCGTCCCAGACAACCAATCCGTTCAGCCGGTAGTCCATGATAGAGGACTGCATGGACTATAAGACCAATGCTTACAATTATAGGCCTAAAATTTAATAAATTATCGCTAGATAAATAAGTCATAACTATGTCTAGACTGTTCTTTTTAATTGTTTTGCTTGAATTTGTAACATAATAATTAAAACAATTATCCGTATGCCATGGAGTTTATGACCTGTTTTACCATTTTTCATGTGACTGTATTCTGTGATCGTCTGCAGGGCAAGTCCTTGCAGCGGTGATATGGCGGACATTTCCAAGGTACTGCGTAAATGGCGAGGCTTTTGAAACGGTCAGGGCTATGCAGAGCACAAGTAAAGGTATGCTTCATGTTAATTCAAGTGACTTTTCTTTTACTCATTTAAATGAAAGTCGTTTAGTCACTCCACCTATTTTGCGAAAATCATAAACTACTTAAATAAGGAATTCGTTAATGCGTTAGCATACGGATTTAATTATGAAGTCGTGAGTGCGTTAGCTTGCGGATTTAGTATGTGAAATAACATTGGTTCGTTGAATTAATAAGCCTATTCATACCAATAGCCATACTCTGCTAGGCCTACAGCTCTTTTCCTTTAACCATCCGCAATTATTCCAATATTTTTAACATTTATTTTTATTTAGGTCTATGTTTTCTATGTTGGAATTTGGGATGCCACTTAGGTCTACATGTAGATAATGTGTTGTAGAGCTATATTGAAGATATTTAAACACACAAGGTGCCTTCCATGGTTCCTATATTTCAAACTTAAGGTAGATTTTAGATTTAAAAATGAACGTTTTGGTCATTCCCACTAGCAGGTTTTGATGACAACTCAACATTAAATCAATGTTTCATAACGTTTTACCTGCAGTTTCCATAAATGACTCGAAATACTAATTTGGAGTTCCAAAAAAATGAAGTAAAATAGGCCGACTCTTTAAATCTTAATTTTATCCTCAAGAGTTTGATTTTGCATTGACAAAATAATGTTGCTTATATCGCTAACTAGGCTACTAGGTCTATTATTGAAAAACAATGAGTCTAACCTGTTAGGCCTACATGATGAAGTAAAAATTTATTTCAACTTCTTAAATTTGTTGTTGAAAATCACACAATTCGTCAAAATTGCCCACTCTTGGGCTCTGGAGCAAAAATGAATAAAGCCAATCACAAAATAACCATTAAGCTTAGACTTACTTTCTCCAGTCTAAGTAGCCTACTTTCATTTGCAAAGCAAATACAATGAATATTTCAAGGAAGTTATTAGAGCAAATTGTGCATAATATAGCCTAAAGTTGGTAAATTGAAAGTCAACTGATTATATTCTTCTTTTCTATTTAGGCCTAAGCTTATTTCATTTACAGAGTAGGCTCAATACAATAAATTTACCGAATAAGCTGCAACATAAATTGTGCTCCAGAAAGAAAAATGTAAGTAAGCTTGTCTTAAATGGGTTTTTTGTAGCAATGAGGGTGCAAATCAGTGAGGCTACGTACAAAAGCATCAAAGCATCCAGAGGCTTTACATGCGAGCAAGGAGGACAGGTTACCATACAGGTAGGCCTAAGCTGATAGAAGAGCAAATTTAGCATAACGTTAGACAAAAGATTGAAGACTCCAACAAAGTAGTTGGTGCAGTTCAAACGGCGTCACACTAGGAAAGACATTGTGTGATAGTTATAAACGGCACTGGCTTCCTAGCAGAACGAGCAGTACTCTCGTACGCATTAGACCAATCAGACAGCCGTTCGTTTGAGTCGACATGGCTTAGTTATCACCTCTCACGACGATCATATAGGCTACCCGAGGAGGTAGCCTAGCCTATAATTCAGGTCACTCGATTCCACAAATCATCGTAGCACTTTCTCACGCTTGGGAATATCCACACACGACCCTTCTTCAAATATTCTAAGCTCCTTTGAAAGCCTCTTTCCGATTCAAGACAAACCACACAACCAGTAAATTTTTTTCAAGTCGAGACATACACGCAGCATATTGAGAGGTTTATAAAAAAAATCGACATGAACACGTCGATTCCTTATTATTATTGGCCCTTTGCTGTCGATTGACCTTTCTGCAATAATTCGCGCTCAGGTATTATCTGGGCCCTGGGGCACTGCTGCTTCTGTTCGTTATTTTAAGACGTTTCTTTTCAACTGGTTCTTCGTACCGGGAGCGCCTCTGATTAGATTATTCTGCGAGAAGCGCTTTATAGCCTAAATTCGGAGAAAATTTCTTGTGCTGTCTGCAGTCGACTGAAGCATGGGCGCCCGCACATAGGGGCAGGGGGGGGCACTTGCCCCCCTCCCCTGGAAAAGTGACACTTATTTTGCTAACTACTACTTTTGAGTTTTTAACAAATTTCTTTGCATTAAACACTAGTGATAGGCTACGAATGATGCCCTTCATAAATCTACTTTTAACCTCAACCTTTGAATTTTTAACAATTTTTTCGCACTTAGGAAACTATTTATAATAAAAATAATACACAAAATGAAACTGAGAAATTTGCATTAAGAAACCTCTTTGAAAAAATACACGTGTTTTTAATTTCCAGCGCTGTATTTTTCATGCTCTTGTCATAGAAATTTTTTACCGTGACCATCGTAAAATGTTTTGCCCCCCTACTGCAAAATATTCTGCGGGCGCCCATGGACTGAAGTATATTTATTAGTAGCTACAGTCTTTAATAATATTATATAGCTATAGTTGCGTTTCTTGGAGTCCGTATTGATGAGCAACAAAAATGGTACAAACGTATTTCTTAAATTTCAAAAAAGTTTCTAAGAACATTGGAATAATAAGACGTATTATTACATAATAGGCCAATGATACCAATCCTATTTTTACTTCCACCCTTATAGACTGAAAAATCGATATTTTGCACTTATCTATTCCTACCCTACCTACTGTAACCTCAACTTATGAGTCCCATCTTACTAGCATAAAGATGCTCAAAAAGTCGTTATAGCCTACTAATCACCAAGTCGCCCCTTAACGCTCACACCAAGCCTCTATTCTTAGAAGTTAACCTTCTTAAGTTCTTATCATCACTCAAATTAAATTTACCCAGACGTCTGAATTTATGTATAAATTCCACGATAGCATTCTACCACCTTGCTTCACATTCTACCGGTACTTTAACAGAGTTGAGCATTTCGATATAACCAGAAGTAGCCTAAACGTGACTACACCTGCATCTATCCTTGGACTAATGCACGCTAATAATTAACTATCAAATAGGCTACCTGGGACCCCTAGCATCGAACAGCCTGCCTCCCTATTTTAGGACAGCCATGGCCTTTGCCCACTTTAAGCGACTATGACGTGCACATGCAGTAAAAATGTTGTTGTAATACTTAATTATTGTTGTCTGCTGTTGGTCTTTTTATCTTATTTTTAAAAAAATTCTTCAGTTTTTTCTGTTCCTTTATGTAACAAACTTCATTTCCTTTCATGCACCCCTATTAACACTCACCCATACTCTTAACTTCCCATTTTCTCAACTCTGAAACTAAACCTGACAAAGGACACTTAACCGATCATCTTTACAACAGCCACCTACCTAGGGCCCTACCTAGCGGGATCTTCACACCAGGGGCTCCTATTGCTTCATTCTAATTCTCTGCACATCTTATCACTCATTCTATAAATCATTATGTACATTGCATGATGTGTAAGTCTTAGGGCCTAATTGATGTTGTTTTGGGGAGCAATAAACTTGAACTTGAGCTTGAACTTGTTGTTGATACTCGTTCGGAAATTTTCCAGGGTGGAAAGTCAATCAAGACATACTGGTTGACTGGAAGGACCGGACATCGGAAGAAGACGCTTCCGGTTGCAACCAACCGAGAAAGGTCATCGTCTCGCAAGTCGGATGCGGAAGGCAGGAACAAAAAATAAACGGAAAGCGTATAATGGTTCTTATGGAGGAGGTCGACCCGGGTGGTGGCGGCTAGTTGCGTCTAGGCTATTCAAGTATTCATGGCATTTGTATGCAGGACTGAAATAATGTTCATAGAAAGACGTTGTTAAGTAGGATCTTAGCGTAACGGATGCGGTGGTTTACAACGGATTTCTCTTCACAGTTATTTAATTATGGCATAGAGCGTTGGTTACGAAACGATATCAACTAGCGCAGTTTGTTTACAGGGCTCTCTATGCATTGATTGTCAGAATATTGAAGAAATCATGATTAATGCACCGTTCGTGACGGAGGTGTAACCTTCGTGTCAGCGTCGTCGTCTGTGTTCTGCAGTTTGGCTCCTAAGAGGTTAACGCCAACTAAGTAAGTAAGTAAGTATGTGCTTTATTGAACCGCCTGCAAACGCACCTTCTGTTCACGAGATTCCATCGACTGAAGCAGCGAATTATGTAGGCTATAGGATCACTACAGTAACTCTAGTCTGGCGCTGCATGCCAGGCCTTGCTCCTGCCTACCGCTGTGAGCTCCATAGCCCCACTCTTAGTTCTCGCCATTTCCGCTCCCTTCATTCGGCTTAACAAAGTCTAATCTCAGTTCCTTTTGCTCGTATACTTCCACTATGCAGTACCGTGCTTTTCCGGTGGGCGAACCCTCAGCCTGAAATGGTCTTCCTCTGACACTTCTCTCTTTCTAAAACCCTTTTCAGACTTTCCTCTCTCATCTTAAAACAGTTTTATTTGACCGCGCTAAGGCTGGGAGCGCCTCTGAGTAACCCCTTGAAGAAGCGCTTTATAAATGCATTTAATGAATGAATGAATGAATGAATGAATGAATGAATGAGGGTAGGTGGCGCCAGGTTCCAACAAAACCAAGCATCTCCGCTCGTCTGACCTCAATACAATACAGTATACAGTACAATACAATACAGTACAATACAATACAATACAACTGCAATTTGATTAGGCTACGGCTCTTCCAACAAGGCTCAGAAGTGCATGCACGGTTGCTGCTCTCCTCGAAAGTCCAACTGCAATTGTAGCTGGGGGTGGGAAACGCCACCTCCCCCCACCACCGAAACATGTCTAGGTTAAACACTGATCAACAGTACTGTTGCTGCTCTTGAATATTGTTCGAGGGAGTGTCGACACCAGTCCTGACGGAATAAATTATCAGTCGACGTGACTGTGTTACTCGTCACAAACAGCCGCATCGTAGTTTCCATGCGATGACAAAGGAGCAAAACCATGATTGAAAGTTTTGCCCTGGGACGCATAGTCTTAAACTTCCAACCAGTGGCGGATCCAGAACTGTTCCAGGGGGGGGGGGGCAAAATCTTAGATCTTGGGACGGGACATGTGAATTTTTTCCCGAAATTTCGTTCTTGGTCGGAAAAAAATCGGTCTTCGGCTGAAAAAGTACTTTCATCCGCCGAAAAAGTTGATGACTTTTTTTAGTCATCGGTCTTCGGCTGAGGAAAAAAGTAGGCCTACTTTTTCATCTGCCGAAAAAGTTGATGACCTTTTTTTCGTACGATTTTCAGAATAGGGGGGGGGGCAATATGCCATTAACCCATATTCGTATTGCTAGTTTCGGACCAAATGGGGGGGGGTACGTCCCATGGCAGATTTAAATGGGGGGCCATGGCGGGATTGTCCTGTAACGCTCGTTGGCCCACCGTTCTCCCGATCGGGGCGCTACTCCCGATCGTTGCCATGGAGAACTGGCCGCAGATACTGATAGGTTCACTGGGCGTGGTATTAAGGGGCAGGTCGGGCCATATTCCTTTGGTCTGGCTCCCACATCCAAGTTCAAAACCCTTCCAAGGGGAAAAATATCGTAGTTGAGCAAGGTGTCCGAGGGCCTAGGCGCGGTCACCTGGCGGTTGACAACTTCCGGAACAGAGTCCGAAATATTAAGGTCCGATTGGGTACCTATCATGTCCGGCTTAACAGTTGTCACATCCAATCTTTCCAACCGTTCCATCAAATTCCTCCGTTCATCCTGAGTCCTCAAGTCCTCCTCAGTCTCTTCTTCCAGTCTCCCAGTAATTTCGGTCAATGTCTGTCTCATTCCCAGCACCTCCGACTGTAACTCTTTCCTATCCCTCTTTGTATCTGTCATGTCCTCGAGCAATTCCAACATTTGAGACCGTATCTCAGCCGTATCCTGCCTCATTCCCTGCAGGGCGTTATACATCTTATTTAGTCGTGCAAGCATTTGTTCGTAAAGAGGTTCAAGAACAATTTCAGGAGAGGAATTCCTTCCTTCTTCCTCTCCTTCCGAGTTCAAATCCACATCACTGACAGCTACTTGAATAGACGAAGAAGCCATTTACCTTTCAATAATGTAATCAAAATATCAAATCCTCCTTCCACGATTCCAAGGTGAGAGCCTCTATCCCGCAGATGTCACAGCTTAAATAAACCTCATACGCCCTCTAGCGAACGTCTGAGTACTACCACGCGGGAAAAATGCACACCTGCCCAATTAACCTACAGCAGGGAGCGAAAAGAACCAAGCCCCATCCCTAATCCAGGTAACGAGATTATAGTTCGTTACAGTCCCCCTCTGGATCCGCCCCTGCTTCCAAGCAACGACAATAGAAACTTTAAGACTAGGCCTACAGCAAGAATTTTTGTTAATAATATTCTCTTTATTCAACAATCCGGTTGACACAGATGCGTGGCCAAAAGGGGGGGGGGGTTGGGGATAACCCCGATATTTGTCCAATTAGGCCTATAGACCCTATAAAAAAACAAGCATCCGGCCATAAACCCCCTTAAGAAATTCCTGGCTGCGCCACTGGGCAACCGGTTAGAGTGTATGCTACACTGTAGGCTACAATTAGGCTATGCAATTCTCAAGAACGGAGATTAGCCTATAGAATACACAAAATTAATCTTAACTATAGACCTACTAACTGAACAGACAGCCTGCAATACATGGCGCTAATAGCAGTCTACAAAGCATAGGCCTATCTGCCCAATGGGGCTCGAACTCGCTAGCTCTCGGCTCTCGCTCTCTACGCCAGCGTGTTGTCCATTACTCTACCGGGTCCCCGATGTTAAATAGGCCAAGTTCTTACTATATTTATGTAGAAAATAGCAAGCTAACCTTTCTCATGAGAACAATTTAGGGTAACAATATTATTTTCATAGAAGCTTAGGCCTAACCTGCGCCGGGATTCGGTGTAGGCCTAACATGGTTGTGGGGCGCGGTGGTCTAGTGGTGGCGTTGTTGCCTTGGAGCCGGAAGGTCCGAGGTTCGAATCCACCTCCCCGCGTAAGGACCTTGGGCAAGTCCTTCACTCACAATTGCTTAGCGCTTCGGCGTGAAACTCCGATGCAGTGTCCGCTCTGCATCGGGAGCGCCTCTGAGTAGAGAGCTTGAAGGGGCGCTATAACAAGTGCACATACAAACAAACAAACAAATAACATGTAGAGTTTTTAATAAGCTTAAACGTTTTCAGATAGGCCTAAGCTTACTAGCCCGTATACGGTAGGTCTATTATAGGCCCTAAAGCCCTATAATAGGCCTATCATAATAATAATTTCCTTTATGGAACAAACCGGTTGACAGACTGGACCGGTTACAGTGTAGGCCTGCAGTTTTGCAATTGACACAATTCACAAGAACACAAAACACAAATCACTAATCTTAGCCTAAGCTTAGGCTATACCAACAGAAATTGCAGAAGGCCTGCAATAGGGCCTACAAGGGGGCTAATAACAGCATATAGCCTACAAAGCACGTGTAGGCCTATCCTACGGGGCTTGATATCCATGCTGGAGTGGTGTGCTATCGTGCCCCGTCTATGAATATTATGAATAAGGAGCAGGAAAGTACGCGTCCAGCAGGGCTACTGCTGGTAAATTTGAAATGAATAGCCTAGGCTTAGGCCTAAACGCCGGTGACACGAAAAGGATTGTCCCCTCTGAAAGCTATCCGGGGGATGAATTAATCTATCTCCCCGGATGGAATTAACCGGTCTAGAGTCTAGACTATCCGGGGGGATAAACCATTCTATCCCATTTTTTGAAAAATGTGTATAATTAAAAAAATTATACTCTAATCAAAATTTAAAGTGACTCTAATTGTTTTAAGTGACCTAAGCAATGCTCAGAGAAAGGCAACTAGAATTTATTTAGTGTCTCCGATTGTTTTTAAGTGTTTTAAACGTTTTAAGTGCTATAAAAACAAAGCAAAACAAATTATCTAGTAGGAATAAACATATCTGTTAGTGTCATTGTTCAAAACAAAGCAGATGAAAATTAATTTGCAAAAATAAAAGCACGCGGAAGTGTTTTTTTCGACTTTTCCTCATTTTGGGGGATACTTTTATTACGGGGGAATACTCTATTTGGTGACACCGGCAGAATAATCGACATTTTGGCCAAAATGTTCTTATGACCTCCTTTTTAGTTATCCAGTTTATTTGCTTGTCTAATGTCAATATCATGTCGTTAATCGTACGTGGCTATTATGGATTGATATTATGCTTCTCTGTATTGTGTTACTTATGGGATTAATAAATTATTTAAAAAAATAATTCTTGCTTTCTACAGTTCACAACGCATAATCTTACACCGCTAAAGTTTAGTCATGGTAGATTGGTAGAAGCATTGAGATGTACGCTATATAGTTATAATACATCTCTATGGGTAGAAGCATGATTTCTTATAATATATTAGTTCTTACGTCATGCTTAGAAGCGGTTGATGACGTAACTTATGACACATTATTTTTCCACCGATGGCCTTACACATTTATAATCTTTTGTTCATTGAATTTGGCGTGATTCACAATATCAATATTGAATTGATGCCTTTTAACGGTTTAGAGTTTCTGTTTGATGCTGACCAAATTTTAATGTAAAACTGAGAACATTAATAACGAAGGTATGACGACCTCGTTTTCCGTCTTTCAGTTGTTGCTTGTGGTTTTGCATGCCGCATCACCTAGTGATGCGAAAGTGCAACTGAAGGTCGTCTTCACCATGAACAAGCAAGGCTATGGCGACGTAATAGGACCGGCGGTGCTAGAACCACTTCAGAAGGTCAGAGACGAACTGGATGTCGATGTTGATTGGAAATTTATAGACACCCAAAACAGTACCTCAAAAATTGTGTCCGAATTTTTCAGTGTGATCGACGTTTTCAAGCCTCACGTGATAATAGGGGAACAGACCGGTCCCTGCTGTGAAATAATGGCAACGCTCGCATCTGCCCTCGACAGGCTGTTTATCTCCGTTGATTGCAACCCACTCCAGTTCGTCGTGGACCCGGATGCATATCCGACCTATGCATCGGCAAAGCCAGTTGCTTATTCGTTTGGTAGTGTCGTCAATTTCGTTATGAAGCAATTCGGTTGGACACGGGTCGCCATCATAAGCACAGCCAATAACCAATACCCAATTCGAGTTCAGAAGCTGAAACAATCGCTCAGCATTAATAAGACAGATATCTTCTCTTACGTACACGCAGCCAGCGATAACACCGAGGAGGACTTTAAACTCAGGGAGAATTCCGTCAACGTCATGCTAAAGTTCTATTCTGAAAGAGCTACACGTAAGTCAATAAATTACTACTAACTTACTAAGTAGACCTACTACTACTACTACTACTACTGCTACTGCTACAACAACAAAACAACAACAACTACTACTACTGTAGTAGTGGTAGTGGTAGTAGTAGTGGTAGTGGTAGTGGTAGTAGTAGTAGTAGTAGTAGTAGTAGTAGTAGTAGTAGTAGTAGTAGTAGTAGTAGTAGTAGTAGTAGTAGTAGTAGTTGTAGTAGTAGTTGTAGTAGTAGTAGTAGTAGTAGTAGTAGTAGTAGTAGTAGTAGTAGTAGTAGTAGTAGTAGTAGTAGTAGTAGTAGTAGTAGTAGTAGTAGTAGTAGTGTCTCGCTCTCTGTCAACTGCTTCTGTTTCCACCTTGGTTCATGTCTTCATTGCAAACCGGTTGGATTACTGGTCCTCTCTTTACTTTGGCCTTCCCCAGGTTCGCTTGCGTGGTCTTGAGGGGGTCCTGCGGGCGTCTGCACGTTTGGTGGGTGGCGTTCCTAAATTTGGCCATATCTCGCATTACATTCGTGATGTCTTACATTGGCTCCCGGTTCAGTCGCGCATCCACTTCAGGGTTGTTTCTTTTGCTTGGCGCTGCATCTTGGGCACAGCACCCTCCTATCTTCGTGAATTCTTTATCTTGACCTCGACTGCTGTGGGTCGCCGATCTTTGCGCTCGGCCTCTACTCTCTAGAGGGGACTTCATGGTTCCTTATGCCCGCACAGCCACAAGGCAGCATAGGGCATTTTCGGTCACTGGACCTTCCGTTTGGAACGACCTTCCCTCTAACCTGCGTTCCCAACCTCGGAACATGTCTGGCACTTTCTATAGTTTGCTCAAGACTTTTCTTTTCGACCGGGCCTGGGTCGGGAGCGCCTCTGAGTAGAGCCCTTGAAGAGGCGCTATATAAATCACATAGATAGATAGATAGATAGATAGATAGATAGATAGATAGATAGATAGATAGATAGATAGATAGATAGATAGATAGTAGTAGTAGTAGTAGTAGTAGTAGTAGTAGTAGTAGTAGTAGTAGTAGTAGTAGTAGTAGTAGTAGTAGTAGTAGTAGTAGTAGTAGTAGTAGTAGTAGTAGTAGTAGTAGTAGTAGTAGTAGTAGTAGTAGTAGTAGTAGTAGTAGTAGTAGTAGTAATTTATTCACTTACGTCTAACTCTTCTCCCACACTCATGCTACTGTAGTTTTTTTCATTGATAACATTATAATTTATTGTTATTGCTATTATAGTTATTTATATTGTTGTTGTTGTTGCTGCTGCTGCGGATGTTTGATGTTGCTGTTGCTAATTTAGCCCAGGGCTACAAATTTCACGCTTTCGACGACCGGTTTAAGAGGCTTGCATTTGTTGCTTTTTCTCATTTTTTGAATTGATGTATATATAAATATCGGCGTGTATAGTAAGTGGATCTGAGGCTTTCAAGGCGTCGGAAATTACTTCCCCAAATCCTGCTTTTGATTTTAGTGTTCGTTTTCTTGATGGACAACTCGGAAGCGAAATTTGTGCTGAAATGCGCTAGAGACATTGGATTGTTGAATGGAACACACGCATTTCTTCTCCACGGTTTATTCGAGGACCTTGGGATACACGTCACTGGTAATAATTCAGACTACAGTTCGTTCTCAGTGTCTCAATTTATCGTTAAGACATTCATTCACTCACCCATTCTATTGACTTAAAGGAAACGAACCTAGGGGTGCCGTCTGCCCAGCCACGACAACAGAAAAAGAAATTGATATATCACTTTATGAATAAAGTTTGATTGGTATAATTATGTACCAATAAACGCACCTTTGAAGGGAGCTCTTTTCAGAGATGAATGGGGCTACAACCGAGAAAGCTCGGCGTGGCCTTGCAACAATAAGCAAAGCCGTCGAATTAGGAGTTGTTCCTTCCAGTGACGGCGCCAGGATTTCAGTTTTTTGGTGGGGCTGAATTCGTGGAGGAAATTTTCCATTTTAATTTTTCAAAATTTTGGACGACCTTTTTTAGTCATCTGGTTAAAAAAATTTTTTTGGGGGGGGGGGGTGGGCTAATCATCTAAATATTTAATTTTTACTTGGGAAAACAATGGATAGCCTGTTGGGGGCTTAGCCCCTAGCCCAACCTAGCGCCGCTACTGGTTCCTTCATAGCAAAGTGGAGGCGATTCAACAATCAACATCCAAGACTGGGCGACAGAGATCGCGGAGGTAAGATGGAGCGCAATGAAGCTCGTTAAAATCGGTTTGATTTATCAAATTTACTATCTTCTAATATGATCTTAATCAATCAATTCAGTCAACCATGGCGACAAAATTGATATAGCGCCCTAGAGAGATCTCTACTGTAGCTGCTGTGTATCTACTAAAAAGCGTCCCCGACCCGGGCCAAAGGAAAACCTGAGCTTTTGATCCCCGCACGCGGACTTCTATCTGCGTCGTTCATTCTCTGTCGCTAGTCCTGCAACCTGGAATGGCCTCCCTGTTACACTGTGCTTAATTATCAAGGGTCGCTGAACTCTGTTCCTTAAGAACCTCAAAACTGTCTTATAAATTTAGCCGTGGTTGGGCCGGGAGCGCTTCCGTGTAGCCTACCTAGAAGAGGCGTTTAAAAAATTTCTTAGATAAATAAATAAAAAATGCATACATGCAATGCATACATACAACATATATACAGGGTGGGCCAAAAAAAGTGAGAACACATTGTATAATACGAGTTATTTACAAATATAATTCAATTAATTATATTGTTTTCATATATTTTTGTGTGCCAAGTATTTAGCTAATCAGAAATCATGTTCAATGTGTCCTCCTTGCTTCTCAACGAGTTTTTCTAAGCGTCGACGCCACTCGGTTTTATGCTACTGCATGTCAATAAAACGCTGTCCCAGATTTCTTCATTCTTCGAAGTTTGATTATTGCCAACTTGAGCTGCTCAACTGTGGTAAATTTTCGCCGAAGGTAGACTTTTTCTTGCAAAGCACCCCATATATATGGCATAATCTGCTGTGTTTAAATCACAACTGTTCGGTGGCCACATGTCTGGCTCGATGAAGTTAACATTCTCCTGCCAAATAAAGTTGATTGTATTTCTCGCTGTATGAGACGGAGCTCCATCTTGCTGCTGTAATGTCCAGTCATGGCAATCACATATCGCCTTGTCTCAGAACATGTCCACAATAGTAGGCCTATTCACTGTTTACTTTGGCGCCTGGTTCAACGAACACATAATTAGTTTTACCCATTCGAGACACACCAGCTGATATAAAAGATACCGCGCGGCTGTAATGGTCACGTTCTCGTATGAGTCGACTTTCCTGAACTTACATTTTTCTTTGTTTCAACGGAATAAACAGTTAACTGGAGTGGCATCGGTGAATGTCTTTTCGTCGGTAAACCAGATGCTTCGATCGTACACTTCTCTCATTAGGAAACCGCTCAAGTAGCTGCCGACTGCGTTGCAAGCGTTTCAAAGTGACATTTTCATTTAGCTTCTGCCCGATTACACGCTTGTACGTTTTGAGTTGTAAAATTTGCTTTTAAATGCGTCAAAATAAAGACATCATATAGCTAAATAGGTAAGTAAGTGAATGAGCAAACAATTTAAGCTATTTTGGATACAGTGAAACCAGCTTTGATGCAATTATACTACTTTTTACGCGATGTTCTCACTTTTTTTGGCCCACCCTGTACATACATGTACAATTGTACATACATTCAAACATACATAGTGCATGCAAACATATACATGTATACATACACACATTCGTATACATACATACATACATACATACATACATACATACATACATATATACATACATACATACATACATACATACATACATACATACATACATACTTGGACCCAAGACCGGTTCGAATGACATCTTCCATGACTCTATGCCATGTTTCACAAGTCATCAATTGTCAGTTTCAAATGAGGCCGTTGTCGAAATCATGGTCCATGAATGAAGCCGGATCAAAATTCGCTCTTCCGCTAAATTCGCTCTTCCGCTAATTTCTGTCAGCCTTGAAACGGTTCTTTCAAGCGACTGCATTCTCAGTTGCATTCTAGCCTTTTTTCTAGCTCACACGAATTCAAGTCGGACATGTTTAAAACTTCAGAGCCGCTTACTTTTGTCTGTTTATATAGATCGATACCTGGAGCTGTTCGAAGGCGTAATAAGCGTGGAACGAGAAACCAAGTTGAATGGTGAACATTGGAACAACTTCAGGAACCAGGTTCGCAGTGGATTCGACGACTCGGAGTGGCAGAGCCTCGGACGCTGGGAGAGGTCTCCAGATTTCGACACAGTTGTACGTGCATGTATATAATAAGGTTATCGCACGTTCAAATTTGCATTGCTCTACAGGTACTACTAGAAAACTCCTGAGAGCTGCTATGCTACCAACTACCAGTCTACCACTACTGCTACTGCTACTAATGGTTGTGTGTATGTATGGTTTAGTGAATCAGAATAACATAAGAAAAGAAAAGCTGCTAAAAATTGATTCCAGTTTAAAAAAATCAACGGACAATAAAACTCCTTTGGATATCAAAGTCTACCAAAAGACATCTTTCTACTTTCTTACACACCTTCCAATTTGGAACGATGAAAAGAAGTCTTGCGTAAATGGAGGTGTCTTGACTCTTTGTTCAAATGATGGCACATGGATACCACCGCCACGAAACGGGTGTGTGGCCTATGCTTTTAATACTTAATATTTATATTACATCATTATAATATTATTTAAAAACACTTATTTTCATCAATCCGACTTCCATAAAAGAATACTTTTCGTCAGTCGTTTTGTAATCCACCGCGGGTGGACGAATCGTCCATGGACGAATCGTCCATGACGAACCGTCCATGACGAATCGTCCGTAGAAGAAACGTCCGCATACGAATATTTCCGCCGTCCACGAAATAAAGTCTCCCCGTTCAGCGTTAAAATGGGCTACAGTTGCATCAAAATTTAGAGACGAGCAGGCTAAACGGTTAGTTTACGTCGTCAGATTAGGCCTAGGACTATATATACCAAGAAAATATATATACTTTTACTTGAGAAAATTTCTTCTAATACAGAGTTTCAGCCAGAGGGAGATTTTGTTTCGAGCGGGGAGACTTTGTATCGAGGGGGGAGGGGAAAGAGATTTTATTTCGTGCCGAGGGCAGGCCGCGCATGGTGCCCAAAACCTCATAACGGGTTGGCGTCATGTTTGACATAACTGTGGTGTATTCTATTAGCCCTAGCACTCTACCATCATATTTCATGATTTTGCTGCCATTTGTCATTCTCTAGTTTCCCTATTACGAAGTAAGCCGTAATAGATTTTTCTGCTCTTTGCTTGGGGGGGAGCAAGTCATATTTAGGGGCTTACCCCTAACACCTCTGGCGCCACCACTTTGTGCTAATAGTGCTTTTATAACAAAGAGATGTCGTCGCAATGAATTGTCCATAGCACAAAGACAATGTACGTTTCATGTGTCTGTTTGTTGTGATTCTGCCCAGCCAAATAATTTGTTTTAACAGTATCAGGGTCACCAAATTTTATAATCCGATTATGTGCGGGCCCCTCAAAACTGAGGACCCGGTTGCTGCAGCACCCATGGCATCCACCTTAATGAGGGGCCTTAATCACCTTGGTCTGCTTCCATTCTATGTTGTACAACCTTCCTTCCCCTTGTATTGATGGAGTGCCATTTGAAACCTTTTTATATGAAGCTGGTCTTGTATGTTGTAATGTATTCGTTTCGGGACGCAGTCGGAGGCGCAACAGAGGAGCAACATGGTGTCGGCTGGACTTCTGCGTGATGGAGTTTGGCTCTGGCTGAATGTGTTGAAAAATGTAAAACGTGCGAATCCTTCTGAACGGTTAGACGACATTGCAAAAGAAGGAGTTTTCCTCTCGAACGCTTCAAGGAATGTGGATTTCGAAGGTTAGAGAAATCGTTCGATTTTCAATTATTTGTTGTATTGTATTCTGGACTTCATACAGCGCTGTTTGTAGATAGCCTATGATCAACATGCTAGCCTAAAAAATGTTAGATGTCACTTAGGAAACATAACATCATAATTGGGGTCATTGCATTATTACGTAACCGGTACGTGACGTTTGGGCGCCGCCGTTTGGGCGCTGGCCGTTTGGGCGCCGCCGTTTCGGCGCCGGCTGTTTGGGCGCGACGCCGTTTGGGCGCCGTACGTTGCGGCGCGGAAGAAGTTATGTAATGAAATAGCACTTAAAACTCTTTATTTGTCCAGGAATTTTTAATTCAGCTATGTTTTGTAATGTGCATCGTTAAAATTAATGTTAACACATCATGTTACCCAAGGGAATGATTTGATGTCAAATAAAAGCATTCCACAAAGAACTGAATTACTTTCAGAAGTTCAATGTTCAAACGTCACATTCACAGGGGATAAACAATAGTCTCGGAAGGAGGCTCTTTCGTATGTAATTATATCTACAAACGTCAAGGTTAGGAAGGAGGCTCTTTCGTATGTAATTATATCTACAAACGTCAATGTTCTTCTTTCGCGCCGCAACGTCCGGCGCCGAAACGGCGTCGCGCCCAAACGGCCGGCGCCGAAACGGCGGCGCCCAAACGGCCGGCGCCCAAACGGCGGCGCCCAAACGTCCTGATCCGTACGTAACGCTCCATGGTGGTTGCGTTGGGTCATTGAAAATGTTACGAGACGTTACGTGGGTGTGGGGAGCTGGACGTTACGTAACACCTTTACCAACCGTTGTAAATGAATTTTAAATTAACATCGACTGTCACTTTAGATATGATGCGATCATGGGCGGATCCGGCCATGACCCCCCCATTTAGAAACGCCCATGTATCGTGGCCCCCCATTCGGTTTGAACAAGCTTATAATTTGGTATATTTCCAAGGATTTTGAGTTAATGACTAAAAAAAGTCATCAACTTTTTGGGCGGATACGAAAGAAATTTTTTCCAGACCCAAGGCCAAGAATTGTTGTCCTCCCCCGTCCAAAGTTTCTGTTTCCGCCCTTGGATGCGATAGAAGATTAAACTTCGTGACATTGATTTAGAAGTTAACTCTGTGTAAGCCGGAAATCGCCTTTCGAATTGTTTGAATCTTTGATAGTTTTACAGTCAGAACGACGAAGTAGGCCCAACTCTCTTTGGATTTCTAACATTGCAGAATCACGTTGAAGCATGTTTTAGTTAGTGTACACGAGTTTTAAACATTGGAAATTGATGCCCAAACAAAACAAAGCAATATTTCTTCTAATAATTATAGAAGCGCCAAACTAAGCAATTAATTAATTCATCTTAATTTTGATTAATTATTAATGAGCAATTAAACTTTTAGATACTTATTCCGTGATACTTTCAGCAATGTGCAAAATTTTACTCCGTGTAAAAGTGTTAAAAATCGCATTTCAAACATGACCGTCGCTTATATAAATAAAACTTTCTGTAGTCCAGGGGCGGATCCAGGGGCAAATCCGGCCATGCCCCTTCAGAAATGCGCATAGGACGTGCCCCCATTAGGTTTCAACAACAAGTTTTCAATCAATGCAACCAGCGGGAAATGGTACATTTTCCAGACATTTCGAGTAAATGACTAAAAAAGATCATCAGCTATTTCGGCAGAGAAAAGTTGTAGGCCTATATTTTCAAAACAGTTCTACCAAATGACCAAAAGGTCATCTGATTTTTCGACCAAAGATCGACGAAATTTTTCTCTACCCAAGGTCAAACATTTTTCCACCTTCGAAAATATCTTTATCCGCCCTGCTGTAGCCTATTATTTAGGCCTAGCCTACTGTCAAGTTACCAAATGACCAAAAGGTCCTCTGATTTTTCGACCAAAGATCGACGATTTCACCTACTTATATTATTAAATTCGATATGAAAATATGAATTATAATTACGATTTTGGCCCTCCTCTAGATTCTGAAATTACATAATTAACTTCATAACTTGCCGAGGCTATCAGAATTGCAGTTGGCCTTCGTTTCGGAGCCATTTTATGTGAGCCACATACAGTGACATACTTGTGCATGCGGCACTCTGGTTTCTGCCGATGACTCACATGGACTCTCATGCACCCTTGGCCCCGGTCGCATAGCCCGACATGGCGTCTTAAAATGACCCCATTTGGCTCAGTCTTACTCGTGCTGATTTTCTGCCATTAGGGAACCACCTGGTCTTTCACGAACTGACGGCAAGAAACCGGATGGTCTGGTCTCACTCTAATTTTCTGGCGATCTGGACATACCCTAATATGGGATGCCACAGTGACCGATACTTTGGCTGCTTCATACTTGCCAGCAACTTCAGTTACGGCAGGTGCCGCTGCAGAGCTAGCAGCTGCAGATAAAGATGCGAAATATAGAGTCCTTGCAAGACATGATTTCGTTCCTATGGCTCTTGAAACCTTTGGTCCCATCAAAAGCACTTGCCTTTCATTCATTCCTGACTTGCCTTTCATTCATTCCTGACCTTCGATTTCCAGAGACTCGAGAGAAACTAGCCACCTATTCCGAGCTTTCAATAATTATTAAATTCGATATCAACGACTCAATCAACGCCGTTGCTTACCACAGCACTTTTGACTTGCTAGAATTAGATGAAGCATGACCGCTACAGAACCCACCAACTAACAGTCTCTGGACAATTTTTTCCTTCCTGAGGGATTAGAACTACCTCGGGTAAAAAATCGTCATCATTATCGTATTATTTTAATAATGAGATTTAATTGATAATAATAGCAGTGACAACTATATTGCCCTAAGTTGTATGCATGTGTAACAATGCTTCAGGCGTCACGGGTCAAATTGTGATTAAAAACGGCATTTCCGAGTCCATGTGGATGGTGAGCATGGTACAAAAAGGGAAACCGAAGAATATTCTGCTGCACTTTGACGCTAACGGAAGTTGCGCCTACATGAATCCCGACAAGCTGACATGGCCCGGAAATAGCATGACCACCCCCAAAGAACCCAGATGTTTTGTCGACCAGTGCAAGGAAGGTAAACGACATTTTATCGCTCATTCAAGCTTTCCTCGATGTTCCCATTTACGGATGTATAGAGAATTGGACCAAGAACATGATTCCGAAATTTCATGAGATAAAGTTAAACGGATAAAAAGATATCAATCTTTCAACTTCTGGAGGATGTAAAAAAATTTAACGCCTCGATTAAGGAGCTATTCGCCTACCGATTTTCCACATCCCAATCGTCCGCCTCTGTACGATCACCACCACCACAGTCCCCACAGTTGTTTTAAATAAGTGTTTTTATTCTTCGGAAAAAGTTTCTTTTTGTCTTCTCTTTTCGCCTCTTTTTCCGTTTTTTTAATTTTGTATGTGCCGGATTTTTTAAATTTTCTGTCTGTAATAACTTTCGTGTGATATTCTTTTAGGCTTAAGTAACTTGCCGTAACTTCAACCGGTCACATGTACGCGTTGACCGCTTTTCTGTGTGTTTAGTGATAAGTTAATTTTTTCCCTTGTTTGCTGATTAAAATTAAATTGTCTAAACGAGGTTTTTATTTTTAACTGTAATGCAAGATGCTACAGACTGCATTCATTACAATAATGTTTCATTTTAACTTTTTCGATTTTTCTTTTTTTCTGCTTATTTAAAATAATTTTTTAATGAAACGGCGCTTTCTTTAATCGGTTTTTGCCGTTTTAAGCATGTACGGAATCCATCACCAACACTACCACCACCACCGCCACCACCACCACCACCACCTCTCTCTTTGTCTTTGTCTTTATTTCTATCTGTGTGTCCCTCCCTCCCACCCTCTTTCGTTTATTCATTATTTTGTTATGCCAATCAAAGTGTATAGAAGGAAATGGAATAATTTGTGATAACGCCAGTATTAATCATCTTCAGTCCAATAATTCATGAAATCTATGAATCTATCAATACATGTATCTATCTGTCTGTTTGTATTCTGTCGGTCTGTCTGTTCGTCTGTCCGTCCGTCCGTCCATCCATCCATCCATCCATCCATCCATCCATCGATCCATCCATCGTGCATCTATCTGTCTATCTACAGGGTGGACCCAAAAAATAATTCCCTACGGTGTTTTGCTTGGCCAAAAATAAGAATTATTAATCAAGTTTTAAGGGCTCAATTGTAATTCTTATCTACGTACACTAGCCAAATTTATTCGAAATATTTGAAACAGAAACAAAAGTTGTATCGCTTTTAGTGAGCCCACCCACTGTTTTTTGACTATCCAAAAACGTAACGCAGCATAAAGTAGCAAAAACCATTTTATTAAGTCGCATATCAAGTATTTGTTATCAAATTAACTTGGCAGTGTCAGATACTCATTATTGTTACTATTTGGAAGAGAAAATGGTACCAGTTTAGCTGTGTGTCTGTCTGTCTGTCTGACTGTCTGTCTATCTATCCATACATCTATCCATCTATCTATCTAGGCTATCTCCATGAATCCATCTACCTACCTACCTACCTACCTACCTACCTACCTACCTACCTACCTACCCATCTATCTACCTACCTACCTACCTACCTTCTTCCCTGCCAGCCTGCCTGTCCGCCTGTCTGTCTGTCTGTGTGTCTGTCCTCTAATTAGTTAATGCTTTTCTTCACTCTTAATTTCAGAACCCAAGGGTGATGGTGTGTTTTGGGTCGTCCTCTGCTACTCCTTGGCTGCTGCTGTCGTTGCGATCATCCTCATTGCCATCTTGATTTCTATGTAAGCAAATCGGCTATATATGTATGTACAAGTCACTTAAATAACCTGAAATAATCTACATGTAAGTGTAAATGCAATACAGTGTGCAACTGTGCATGTATAGACCTACCTCCTACACACATGCACGCATACATCTACATGCATAGACAAAGACATTTTGCATTGGGATACAACTATAAACACATAATGTGAGGCGCGATGGTGTAGGGGTATTTTCGGTATCTTGAAGCTGGATGGTTGCAGGTTCGAATCCATCTCAAGCCGCCGTCTACGGACCCTGAGCATTGAGCAAGTCCTTCACTCGCAATTGCTTATGAGCTTCTGTGTGAAACTCCAATTCAATGTTAGTACTGTTGTCGGGAGTGTTTCTGATTAGTAAGCTTGAGGTCTCAAACAAGTGCTCATACATACATAGTACTTGTACGATACATGCACGTATAAAACGTTTGTATATATAATTTTTTATTGCTCATACACATTTTTATGGACATATAATTATAGTCCTACCCATATACATGTTCACATAATTATATATATACATTGTACATATGCATGTATACATAATTATGTATTGAAGATACATCTTGATGTGTTGTGGTATAGGCTCTGGAAACGTCGCCAGGAGAAGCAGATAATAACCAACTGGAAGATCAACTGGTCTGATGTTGCTGTGATCGCAGATGTTGTAAGTACAATTAAGTGGCTATCCATATTATATTATTACTTACGAAAGGAGGGGAAATGGGTGATCGGATTTAGACGATTTGCGTACGGAGGGGAGAGTGGTCGCGAGAAAATGTACCCACGCAAAATTAATTTGTAATTATGACTTCCGCATTAGCTTACTATTATTAATTAGCCTCTGTATTATACTATTTTTTACTTTTATGTTTTTATTTTGCTAATAGAATACGAATACGAGTGCCAGTAGTTCGGCTGATCGCAAAAGTGTTTCAACTGATCGCAGAAGTAATACAGGTGATCACAGAAGCCTTGCAAGTAGTGGTATCGGTCGATTATACATCCCCGCTGGCATGTACAAGGTAACGCCAGCATCCAGAGTTCTACTGTATATTTAAAATAAGCGAATTACATCCATTAGTTCATCCATAGAGCGAGTATTCGATCGCATAATTTATTACCAATAATTACTAAGATTTGTAAATATTCACGAATATTAACGAGTATTAAATTCATACTTATCATTCAAGAATCAAGAAGTTCTCATTTTGTTATTTGTAAAACTTAAAAACGTTTAACTGGATGAATTATATAAAAACGGAGTTATGCATATAATTATTATCAGCAACTTTACTGGGTCTATTGTTAGAGCTTCAAATACTCTATAACCGATGTTGCGCCTGGACAATGTCGCCATGCGGCATTTATAACCATAGATGTGAAAAACGATGAAAACGGAATAAAAAACGGAAGAAACGTAGTTTTATTCGAAAAAAATTAAATCGGAGATATGACAAAGAAGCGGAAACGGAAAATAATTTCACTTTGTTACATCTTCAACTACATTTTAAACTTAAAAACCTTGTTCATACAATGTTATCTTAATCGGCAAATAAAACAATTTTATTAGCAGGCTAAATTTAATTATAAGTGACATTAATCTACATAATTTTTCCTTTTAACTTTGGCTTAATAAGAAATGGAGAAAATTTAAGGAGCATTTATGAGGCCTGCTGAGACCTGTATAACGAATAACCGGTGACATAATTGAAATCAGTTTGATGAGTGCTGAGGTGGTGGTGGTGGTCGAGGATGTGGATATCAACACTGAGCAGAGAAGCACGTCGGAAGCTATGGCGGTAGGTCTGTACCAGTTACATAACCAAAGGCTTGAGGAACGAAGGCATTTCAAGCATTCAAAGGGCCCACCACCGAAGCCCTTCACAATAACCTTGCTAAGCCACTGCAGGTTTCCTCAACTAATTCCATGCAACTTTTGTTTTTGCCCAATCTGCCCATGATTGTAATGCCAGCTATTTGATTCACAACTTTGCTTTATTTCTAATAAGTCTTAATTTGGTTTTGTTCCGAATTATAATCTTTGTGATCTTAAACACCTCGATCACTCTATGCCACTTCGCTGCGTCCTCTCAGATCCTCTGATCGCCTTAAAATATTTGTTCCCCGCGTCATGACCGACCGCCATGGCTCAATCTAGATGCTTTGCCTGCATTGGTCCCTCTCTATGGAATAGACTTTCACCATCAGCTCGCTCGGCCTTTTTCTCTGGTAGACTTTCCGCATCTTTCTCTCGCCTCAAATCCTGCCTTTTCACTCGGTGTCGGTCGCGTTGGGAGCGCTTCTGAACGGCATTTGCCGAGAGAAGCGCTTTATAAATTGTCAGATACAATACAATACAGAGTGGATGTTATGCTTCTTGTTACGCGAAAGGGATCAACGATTGCAATCAAGGCGATTTCACGTGACTCGGTGAATATATTCGAAAGGACGGTGTATAACGAGCTGAAACAGGTAGGCAACAGGACTTCTATATTTTCGCCAGCATTAGACAGAATATATCGTGATTAAAACGGTGTTTGAGTTTAAAAAATCGATGAATAGGCCTATTTACTACTTTATTTTCACATTTACAAAGTATTTCCTTTTTTCCGGACAACAGTGTATACAATAATATATATATATATATATTCGTTAATGCCTGCATCCATACATACGCACATTCATGCTTTTAATTAAATCATAGTATGTAAGCATTTTATTTAGCCTACTTATAGTGTGTCGTTGCGTTTAGCTGTTGTATGTGAAGCACGACAACATCAACCCATTCATCGGAGTCTGTGTTGACGCTCCTAATGTCTGCGTAGCGATGGCTTATGCCGAGAAGGGGAGCATTCAGAATGTCTTGGCTGATCAACAGTTTGACATCGACTGGGAGTTCCGCATGTCATTAGCCATGGACGTTGTTCAGGTCAGTAGAGATCATGGGTGCCCGGTACATAGAGGCAAGAGAGAGTAATTGTTTCCCCGTGGAAAACTCATACCAATTTTTCTAACTGGGTTTTAACAAACTTCTTCGCATTAGAAAATTAATTATACTAATGATCAATGCTTATAGTGAAACTTATAATCTGCGCTCAGAAACCCTGTAAAAATAAACATCTAGTTAATTTCTGCCTTGTGCATTTCAAAATCTTGCTAAAACCTGCAACCATGACCATTGGGTTTTATCCCACACGCAGGCGCCCTTGCAAAAAGTAGCATGTTGGTACCGTTATAGCATACTAGAAGGGGTACCCGGCGTTGCCCGGGAAATTTAGGATATGACCCGCTCCGGCCACAACCCAACCACACCACACCCCCACCTCCACCCCACCCCGTGCACGCCCACCCCTTTACCCACTCCACACCGCCCCCACTACAACCCCACCTCCACCCCAAACCCCCCACCCCGTCCACCCGCCTCCACTCTACCCATCCACCCTCCACCCCACGTCCACCCCACCTCAAGCCCCACCCCCACGCCGTACACCCCACTCCCCTCCACCCGGCAACATCCCAACCACACCACACACCCCAACTCCTCCTCACCTCCACCCCAAAGCCCCACCCCACCCCATACACCTCGACCCGCCACACCCCGCCCCTCCACTCCACCTACACCCCCACCTTCACCACACCTTCAGCCTTCATCCCAAACTCCCACCCCGTCCATCCACCCAGTTCACCCGCCCCCACCTTACTCCCTCCACGCTCCACACCGCCATCCCACCGCCACCCACAAAGCCACACCCCACCCCGTGCACCCCACTCCCTCCACCCGCCCCACCACGTCTACCCCTCCACCCGCCCCATCCCACACCTCTACCCCACCTCTCACCACACCCCCACCTCCACCCCAAACCTCCAACCCCCACCCACCCATCCCGTTCAACCACCCCCACCCTATCCCCTCCACCCCACCCCACCCTCACACCTACCCTCCACCCCACCACCCCACCCCACCCCAATCCCGTCCATCCCTACCCACCCCTCCACCAACACACCAACCCAGTGGACCCACACCCCATCCCCGCCCCCACCCCACCTCACTTCAACCTCCAACGGTGCACCATCGGTGAAATTTGGGTTTTCGGAAAACATTTCCCTCCCACCCCACCCCAAATCCAATTCCACCCCAAACCCAAACCCACCCACCCGACTGACAACACCGCACCACATTTCGACCTATCCACCGGTACACCACCCGTTAAATTTAACTTGACAGCGAAGCAGATTGGAAGTTACATGATCTCCTTTCGCCAATTATATAATGTCCAGGCAAGCGTTTAAAAAGGTGTTTAATAAACTGCCGTCTTCGCCTCCCCCACCGTGACCCCAATGGTGGGGGAAATTCGCCAACCACTCCACTGGGTGGTTTCGATGGCCCTCTGTCTAGGTGCAAAGTTTGAGATCAATACTTGCATTTTATGGAAAAAAATTTGGGGGGTTTCGCCCACCATTTTGGCCCCCATGGTGGGGGAGATTCGAAAACCCCCCAACTTTGCGTCTCATGCCCAGACGGACACAGTAGCGAAGGTTTGGAGTGAAAAGCTCGAAAACTGTGGAAATGCATTCCAGTCAAACAGACAGACAGACACACATAGTTTCTTCTTTATTATTATAGATATACTTGATTGAAATCTCGCTGCAATCCAACCCTTCACAACTGCTCAAATAATTGATAAATTACTCTAATCTAGAGTTTCAATAGCCAATGGAACGAACTTTACCACAAGCAGACAATAACATGACAGAATAATGTGTGAATTATTATTATTATTACTACTACTGCTATTTTTTTTAATGCCCCGAGGTATACAGGATCCCTCAGGGACTTCACTACCGCCTAATATAAAATCAGTCTGGAACGGCCCTGTTACTATCATTTTTATTATTATTTAGAAAAAATTTATATTAAAAGCAAGAAATGTCTGGTTGGTAGCCTCGTTTTCTGTGTGTCATCATTTCTTTACATTTTTGCCTCTGGGTACATATGATCCTTCGGGGGACTTAAACACTGGCTAATAAAAGAACATTTTTATTATTTTTTATTCATAATAAACTAGTTATATTTCATTAGTATTTTTATTGTTATTATCATCCTTATTATTATTGTCATAATTGTCCCAGCCTGCTAAGTCTTCAAATATTTATTGCTTCAGACCAGATCCCACGACAGAACTTTACCGCAAGCAGACAATAACATGACAGAATGATGCATGTGTACTCCACTAACTATACTACTAGAGTTTGAGATATAATTATATCCCTTTATTTGCAGGGAATGGAATACCTACATAGTACGCCAGTCGGAGCACACGGTCATCTGACGAGCTCAAACTGCGTCATTGACGAAAGATGGGTTTGTAAGATAACGGATTACGGACTGAAATTGCTCAGATGCCTCGACAAACTCCAGAGACCATTGATTGGTATGGGCGAATTATAGAAAATTCAAAGCACATTCCTAAAATTATCCATGGCTCAAAGAGTTTTTAGATTCATCTTTGAGTGCGTTGAAAATGTTAATGCAAAATTATTCACGTGTGTTAGTTACACGCGGTTCATTAATTCATTTTATGGACTTACGAGTAAGCTTATATGACGCCCTTTCAGGAAACCTACTCGAGAGAGCTCCTATACCAGCCACGGCAGGATAAAAAGAATTGAGAGATTTATGAAGCAGTTTAATTGGTCAGATGTAATAAATTCATATTTGATGGGAGGTCATTCCAGATAGACGACCTTACAACTGAGAAAGCTCGGCCAGGGCTTTTTTTTATCGTGCAGTTTTACACAAAATGTGCAGTTCTAAATGGATTTGTGCTGTTGTAGAAGCACTTCTGTACCGTTAAAACTAGCAAAAAGTTCATTGTCCTCCGATTGGAAGTAATTTACCATGGAGGATGGGAAATAGAATAAGGAGTTGTGCAGTTATAAAAATTACTTAAAACAGCCCTGAGCTCGGCATTTTTAAAGCGGTAGCATAGCGAACCCGTCAGAGACTTGAAGAAAAAGAGATGCAGAGATCGCGTAGGTAAGATGGCGCGCAGACAAGGATGCAGTGTGAAACCAGAGCAGCAGTCCGATACGAGATGTGTTTATGTGATTATTACAGATCTGCTTTGGACGGCTCCTGAAATCCTTCGCAAGAAGGACAACGATAGCAGCAGAGTCCACGGGTCGAAACCGGCCGATGTTTACTCATTTGGAATCATCATATCGGAACTACTATCAAGAGAACTTCCCTATCAGACTGGAATGGGGTCGGCCACTTTGGAAGGTGATTCTACGCCATTCATTCAAAACTAATCATCGATACATAATTTTGGCGAATTTACGATCAACAGTGGCCGGTCGGTAAGCGATGGATTTTTGCTTTAGTAGCCTACTGCTGTTCTAATTGATTTTATCTAGACAATTGTTAACCGTCAGTTTCTAACGGCGATTATAGCGGAGCGTTGTCATTATAAATTATGTTATCGTTTAAATACTTTTTCATCCGTGTGCCCTAGTAAAATTAGTTACCTGCATCTTAGAACCACATTGGTGCATTTTATTACATTAAGCCTTCTCACCACGTATAATATTATGTATGCATGTATACGTTCGTTTGAACTGAAGCATGTACGCACGTTTGTATGCGTCTGTCACGATGGATCAGGCCTGTGCATTTCGATTTATTTCAGTTTGTCATTGTAGAATTTGTATAGCGCATCTTCAAGGGGCTTATCAGAAGCGTTCCCAACTCTAGCACGACGAAAAGTCAAAACTGCGTTGAATTCAAAATGTTTCAGTAAGAGACCCGGAAGTAGACGTAGCTCTTGTGTGAGCCCATTCCGGACCACTGGGTTCACCACGGAAAAGGCTCGATTTTCAGTTCGTCAAATAGAGCCAGAAGAACTCCCTTCTGTTCAGAAAGGAAGGTTGTGGCCTTTTATTATATCACATTACCCACGTACCTATTTTGGTTTCATTTTCTGTTCAGAGTTGCTGACAAAGGTCAAGCTGTCTTTGGAGCCACCGTTTCGCCCTCACCTGCCCGCAAAGGAAGGCCATGTTGCCGCTGAATGGATCGGTTTGGCCAGAAACTGTTGGCAGACGACTCCTCAGAAAAGACCAACGTTCAGGACAGTCAAAAGCATACTACTGGCACACCACAGCGGAAAGTAGGACACGTATGCCTATTAGCAAAGTTACTCAGTTCTGTTTATTTTATTGTTTTTGTAATCATTTGCTTGAGATTTCTTAAAGTAGGTGGGACTCAATTCTGTTTATTATATTATTGTATTTGTAATCGTATATGCCTCTTCGAAGCTAAGCAGAGGGCACCAACTTATTCACGAACTTTTCGATAAGGCGGAGAAGTTGTCCAGAGGTGTCTTTGTAGGAATAATTTCCGGCCACTAGTAAACCAAAGAGATAGGTGCATGGGTAGATGTTACTCTGGGTTGTTTTAGGTTTAGAGAGTAGTAGGTTTCAATGAAGCAGAGGAAGACAACCCAAAACCTGGATGGTCAACGTCAGAGAAGACCTGAAAGAGATGAATATTGACATGTCAAGAGCAAAGGATCTGATCAGAAACAGAGGAATTTGGAGAAATCATGTGGAAGCCTCATCGTCGTCACTCGACTGACGGAAGAGAATAAAGAAGAAGATGTTTCAATGAATGAAGTGGCGGAGTGGACCAGGGTTGGATTTGCTAAATAGTTGGAACTTCAGCTTTGGTTTTATAGCACACTAACGTCATTTAGAGGGTCGTGGATAGTCTGAGATGTTTAGCGACATTACGATACAGTTGGTTCCTTTGTAATGTAATGCAATTCGGACATTTATTTCGCATCGTCAGTAGCCTGCCATTTCTTGGATGCTTCACACGCATATTGTCACCTGTCAGAGTAAATAAAATATTACAGCATGGTCAATTGGTCATGCTCCAAGTGATAAACATTTCTATCTTTTTGGACATACCTTTGGCATTTCCTGGATAAACATTGCGTTTTGGAAGCCATCCATCGATGCCTTTGAAGTTCTATGAGTTTATTATTCCTGTGAAATTTCTGTTGCTGGATATTAAATGCTTCTGAAATAAAACAACTGACTGGATGGCCGAAGCTCTGCTCACGGATGCTGGTGTCTGATTTCAGATTCACTAACGTCCTGGAACGAATGCAGATGATGTTGGAAGAGTCGTTTGAGCGTGCGAATACAGATCTGTTGGTTGAAAGACGCAAAACGGAAGCCATGTTGGAGAGCATACTACCCAGGTGACACCATCAAATTCACCACCTATACGATTCATTGACCCTTAATTGCTTAATAACACTTGTTTTTGGATCAATGGGGTTGGGGGGGGGGCTGCAACATACTACTAGAGATGTACCAAAAGAGAGTAATAAAAATCAGTTATATCCAATCACAATCCCATTTCATTTGATGGTTCTAAAAATAATTGCTTTGTATCTTTGATTTTCTTGCAAAGCTACATTCTTCTTTTTATTTTGTTCTTGTTTGTGTCCTGGATTGGTAGGATGATCGTTGAGAAGATCGCTTCGGGAACGGAATTCGAACCGCAGCTGTCTGATGCCGTGACTCTCTGCCTGTGCGATACAATTGGTTTCTCCAAAGCGACAAATGATCTTCCGGCCGAAGTGGTACTCGTACATTTTCATTTTCATTAGTTATTCTGCTTAATGTTCACAGTGACAGAATAATTATAGGTCTAATCGTTTATGTAGGCAATAATCGCAAACAGCTTATCAATCGCCAATAGCATTGATGAAATCGCTACCTATGGCCTTCTATAGCATAGCCTACTGAAATGCAGTCGCCATTAATTAATAGCTATGGTTCTTACCTGTGTGAGCTCAGTCAAAAGCGAAGATGGGAATCTGAGAAAGATAAAGTTGAGATAAAATAGTAATGCTCTTTATTTGACCAATTACTATCCGCATTTTGATGTACAGATAATAATATACATACATGCATATAACACAATCCATTTAGCTGAAAAAGACAGTCAAATGTCAGGCCTAAATAAGGCATATCCTAAATACAAAATCGTTAGAAGACAAGGTAAGAGCCAACAATGGCAAAGTGTACAAGATGGACCTGTAGATGAATGGGCACCGGTAATCTGGAGCTTATGGGCAAAATAGATTTTGCAGAGCGAACTTTTGCTGGAAGAGATTTCCAGAGCCAGCAGCAGAGGACAGTGGCGCAACCAAAGGGTGCTGGGGTGCTTGGGCTAAAAAGGTGACCCACGCAAATTTTTCAAATTCGATGAGTTTTTTGTTTGGGGGGGGGGGGGGGGAAGTTGAGGCGGGGGTTATCTTTCGCTCCTTCAGGTAAACACAAACTAGCAAGTTCTTTAACTCCCCTGTATTACAATATTAGTCAAATGCTTGGTTCATAAAGCACCAGTTTTCAGTGTTTCGTTGGTCTACCTGAGTTTGTCTGAGTCTCGGAAAGTTACCTTGTGATGCATGATAGGCCCATGCATTTACATTACATTGCCTCACCAATTTATTGATAATGATACGACTTAATTGGTAGTAGGCTACCGTGTGTGCTATTTTATTAGGGTCTAGTTAAGAATTGTTTTCCTTAAAATTTGTGCTATAATATAGTTATTCGGTAGTGTTTAATCTAGACATCTCCAGCGGAGAAAGTCCCACAGAAATTAAATTTTTTCCCAGAAAAATTTAACCATGTTTTTCAGCAATGAAATTATGAGAATCTTTATTTACATGACAATTAAAACACTACTATTGCAGTGTGCAATTTAAAAAATTCTAAGCAATGGGTGGATATATTTATTGAAGTCTTAGACCTCGTCTCTGAGCACTGAAAATAATAATGAGTAATTTTGTTAAAATGACAGCTTGACAAGCTACGGTTATAGTGTGCAAATCCCTAAAATTGTTTGCAAAAATTGTAAGGCGACACTGAAGCCTTAAACCATGATTATCAGCAATTAAAGATGAGCAATTTTATTAACCTGACAGCTTTAAAATGCTACCATTACAGAAATTAAAATTATTTAAACAAATGGATAGAGACATTTTTGAAGTCCTAAACCATGCTTTTCATCAATGGAACTGTGAAAAATGTTTTTGTGATGAAAGCTTAAAATCTTATTATTACAGGGTGCAAACTTTAAAAAATGTTTAAACAATGGAAGGGAGGACATTTTTGAAGCCATAGAGGCATAGACCACATCTCTGTGCACTGAAATAATGAGCAATTTTGGTCACGGTTACAGTGTGCAAACCAAAATTGTAAGCAACTGGGAGGCCGTAGTCTTCAGTCTTAAACTACAGCAATGAAAAAGAGCAATTTTATTAAGATGACAGCTTAAAAACCTATCGTTACAGTACGGAAATTCAAAATATTTAAACAATGGGGAGGGGACATTTATTGAAGCGTTAAGCCATGTATTTCAGCATGAAATTATGAGAAATGTCGTTACAATGACAGCCTAAAGTACTACCATCGCATTTTGGAAATTTACCAAAATTGATTATAGGTAAGCGGCACATCCCATGGCTTTTTGAACGTGCAGTAGTTATTGGCAAAATCTGCAGTTCCAAATGGATTTATGAGGTTATGTGCAGCTAGAAAGAGCTGGCAAACAAGAGCCTGAAACGTGTTCTAGGTGATGTCAATCGTTAAAAATGCGTTGGTGTCTGATGAGCATTGAGCACCCCCAGGAAAATGTTTTGGTTGCGTCCCTGGAAAGTGCAGGCTCGGACGTTCCGAGAGCTAAATGTGCTACTGTTTACATAAATTGCTTGTTAGGTTATGGATGTTCTAAAGGCTGTGTATCGGCAGTACGACGAGATAGTTGGAAAATACGACGCTTACGAGGTAGGTTTTATCTAAGATAAACATTAACCGTCACTTTCTGTATTGTACTGATCTGTTGTCACTGACTGAAGATTTTTCGAGGTTTGGCAATGAAATAATCCGCATCTTAGGTTGTATTTAATTGAGGACACGTGTCATGAGGCCAAGAATATGAAGATACTAAACCTGCATTCTCGGGATTCCCTTTTGAAGCTGTAAGCTATTTGTAGCCGATAAGCTAAGGCAGCTTAGGTTGTGCTTACGTCGTCATCGTTGCCACATTCATATTTTCATTTAATGAAGCGCGACGTTTTGACGTCTGCATTTTGAATCTTACGAATCATGAAGGAGATTATTGTTTAAAACCAGAGTTTCAGATTTACTAGTTCTTAGGCTAATAACTTTTGTAAGGGGTAGAGAAGCTTAGGCTACTTGTACCTGCGCATGTGAGGGATCTAAGTATTGAAGAATGCTGAAGATGTTTAGAACGTTAATTAAGCAATGACTATGCGTAATAGAATAAACTAGTTTGTGTGCTTTCTGAGTTTTGAAGGAAGCTATTTTGATTAAACAACCGGTATAGTTCCTCAAAAAGAGTGATGAGGATATAATAAAGGCATTTGAAATTAAAGGCATAAGAAAAATCCTCGGAATATCATGGACTGAAAAGAAATGAATGGGTAGGCCTACTGGAGACGACTGGTGTAGAAAGGAGTCTACTTGAATCAATAAGAAAGGAAGATGTCATACTTCGGGCACATCATGAGGAAACATGGAGATTGTTTAGAGAAGGAAATCATGCAAGGAACTGTTCCGGGAGCAAGATCAAGAGGAGGACCTAGGAAGAGGTGGTGGAACATCGTGTTTGAATGGACAGGATTATCAACAGAGGAATTGTTGAGAGCAACCGAAGGCAGAAGAGGATGGAAAGAAATTGTCCAAAATGCGACCAACCCTCGTGTCGAGGGAGGTTGAAGGCAAGGCAATGCAAGGCATAGTTCCTCCAACTGTTTCATCCTCTGTTAATATAAAAAATGTTTATTCCTACCGTTGTATTTATAACTGCGGTCGCCTCTTTTAATAATAATGTCGAATTAGACTATTGACGTAGAGCTCTATGAGTGCGGAATCGCATGAGCACTGGTTTTTTTTAGATCAACACAAGCGGCTGTCGCGAATCAATGATGCTGACCGGAGGATTGTCAATTAACCCGAAAGTTGATTCAGAGGCGATCTGTACGATGTCGCTCGAGCTGTTGAGTTTCATCGGAACATTTAAACATCCGCGCATCGAGAGTAAAGACATTCAGATGAAGATCACCATTCACACGGGTGAGCATCACACTTCTGCTGTCAATCGTAATGGTTGGATGTTATGGGAAAAGTGTAGCTTAAAAGCATCTGCAGTTCCATAATTATGGCTCTCCTCTTTTGGTGTGATCAGCACCGTAAAATCTGCTCAGGATTCTGACGGATATGCTCATACCATGATAGATTTTAAGAAGAGATAAATGAAAGTATATCTTTTAATGATGAATGATGTTACTGGATGATGGTGGAGTGTTGTAGTGCATGTAATATAAGCTAAAGAAGAGAGCCGGACAACATGACAAATGGCGTCATTGGATGTACGAACCAGCCTGTAGAAAGGCGCCCTTGTAACGCAATGGCTGTTGAGGGCACCATATAAATTATAAATTATCGTATTTTTATTACTATTATTATTGTTTTATTATTATTATTACTATTACTATAAATTTAATTTATTATTTTTATTATTAAATGCAGATAACCAAAGGATAAGATCTTTTTGATGCATATGTTATTTCCTTCACTTCTCTCCTACCCACGTCTGTTTCATTCCGAGTTCCGACCAAACATTGCACGATAGTTCTTTTCACAGCGTTAACTACAAGTTAACAAAGTGAATTGTTAGCACTGTGGAATCCTGAAGAAGAAAAAATAGCCAAATGCGCAGATTTGACTGAAACTGTGATCGGACTAGGGCCATCCTGTGACCATGTTAGCGAAACCTGAGATTCCGTATGGTATTTCCATTGTCACTGGAACTGTGTATATTTTGCATTTACATATAAAATGAATTGAGATTGTGAACAATAAACTTGGTTTGATAGAAGAGTTTGTTGAACGATCAGGTTCAGCCTATGCAGCACTGATGGGAAAGCAGATGCCCCAGTTACACGTCTTCGGAGAAGTGATAGCGGCTACCACCCGTCTGCACTCGGTTGGAAGTAGTAAGTTATTCTAGTGTATTAAGTCTGATGACTTCTATAGAGCCACGATAGTAGTGCACAAGTCAGGAATAGACGGTCACTTCACTTTTCAACTGAAATCCTAGTGAGGTATAGCTATACGTAAGTGGAACACGGATCAAAATGAATTGGTGAGGAAATCTGAGACTCATGTTGCTGTAAGTAAAGGCAGTATGAGACTGCTAGAAAAGTAATAAATTTATTGGGGTCTGCCTTGGACCCACGTGGAGTTTTGGGTGCAAACACTGCAAAGGACTTTGCTGTTGAGTCCTATGACAGACCTGTGGGTTGAAACCCAAGCCACTGATAATTATTCTCACCAATTTGGTAATGAATTTTAAGTTTGGCAATGAAAGGCAACAAGGAATAGAGCGAACACAGAACGGGACAGGAAATTCCACGGCATCGAGCCAACAACCGCCCAGATACGTATGACCGACAGGGGTCAGACGTTAGACTTATTTATAATCATTCGGGCATTCCGAACTACACTGTGAGCCATAAAAAACCGTGCCACTTTATTTTTAGCTACATCTCGGTCGGTATTTTAACAATTTTTATAGTTTTTGTGTCGTTTGAAAGAAAAATTAAATCTCTACGATTTACTTATTTACTTGCGCGATGACGTCATATCCGTTTCGCAGCATAATGTAAATAAAGTTGATGGTTGAAAATTTGAGTTAAAATTTTAAAATATTGAGCTTTGAGGATAAAATTTTAATTAAAAATCTGCGGGAATGCAAAAATTATTCTTCTACACGATTAATTAAGGAGTTTCCGAACAAGAATTGGAAAAGAAAAACATTAGATGACTCTCTGCGAAAGTTGAGAACTAACGGTTCTTCATTAATATCGTCATCATCATCATCATCTTCATAAGGTTAAGAATATGAAATCACTAGTCACTACAGCTTCATTCTAATCACTGCCATTTCACGTTAGCTAAAGGAATTTTCATCATCAACATCATTACAGTTAGCGTCATCAGTTTTTCACCTAATTGCACTCTTTGGCGTACTTCGGAAGCTGATGGGTTTTTCCATCGTTGAACTTTTATTGTAGATATGTCGATTCGAATCAGCAATACAACCAAAGACCGCTTGCCGATAATCAGCGGGTTCAAGATCCACAAGGGAGATGAAGTTCAGCTTAAGGTGAGGGGCACGGTGGCTGATTGGTTAGAGCGGTCGCCCTGTTACGCGGAGAGTGCGGGTTAGATCCTCGTCCGAGGCTGTTACTGTATAGGGAAGTTGAGCAAGTCGTTCACTCTCAATTGCTCAGCAACAATTATTGCAGTGGCGTCGTCGAGGCATGTGTGCACTTCTGAGCTTTGTAAAGAAAGTGATATCAAAATTAATTGCAGTTGTATTGTATTGCATAAAATAATGATGATGATTATTATTATTATGATTATGATGATCGTGATGATGACGATTAGCCCAAGATCTATGATGATGATGATGATGATGATGATGATGATGACTAACTCATATTGCCATTGTTCTCTGACTATTATAATATTATTATAATTTGTCAGTCCGCATGGTTTGTAGTAGGACTTATATAGTTGTATATCACTGACTGTTTTGTAATGTTTTTGGCTGTTGTTAATTCATTAATTACACGTACACTATTGTTGCAACGGCTTAAGTCTGCTCTCGTATTAATTATGCCTTCATCGCGATTTTTTGCTGTTTGCATCTATTATTTACACATTGAATTACCTCATTCATCCGCTTCGTTTATAGCTTTATTTTTGTGAATGTATACACTTATCCTCTAACTTTCTGCATTGACTTTCTACTATGACCAGTCTCATCTTACCTTTACTATCCTTCCTTGCTAAACTCTTGTTTTCCTATATGCCTATGCCGCACACTCATTTTACTTCACTCTCCACCATCTGATTTCCCCCTGCCTGATGTGGTTGCCCAGGCTTAGCGGGTTCACATCTTTACTGGGCTAAATATTCTTAGGGATCCTTTCTATCAATTTATATTAACATCTATTACTCAATTCTTACGTGCTTTATTATATTATTACGTTTGATCTATTTGAGTGGTTTTTTGCTTTTGATCTCTTTAAATAAATAAGGTTTGAGTTCGATGATTACAAAGACGGTAGTGGTGATGTTGACCAGGACTTTTTAGCATGCAGCTATACACAAAAGGAACAGTTTTAAATGGATTTGTGCAGCGGTTAAAGCATTTTTGCGCAGTTAAAACAGTGAAAATAATTGTCCATTGTCATCTGATTGGGAATAATTTACCACGAAGGATGGAAAGGAAGTGAATGGGATTGTGCAGTTCAAAAGTTTCTCTAAAACAAGCTCGGAATTGTTGATGATGATAATTTTTTTAAATGTATACTTGAGTTGTTTGGTGATATTATTTTTCTTGTTAAATCGTTCTTGCTACAGGACAGCTTAGTGACGATGTACGTAGTGACGGGTAAAGACGGATTCACGAAGCCACTGCCATCACCGAGGGCTCCTGCAAACGCTCCCCGACGAAAGTCTTCGACCGTCAAACGCAAGTCTTCTGGATCGAAATCTGTGAAGAAGTAGACTCTCGTTCGAAAACTTAATCAGGGCATGCCATGGAAAGTCTAGAAGGGTCGGAGTGACACGCGATTCTGTGTGTGTAGGTGTGTGTGTGTGTGTGTGTGTGTGTGTGTGTGTGTGTCTAGGTGTGTGCGTGTGGACACTGTTTGCGTTTGTTTGTTTGCAAGCTTTTACGCATGTGAGTTTTCATGTTATAAGTTTGCTTTTATTGTATGTAATCATGCATACATAAGCTTGTTTGTATGGTTGTATATATTATGCTTGATCCATGTCTGCGAGTAGGTATTTATGTAAGTGTGCATGTATGTAAGTATGTATGTATGGCATGTATGCATGTATGTATTTATGTTGCATTTATGCATGTGGGTACGTATATTTTTATGTTTGTATGCATGTATGTATGTGTGTATGTATGTATGTATGTATGTATGTATGTATGTATGTATGTATATACGTATGCATGTGGGTATGTATGTTTTTGTGTATGTATGTGTGTATATGAATTAAGGGTCCCTTGAAAACATGGTCTATTTATATCTGCTGCCAGTGGTGTGATGGAACTTTCAGGGATTTTTGTTTTAGGTTCAGTCCTTGATTTCTTGTTATTTTTGACGTTTTCACTAATGCTTTTTCTTACAAGTTTTTTCATTTCAATTGATATTTCTGTTTGAGCATTGCACGTGACCTTGTTACTTGAATATTAAAATGAGTAAATATTAATTTTTGTGTATATATAGGGTGTCTCGATAGGTCGTGAACGATTTTGAATGCAGACAAATATATGTTACACACATTATAATGTGGAAAGTTTTATACTGGCGGATAGGTTATTCAAATGAAAATGTTAATATAAAAAAATTATATCACTAACTCACTTAATAAAATTGTAGCGCCAATATCCGTGACGTCATCAAATTCGTGCCAAATAAACGTCAAGTTAAGCCGCAAACAATATTGTACGACCATCATTGTTAATCCACACATAATAGTGAGGAGGTTAAGGTCCAAAAACGCAGTGCATTGTGCATCTTGTGGATAAAAGCAACAAATTTTTATAGCTTCAAGACAAACATATTTTAAAACTTTTCAGCTAGCTGCATCAAAAAATTCAAATGGGAACATACTTAAACAGAAGGTTGAAAGTATGCTAAAAATGCACATGCTCTAGAGTTGATATGCAGCTCTAAACTGCATTTAGGTGCAGAATATGTGGTCTTGTGGTAACATAAAACATTACTAATCTGATTTAAACATTACACATTTTGGGACAATTGATACAGAACAAGTATACTATGAAAGTATGCTAAAAAATAACTTTCCAGAGATGATCTGCAACTATTTATTGCAATAATATGCAGAATATGTGGTCTTGTGGCAACATGAAACCTTACTAATCTGATTTAAACATTACACATTGTGAGACAATTGATATAGAACAAGTATGCTATGAAAATATGCTAAAAATTCACATTTCCAGAGCCGATACGCACATCTTTATGCACACAGATGAAGAATATGTGGTCTCTTGACAACATGAAACATTACTAACATAATTAAAACATTACACATATACATACATGTGGTGGGACAATTGATATAGAACAAGTATACTATGAAAGTATGCTTAAAAATAACATTCCAGAGATGATCTGCAACTATTTATTGCAATAATATGCAGAATATGTGGTCTTGTGGCAACATGTAACATTACTAATTCTGATTTAAACATTACACACTGTGGGACAATTGATATAGAACAAGTATGCTATGAAATTATGCTAAAAATTTACATTTCCAGAGCCGATACGTACATCTTTATGCACACAGATGAAGAATATGTGGTCTCTTGACAACATGAAACATTACTAACATAATTAAAACATTACACATATACATACATGTGGTGGGACAATTGATATAGAACAAGTATACTATGAAAGTATGCTTAAAAATAACATTCCAGAGATGATCTGCAACTATTTATTGCAATAATATGCAGAATATGTGGTCTTGTGGCAACATGTAACATTACTAATTTTGATTTAAACATTACACACTGTGGGACAATTGATATAGAACAAGTATGCTATGAAAGTATGCTAAAAATTCACATTTCCAAAGCCGATACGCACATCTTTATGCACACAGATGAAGAATACGTGGTCTCTTGACAACATGAAACATTACTAACATAATTAAAACATTACACATATACATACATGTGGTGGGACAATTGATATAGAACAAGTATACTATGAAAGTATCTAAAAATTCACATTTTAAGAGACAATACGCAACTCTTTATGCACTTAGATGCAGAATATGTGATGTTTTGATAACAGGAAACATTACTAGCCTGATTTAAAACATTACAACATGCATACATATGTGTGGTACAATTGTTAGAGCGCCAGTATGCTATGGAAGTATACTAAATATTCAAAATTTCAGAGCCAGTGCGCAACTCTTTATGCACTTAATACAGGTATGTTGTCTTTTAACAACGTGTCACATTACTAATCTGATTCAAACATTACAGATGTGCAAACTTGTGTGGGACAATTGATATGGCTACAGTATACTAGGAAAGTATGCTAAAACTGCACATTTCCGGAGCTGATATGCAACTCCATATTGCACTTAGATGCAGAATATGTGGTCCTTTGACAACATGAACACTGCAATTTCCGGCTGCAATATGGTCATCTAGGGTAGCATAATGTTTTGGTCACTATCAGTTCGCTCCACCTTTCTCTCTAGTAATCGTTCCTCATCTTTCTCTTGTCTCAAATCTGCTTTTTCTTTCAGGGTCCATCACACTGGCAGCACTTCTGAAAGACTTGCTGACAGTAGCGCTATTATAATGGTCACATAAAAAACAATAATTAATGTCATCAATACAGCCAACATTTAAGGAAAACATTTTCATCAGTCGAAATTATGTTCATCTAGAAAGAATTATCTTCATCAATAAAATTTTTAATCAAGTTATTTTTCTTTCCATCAATTTAACTTCCCTTTAGGGCAAAAATCTTCATCGATCTAGAAAAGATTAATTTTCGACTTCAACTTTAACCTGACAGCTTAACATAATATAGCTCCATAAACTACGGTTTTACCAATTCTTGTCAATGATAACTCAATTAGCTGGACACTGCAGTTTCTCGTGTGGTTTATTCTGGCACACACAAACTCACAGGGTAATCTATCGCTTTAGAGTTCTAACAATTATTCATCATTGAGTGGGTTTTAGTGTTGGATGCAGACAAGTAGGAGTGACGAAAAATTTCTCACTAAACAGAAGTTGGATTGATGAAATTTTTTTTACTTAAATAGAAGTGGGATCGATGAAAAAATTCTAACTGAAATGAAAGCTGGATTAATGAACAATATATTTCATTTAAATGTAGAGTGACAAGAAATAGTTGTTGTTATTCAAATAGAAGCAATACTGATTAAATAAATTCTTGCCTTAATGGAACTTATGGAAGCTAGATTGATGAAAGGGTAGTCGTGCAGACAATGGCCATGTTTATGAAAGCAGTATAGCCACCCAAGAAATTGCTAAAATAGATCGCTGTGACCTATCAGCCTTATATTGTGATGGAATGAACTCAGTAAGTATGTAATCAACACAACAAATTAACAATTTTAAGTGCGCCAATAGGACATTTCATTTTAGTACAACAATACACTAACTTAAAATCTACCAAATTAATGGGGAAACAAGTTTTAAAATTATGACGAAATAGGGTTAATTAAAATTAAAACCTGTAGATCAAATTAATTAAGAAATAAGTGTTCAAATTATTATAAAAAAATGTTTGAAAACAGAATGAAATAATGGAAGCACACAGAAATTGGGTAAGGCGTCGTGAGCGTCGGTTAGGGTTAAGTTGTCCTCTCATTAGATAGTACTGTCCACCGGCATATAGGCCTACAGTATTTTTGGACAGTATCTAATGTCAACACTAATCCAAACCTACCGTCATGATGCCTAACCTGATCCTAACCCAAACTCAAGATGCTTAACCTGACCCAAGGCATAAAAGCGCACAATCAGTTTTAGAAGCGCAGGTTTCTTCACTTTCGAACTTTCTGCTTACTCATATTATTTACTTAATATTTTCATTTATAATTATTAACTTAACCCTTTTTACTTGGGATCTCGCGTTGACTACTTACTGATAGCACTGCATCATGGGATGCGTCTGATAAGTCACAGCGTTCTATTTTAGCGATTTCTTGGCTGCCATACCGTTTACATGGACAGAACCAAAGCCTGCAAAATTACCATGAAAAGGATTCATGCCAAAAGCAGAAGTGAGACAGAGGGAAAAATACTAATGCTGCGATAGGCGAATAATATAGAACGCTAAAGTGATAGATCACCCGCACACTGCGTTCAATTAACTAGCAAGCATTGGGACTGCCGAGTCGATTAAAAACATTGCTTAGACATCGCTGTTATTAAAATTCTAACCTTCCAAACATAAATATTCAAATGCATGCAAATTTACATAATCCTTGTTGAAATGTTTTAATGTTTTTGCGCACAATACGAGCGAAAAACAACTTTAATTAATAAGTGTTTATAAGTGATCACCCCAAACATCGCTCATGAAACTAGTCTTTAAGCCAAACTATCGCACAAGGTTGGCCCTGTAGAGCGAAAATAGCCCAATAAATTCGCCCAAATGGTCGATCTAACAGCAAAAGTAACCGAATTTTCCACACATTTCAATAATTTTTTTAGTTATGTTCCGGACCGAATTTTTTGATGCAGCTAGCTGAAAAGTCTTAAAATATGTTTTTCTTCAATACAAAAAAGTTTGTTGCTTTTATCCACAGTTTGCACAATGCACGAGCTTAACGTCCTCACTATTATGGCGGAAACTGTTTATGCCGATACCGAACCCCAAACGACCTTAAAACGTCGGGTTTGTAAGGCATGGACATCGATATGCCTACCTCTGACAACTCAGAAAAATCTATTTGCTCGATGACTAATCGACTTGAGGCTGTAATAAAGAGTAAAGGAAACATTATTAAATACTAAATGCTAATTTGTATTAATTAATTATGTGTGGATTAACAATGATGGTCGTACAATATTGTTTGCGGCTTAACTTGACGTTTATTTGGCACGAATTTGATGACGTCACGGATATTGGCGCTACAATTTTATTGAGTGAGCTAGTGATCTAATTTTTTTATATGGACATTTTCATTTGAATAACCTATCCGCCAGTATAAAACTTTCCACATTATATTGTGTATAACATATATTTGTCTGCATTCAAAATCGTTCACGACCTATCGAGACACCCTATATTTAAAGGCAACAGATTCCCTCATCTATATAAATCTATACCTATAAAGTAGAAAAGAAATTATGTAACAAGATTTGTAGTCAAAAATCGTCTGATCAACGCGACCGATTGTTCCCAAACTTTACAAAAATACGTTTTAGCACCCAATAACAAACATAATTATGGGGTTCGCGATCCAAAATTTTATCTTTTCCAAGTTTGAAGCATTTTAAATTTCTATCCGAAGGTTAACTCAGTTTTTAAGCCGACATTTGTTTTCCTAGCAGTTTTAAGTTTAACGAACGTCATAACTTAACGTCATTTTCGTTGAGGATTGAGGGCCGATCCTATTGCGCGGTCTCGCAAAATAATAATAATAATAATAATAATAATAATAATAATAATAATAATAATAATAATAATAATCGACCTGAGAAGGAGATTTACATTCCGGCAAAACGAGCCGTGGAACGACAGGAGGAAGCGTCCTACAGCAGATGAGACCATGTCGGCCGAAAAAGACAGTCACACGTCGTGTGTTACGTTCCTTATAAGAGTGGTCAAACTGTCGTCGTATCATAATAATAATAATAATAATAATAATAATAATAATAATTATAATAATAATAATAAGCGCTAATAATAGGCTATCTGTCACCTGCGTTTATGCCAACAATGAGTTGAACTCGAGTATCTAATCAACGAAGAAATATTCCGAAGAGTGGGCAGGACAGAAACGATCCTACAAAAAGCAATGAGACGCAAACTGATTCTTTGGGCAATGGACATATCGCCAAGATGAGAGACGGTAGGAAGCTGAAAACTTTTGGCATTTGGAATAATTGAGGGAGACAAGAGAGGAGAATTCATGGGGAATGGACGAACGACATAGAGGAGTGGTGCGGAGGCCCGCTACAGGAACTGTTCAACCTGGCACATTGTTTGTATCTATAAATTTATAAAGCGCCTCTCACAGTGTATCAGAGGCGCTCCCAGTACGTTAGACCAAGAGAGAAAAAAATCTTTAGACACCGAAAAGAGGCATTAGGCCTCTAACAACTGTTTTATAAGCTTTCTGTGACAGTTTTGGTTAGTATTGCTAGATACTGTTGATCTGAGACATGAGCAGCGACATGATAATGTGCCGCCTATAGGCTAAGCAATTAATTTCAACATGTGAACAATTTTGCATATAAATGCTTTCAAGCGTGTCTGTTGATATTGGTGATTGGTTGATATACAATACAATAGGCTACAACTGATATTTGATAATGCCGTCCTTACAAAGCTCAGAAATGCATATTGAAGTTCGACGGCAATTAAAACTATCTATAGGCAGACTCAAAGAGGAAAGTTTTCAGTTTAGAGCGAAGGACATTCTCGCTAGGGGAGTTACGAACATAATGAGGCAGAGACTTCCAGATGAAGGGACCAGCAAATGTGAAAAAACGGCGGCCAAAAACAAGATGTGCACCAGGAACTAACCTACATACTTTCCAGCAGATGCTGATCGAAGAGAAGAGCGACCTTTAACAGAGTTACACAACAGCAAAGCGCCAATGGCAGCTAACAGAAACTTTTCTAAATTAATGCCCTGTGTGAGGCTCGAACCCGGGTCGCGTGGATGACTCAGTTTAACGACCAGCGCTCTCTCAACTGAGCTACACCTCCCCCCCAATGACCGAATTGTCCCACGAACAAACAACTTAATGAGAAAAACGTTTTTAATAAGAATGTTTTATGATGCCTACTTTATGTAAGCCAAAGTGCGGTTATGCAGTTGGATTAAAAATTAATAGGCTATAGGCCTACTTACTTACTTACTTACTTTGAGATATCCCAGGTAGGCTACGGCGCTGAAATAGCATTATGATCTTATGCCTTCAAATTTCTCTAATAAGATGAGTTACCAAGAGATTTGACTGGCTGCATTCGGACCATTTCTATTGTGTTTAGTTTAAAAAAATTTATTTAATAATAATAATAATAATAATAATAATAATAATAATAATAATAATAATAACATGTAGCCTAGAGATTTAGCCTAAGGGGTCGTCCATAAAGTACGTCACGCTATTTTTGACCCCCTGTCACAAACTGTCACAAATCTCGGACCCCCCCCCCACTAAAGTACGTCACACTTTCGAATTTTTTTAAACATTAACACCGAAAGGCTATACATTATTAGGGCCTAAAACAAGGCTTCGCAGCAGCATTACTAGCGCTCCTAGCCATTCAGGGATACGCATTTCATGCTATTTTGACATAAAACTAATTCAAATGTTTCACAAAATGTATGAACATTTTTGTAAAGCTATTAAATTTTACAAATAAAATATAAAAAAGAATTATAAATAAATAAATAAATGTGTGACGTCACACATGGCCTGACCCCCCCCCTGTCACAAACTGTCACACATGGCCTGACCCCCCCCTCGAGCGTGACATACTTTATGGACGGCCCCTAAGTGCCTCAGGTTCGTAAGCAATTGATTAAAAACCCGCAGCAACGATTCAGAGGCACTTGGAGCAGGGTAAAGTCAGTCAAGATATGCCTGTGTTAAATGTTCAGTTTTAAGATGCTTCTTGAAAGTTGTCGACCATGTGGAGTTTCTGACGTCAGAGGGAAGATTGTTTCATATTCGAGGTGCAGATGAGGTGAAGGATCTAGATGCAGTTGCGGTGCGGCAGCGATGAAGAACTAGTGTTCGGATTTCGGACGATCGCATGCTCCTTGAGGGCTCTTGATTTAGAAGAAGATCAGATAGGTACGAAGGCGTTTTGGTTGTCACATAGCCTAGTTGTAGGTAGGCTAATGACGGCAATTTTGAACGTAGGCTAATCCTTTCTTTGACAGGTAGCCAGTGGAGGGATTTCAGAAGTGGTTTGCTACTAGAATGATATGAAGCATTGCAAACGACCTTTGCAAGGTTGTTCAGGACTCGCTGAAGAGACGCTAAGTTTTTTGAAGATGTAGGCCTACCAAAGAGAAGGCTGTTGCAGTAGTCGATGCGAGAGTTGACTTTGCCACATGCGATGGTGCTTGCAATCTCTTTCGTGAGGAAAGGTCAGACGTGATTTACAGTCTTGCTGCCATTTTTTCGGGTCGCAAACTTCCGCGGCCTTACTATAATTTAATTATAGCCTATTTATGAATTTAATCAAGGCATTGGGAGCGGCTGATGACGTAACATATGACGCATTATTTTATACTCAACGGCCGAATTTATTTGTAGTCTTTTGTTCTTTGGAGTTGCGTGTCTGATCTCGACCGTATATTTCATCCTTAAATCGATTAAATTTAACGGTTTAGAGTTTCCTTTTCGTGTTGACCATGTTTTAATGTAAAACTGAGAACATAATAATGAAGGTATGACGACCTCGTTTTCCGTGTTTCAGTTGTTGCTTGTGGTTTTGCATGCCGCATCACCTAGTGATGCGAAAGTGCAACTGAGGGCCGTCTTCACCATGAACAAGCAAGGCTATGGCGACGTAATAGGACCGGCCATACTAGAACCACTTAAGAAGGTCCAAGAGAATCTGACAGTCGATGTTAACTGGATGATTCTAGACACTCAAAACATTACCTCAACAATTGTGTCTGAATTTTTCACTTCGATCGACGGTTTCAAGCCTCACGTGATAATCGGGGAAAAGGTCAGTTCTTGTTGTGAAATAATGGCAACACTCGCATCTGCCATTGGTAGGCTGTTTATCTCCGTTGGTTGCCACCCTCTCAATTTCATCAGGGACAGGGAATCATATCCGACCTATGCTTCGGCAAAGCCTGCTGCTTTTTCGTTTGGTAATATCGTCAATTCCGTTATGGATCAATTCAAGTGGAAACGGGTTGGCATCGTAAGCACGGCCAATAACCAATATCCAATTCGAGTTCGGCAATTGAAAACAACGCTCAAGAAAAATAATAAAGAATTCTTCCCTTATGTGCACCCAGCCAGCAATAACACCGTGCAGGATTTCAAACTCAGGGAGAATTCAGTCAAAGTCATGCTAGAGTACTTAGCAGGGCGAGTAAGATGTAAGTGAATAACTCACTACTGCTGCTACTTCTACGACTACTTCTGCTACTAATGCTGCTACAGCTGCTATCACTGTAGGCTACTACTACCGTTGCTTTTGCTACTACACTGTGTCCATGATAAAGTAGAACACACAATAAAGTGTCATAAATCAGTCAAAACGATTAGGATTTGTCTGAAATTTCAAACACAACAACAGTGACCATAATTTGCACGAGATCATAAAACCGATTAGAAATATTCGTGAGTTTGCCAAATTTATGAGCGTTTGAGATGCAGCACCGAAAAATGAGGAAAACAGTACTTTTCATCCGTCAAAAAAGTTGATGACTTTTTTAGTCATCGGTCTTTGGCTGAGGGAAAAAGTACTTTTCGTCCGCCAGAAAAGGTGATGACCTTTTTTTAGTCCTCCACTTGAAAACCGAATGGGGGCCACGTCCCATACAATATTCCGAATAGGGGGGGGGAATATACCATTACACCCAAATTCGTATTGCTAATTTCAGATCAAATGGGGGGCCACGTCCCATGGCAGTTTTAAATGGGGGCATGGATCCGCCCCTGGACACAGTGTACATTGCATTCGGTTGTTGCGTTCTGTTTCGTCTTCTGTTTTTACTACTTTGGTTCATGCTTTGACTACTGTAATTCTCTTTTAATTGGTCTGCATAAGGTTCGTCTTTCACCTTTACAGTGGGTCCTAAACGCTGCCGCCAGATTAATCGCACGCCTTCCACGCTTCTCGCATATTTCTACTTTCATGTTTGAACAGCTCCATTGGCTTCCTATAAGTCTAACTGCTCGCATTAAGTTTAAAATCCTCATCTTGGTCTCCAAGGCACAATGGGGTCTTGCCTCGAAATATCTAGCCAATGAAATTCACCGGCCTCTTTCAGCCTCCTCACATCGCCCACTCCGTTCTTCAAATAGATTTGATCTTTTATAGTTCCTCCTAATAGAACGGCTATCGGTCAGTCCCGATCCTTTACATCAATTGGCCCCTCTCTTTGGAATACTCTGTCTCCATCTACTCGGTCTCACTTCTAACTGGTAATTCTTCCTCATTTTCTTTCTTCGAAACTTATTTCTTCTCTCGTGGTCTTGCGCTCTGGGGGCGCCTCTGAACGATTCACCTTAGTAGAGGCACTTCATAAATGTTTTAATTATTTAATACAATACAGTTCAATACTACAATTACTGCTTCTGCTGCTGCAGGACTGCTGCTTCTACTACTACTACTACTTCTACTTCTACTACTACTACTACTACTACTACTACTACTACTACTACTACTACTACTACTACTACTACTACTACTACTACTACTACTACTACTACTACTACTACTACTACTACTACTACGACAACGACTACCACTACTACTACTACTCTCACCCCAGCACCACTGCTGCTGCCACTACTGCTTCTACTCGTGGCTTTTCAATATTGTTCGCGTTATAACTATTATTGTTAATGCTATTATCGTTATTGATGTTGTTGTTGTCGTTATTGCTGTTGTTGTTGCTGGTGTCCTTGCTGTTGTTGTTGCTGCAGCTGGTGATGTTGTTGTTGCTTATTTAACCGAAGTCCAGCTTATGCAAATTGCGGTAAATTTGACGCTATCGACGACCGTGGTTAATAGACCTGTGTTATTGATTTTACTCGTTTTTGAATTGATAGGTAGTTGTAAAGGCACGCTACATAGAATATTGTGATTATGCTATCGATGTATATTATTGTAAACGGATCCGACTCTTTCAAGGCGTCGGAAATTGTTTCCTCAAATCCTGCTTTTGATTTTAGTTTTCGTTTTTTTGATGGACCACTCGGAATCAAGGCTTGTGTTGAATGTCGCCAAAAACATGGGATATTTGAATGGAGAATACGCATTTCTTTTCGACGGTTTATTCGAGGAACTTGGGGTATACGTCACTGGTAATTATTCAAACTACAGTTCGTTTTAAGTGTCTCACTTTCTCATTCATTCTTTCATTTGCTCATTGGTTCTATGGATTTATGTGGCCTTCTTCAAGAAACGTACTCAGGAGCGCTCCCAGTCCAGCCACGACAAAAGAAAAAAAGACGAGAGACTTATAATAAAGTTTAATTGGTATAATGTATTTAACGCAGCGGTGAAAGGAGGCCATTCCAGAGGGACCGCCTTACAACCGAGAAAGCTGGGCGTTGCCTGGCTGCTATAAGCGAACCCGTCGAACCAGAAGTTGCTCCTTCATAGCAGAGCGTAGAGCCCCTCGAGGCGATTCATCGTCAAAGACTGGACGACATAGATCGTAGGTAAGATGGTGCGTAACCAAGTTCGCTTTCAGTGTCTTGCTCTATCAAATATATAAATCTACACCTCTCATAAATGACTTATGTAGCACACCAACAAACTCGGAGGAAGAGTTACAACTATTGATTGAGAGATTGGACAGGGTGGGCAAGAAATATGGAATGCAGATTAACACGGGCAAGACGAAGGTCATGACAACAACAGCAACTCAATGTAAATTTAAGATCAACCAAGAAAAGCTTTAACAGGTGGACAAAATTTGTCCACCTGTTAAAGACCAAGTACGTGTATGTAATACACGTACTTGGTTGGATTCGACGATTGATGAAGACAGCGACTGCGGTACAGAAATCAGAGCACGATTGGCAAAGGGATATACAATAGCTACAGACCTCAAAAGGATTTGGAAGAGTCATGACCTAACAAATGCAACGAAGATAAAGCTATGGAGGACACTGGTGTGGCCAGTGGCCATATACGGCTGTGAGAGTTGGACACTGAGGAAGGAGAAAGAGAGAAGAATAGAAGCGTTCGAGATGAAGTGTCTGAGATTGATAATGAAAATATCATGGACGGGAAAACGGACAAATGAATGGGTGCTGGAGGCGGCAGGAGTGGAGAGGAATCTGCTGAAGACAGTAAAAGAAAGAACAAATGATTTATTTGGGACACATCATGAAAAGAGAGGGAACATGCATTGAGAAAGACATCATGCAGGGCACAATGCCAGGAGACAGGAAAAGAGGAAGACCAAGAACAAACTGGCTGGGCAACATTAAGGAGTGGACTGGATTGACATTGGGAGAAACGATAAGATTGACGGAGGACAGGAAGCGTTGGGGGAACATTGTACATGATGCGGCCGACCCTCGGATCGACGATGGCTGAGAACAGAACAGAACAGCACACCATTTCATTGTTTTACATCATACTACAGTTGTAAAAAACTTTTTCCCGTTTTTTTATTCTTTCCCAAAAGACGTCTTTTTGTTTGTTTTTGTGTCGTTTTATTCTGTTATTTTATTTTTTCGTAACTTCATTTATTTATTTACTGTCTGTTATTGTTTTGATTATTTTCTTCTGATATTCCTTGTAAACGTTTTCACCGTGTTCTAAAGGATTCAGCTGATGTCATTATTTAATTGTTTAACATCATCAATTCATCATTTTATAAATACATGTAGTAGGTCCCCACAAGTCTAAGTGAAATTAATAAAAGTTGTTATAATATAAACTTTTTAGGCCTAGGCTACATAAGTAACAATTTTAAGTACAATATAGAATTTAGTACACATCTACAGGGTTTACTTAGAACTGATTAGATTTCACTTGCGTTATGTTGATCTGCATGATCTTATGCGAACTTATGTTTTGGCCTACAATTGTAATTTGAAAGGAGTTCAAACCTTTCAACTTCTTTCAAATTATAATTGTAGGCCAAAATAAAAATTTTCGCAATTTCTTATTAAACTAAAGTAATCAGAAAAACAACTGTTGTGGATTAATGTCGCTCATAATTAAGTTTGGCTACAAATAAAGTTGTGTTACTTGTCGACTAAGATAAAATTACATTAACAAGGTTTTTAAGTTTGAAATGTAGTTGAAGACGATACAAAGTAAAATAATTTTCCGTTTCCGTTTTTTGTAGTTTTCTCCCCGTTTTTTAAATGCAATTTTCATCGTTTTATACATCTATGCATCGTACTTTACTGATCGCACTCAGATGATTGCTAAGGGCAAAATATGAACACCCTGGGTTAGGATTGACTTAGGTGTCCCGCAAGTGTCGCTCTTATAAAAGTATAGTCTCTTCAGCGCAAACAGAAATAATAAAATGGTTGCCTTGGTGGACTGTGCATTGAAGTGCCGTCCGTCTTGGCTGTCCTCTCGGAATATCAGGTCAAGGGTAATCTCTATGCTGATGTTGTCAAAGCCCTTGTGCATGGCTCACCTTCTGAGTGCTCAATTCTCTCTGGTGGGAACAACGAGTTCTCTATTACAGGATCGTCATCTTTGGATGACAGCAAACAGACTTAGCCAACGGTTAATCCTTCAAAGACTCAATTAATCTGGTTTTTGACCAAGCAACTATTACATAAGCTTGAACTTCAAATGGCTGGTCTCATTGTTTCCTGACTTCACCTTTTCCACTTGTGTTCGTGACCATGGTGTTACACCTGACAGTGGTTTAACGTTGACCCGTTCCCCTTACTACAATTTGCGACGACTCTGTGCAATTAGGAGATGGTGCCTTCCAAGGTATTTACAAAGTTCTATGCTATAGCCTTTATTTCCTCACGAACCCCCGTCAAAATAGCCCGGTCAAAATGCATGTAGCTCCGTCATAATTTCTCAAAAACAAAATAGCCATCCTCATAATTGCCCACCGAAAAGGCAGCCTGCTCATACAGGCATGCATGTATACATGCGTGCATACAATTATATACATACATACATAATTATATGCATAAATGCTTCTTTCAAGCGATTGCATTCCAAGTTGAGTCACTTTTTCTGGCTGACACGAATTCAAGTCGGACATAATAATTATTATCTTAAAACTTCAGAGCCGCTTACTTGTGTCTGTTTGTTTAGAACAAGAACTGGAGTCGTTCGAAGGCATGATGAGCATAGATCGAAAAACCGAGACGAATAATAAAAAGTGGGTAAAATTCAAGGACGAGGTTGGCAAAGGATTCGAGGACGCGGATTGGTTGGACAAGACAAAAGGAAACTGGACAATGTCTCCGGATTTCTACAAAGATGTACGTTATGGTTATCGCTCGTTCAAATTTGCGTAGCACTGCTTCTTGAAAACTCCTGATTTGTTTGTATGTGCACTTGTTATAGCGCCCCTTCAAGCTCTCGCTACTCAGAGGCGCTCCCGATGCAGAGCGGACACTGCATCGGAGTTTCACGCCGAAGCGCTGAGCAATTGTAAGTGAAGGACTTGCCCAAGGTCCTTACGCGGGGAGGTGGATTCGAACCTCGGACCTTCCGGCTCCAAGGCAACGACGCCACCACTAGACCACCACGCCCCACACACCCCTGAGTGCTGCCCAGACCTGAAAAGCAAAACCACTATCAGGGTCACCTCTACCAACTACCTCCAAAGATCAAGTATTCGCAAAAATGACGAATATTAAGATTTTTAAATATTCGCGAATATTAACGAATATTAAAACTTCCGGCGAATATTGAATTCATATATTCATTCATCCATTTCAGAAATTCTTAATCCTTTTATTCTCATTTTGTTATTTATTAAAATTTAGCGCCTTATTGAATGAGTTTTAAATAATTGAGTTAAGGCATATTCAGTAACTTAACTACCTGTTTATTGCTAAAAAACTCAATAAGATCATCACCAGTATAGCTGAAACATAATATTCATATATCGTGTAATACGTCGGTTCCCGGTCAATTCGTGGCCGGACAATTCGGAGACGGACAATTTGGAGCGGACAAATCGGAACTGGACAATTCAGACCGAAATTCATGATGGGACATCAGATTTCAGTTTCTTATTTTCGGTTATTGAACCAATTAAATTTTTAGAAACTCAGACAGCATTTTCTTGGTGCCATATAATTATTTTATACCAATGATAAATAAAAGTTTCATCCCCGTTAGTGTCTCTTAGGAGCGCGAGATTTTTATATGTACTCCGAATTGTCCGTCTCCGAATTGTCCGGGTCCAAATTGTCCGTCTCCGAATTGTCCGGTCCGAATCGTCCTGCGACGAATTGCCCGGCGACGAATTGTCTGGACACCAATACGTCACCACTCGCCAGAATATGTGTGTAGAATTTCTGGTAGCATATTGCAAAGTTCTTCAAAGTTCAAACAATTGCATTGCGGTTTCGATGGTTCAACTTAATTAAGACTGTTTATGAATATTTAAAAATTATGATATTCCCGAATATTTACGAATATTAAAGCCTCAAGTCAAGAATACTCGAGTTATGACTACCATTGCTATGACTACTGTTGCTGTTGCTGCTGGTATACCTATTCCTGTGGTTTAGTGAATAGGAATAAATTATGAAAAGAAAAGCTGCTAAACATGGATTCCTGTTAAAAACTCAATGTACAATAAAACTGCTTTGGATATCAATTAATGACAGTCGATCAAAAGGCATCTCTACTTTTTATGATTCTTGTTTGTCTATGCACTTGTTGTAGCGCCCCTTCAAGCATATAACTACTCAGAGGCGCTCCCGACTGCAGCGCGAACACTGCATCGGAGTTTCACGCCGAAGCGCTGAGCAATTGCGAGTGAAAGACTTGCCCAAGGTCCCTACGCGGCGACTTGAGGTGGATTCGAACCTGCAACCCTCAGGCTGCAAGGCAACGAATACACCCACTACACCACCGCATTCCTCCAAGGTCAGACATAGGTCCTGGCTACGAAGTCTTGTATACCCACAATGGAAAACAAACCCAACCAATCAGGGAGCTCTAGGAAACAACAAGGGACTGTCCATATAATTATTACCTGCGCACGTAGGGTCGTCGGATTTAGGCGATTTGCGCAAATAATATGATGTTTAGCAAAAGTTAATAATCATCATCATCATCACAAACCATAGGCGCAACGCCAGTATTCATTCATTCATTCATTCATTATTAGAATTTCTATAGCGCCTCTTCAAGAAACTACTCAGAGGCGCTCCCAGCCCAGCCACGACCAAAGAAAAAAGATTTAAGAAACTTGAGAAATAAAGATTGACTAGACAGGTGGAGGAAATGGAGGTTTGGGGGGAGGTCATTCCAGATTGACGGTCCCACAACCGAGAAGGCTCGGCGCTGTCTGGTAGCTAAGCGAGCCCGTGGAACAAGCAGTTGTCCCTTCGCAGCGGAGCGAAGGGCCCGACGCGCTTCAATGTCAGAGACAGAGGACGCGCAGATAAGATGGAGCACAACCAAGAATACAGCGAGAAACAAGGGCAGCAATGCGGTAATTGATGCGTTGGGCTATTGGCAGCCAATGCAGCACATCACGCATGTAAGCAGAGACAGGCGAAAATTTAGGAATTCGTCCGATGAGTCGGGCAGCAGAGCGTAGAACCCGATCTAACCGTCCCAGAACCCCAAGCGGAAGGCCAACAAGGATTGAGCAGCAATGGTCAATACGACTAGTTACAAAGGCGTGAACAAGCACAACTAGCGCATCATGAGAGAGAGAGAGCGAGCAATCACTCGGAGTTGACGAAGCTGATAATAACAGCTTCGAGCGACAAGGTTAACATGCTGGGTGAGACTCAGTTCACAGTCAAGGGTGACACCCAGGTCACGGACCGTGGAAGAGAAAGTAACATCCGGAAACAGTTGAGCTAGCAGAGGCAGATCAATATTCTCAAGTTGCCGACGGCCGCCCAGCCAAATGAATTGCGTTTTACTGGGATTTAAGAGAAGCCGGTTTGACGCCATCCAAGATGAAAGGACGTCAACAGTCAGGCACATCAGGCGCACAGTGTTAACTGAGTTAAATGGGCTAGAATGTATGTAAGCTTGAGTGTCATCAGCAAAGATTTGGTGAAGGAGCCCCTGGGACTCAAGTAGAGGACAGAGACCAGCCGTGTAGAGAAGATATAACAGAGGGCCAAGTACGGAGCCCTGAGGTACACCAAGGGGAGCAGGAACCCAGAGGGACCTAGAGGAACCAATAACCACACAGTTTGAACGGTCGGATAAGAAGGAACGCAGCCATTCTAGAGGCTGGCCAACTAGCCCAAAGGATGTAGAAAGACGTTAAGTACTATAATAAGTAGGTGCCCGATGCCACTCTCTGTCTGAGTCTGTCTCGTGTCATCTCCCAGTTTCTACAGGCTAGCAGGTCTACTCCATACCATTATAATTATCTTGAAGCAGCTGGACTTACCTTTTTATATGAAATTCGTCTTGTATGTTGAAAAGTTAATAATAGCGTATGAACAAATAAAAGTTTTGGGGATGCTTTAAGTTAATTGACTTTTATAAGGGGCTGGAGTAGAGAAGTTTATTTGTAAGTACGTCGTACGCACGTGGATGGTTGCACAAAATTTACGTGTCGCAACATTGGGAGGGGTTCTAAAATACTATTTTTGCGTACCTAATATTAGATGGGTGGTCATTAGACTGTTCTGAAAGACACGCTACGAGACTATAACAAGTCTGCGACCAGTGACAGCCTGTCCAATAAAATTGTTTGCCTTATAATGTAGTGTGTAGACAGTAGATAATCAAAGTACAAAGAATTTTGAAGAATAGGGAGAGAATGTTTCTGCGATTTGCATGCATATTCTGAAATTATAAGGATCCTGAAGACTTGTACTTATTGGCGCCGAATAGTTAAGTCTGGTCTCATGTTGTGGTGGGTCCAAATAGGAGAACTTTAAAAGGTGTCGCACTAATAAAGCTCTCATTGACGGTCAAATATTCTAAATAATAAAAAATTCGTATTATCTCACCGGACTAATTCATTTTAAAATTAACAGCCTGGTCGAAACCAAGCGGTTGGGAAAGAAAACGTGAGCATTTTTGTTCTTCACTGTGCCATTCTACAGTGTGCAGCCTTACCTTTTTATATGAAATTCGTCTTGTATGTTGAAATATTATTGTTTTCGCGACACAGACGGCGCGAATGAAGAGCACCATGCTGTCGGCTGGATATTTGCATGATGGAATTATGCTCTGGCTGAATGTGCTGAACAGTGCAAAAAATGAAAATGATGCAGACACATCGATGGATACAATTGCAGAAAATGGAGTTAAGCTCTCGGAACTTTCAAGGAATGTGAAATTCAAAGGTTGGTGAAATTGTGCAATTTTCAATTAGTTGTGATTGTATACTGGAATTTAAACAGCGCTCCTAGTATGAGGCGATCAACATGTTAGTCTAAAATATGTTAGATGTCTCTTAGGAAGCATACATGTACCATCATAAGTTTATCAGTAGAATGTTGATGGCCTGGCAAGTGCCAATTGGTGTGCTTTCGCAAACACGCATATATCCCAACCAACCATTAACACTGCTTCTACCACTACTACTACTACTACTACTACTACTACTACTACTACTACTACTACTACTACTACTACTACTACTACTACTACTACTACTACTACTACTACTACTACTACTATTACTGCTACGACTACTGCTACTACTACTCCTGCTAACAATACAGCTGCTACCACTACCTCAAGGTAGGCCACATAGAAGCGCTCACGGTCTATCCAAGGCTAAATAAGACAGTTTTGAGGTTCTTAAGAAGCAGAGTGGAGTGACGACTGGGAATTAAGCGTAGCGTAACAGGGATGACATTCCAGGTTGCAGGATCAGCGACAGAGAATGAGCGACGCTGTCTGATAGCAGTCTGCGAGCGGGAAATCAGAAGCTCAACTTGATTCGCCGATCGAAGGGTGGGTCGACGCTAGACTCTCAAGGTGGAACAACAGAGTTCTCGATGATACGGTGGAGCTAGTCCTTCAATGCACCGCCTAACCAGCGCACAGACCCTGTATGCAATCCGCTGTAGAGAAGAGAGCCAAAGAAAGATATCCCGCATATAAGATGAGACGCGACCATGTTTAGGGATCCAGACAGCCAACCCGATCAGCCGGCATTCAAGGCGGGAGCTGCGAGTGCTAACACTACTGCTACTGCTACTGCTGCTGCTACTAGTGCCACTATAGTAGAAGCGGTACAAATCAGTTTCTGGTTAGTAAACTGCACTTTTTGAACACGGGTTGCCGCTTGGTACAGTTGTAGTTGGGACCCAAGAGAACATTTTAAGATGGGGAGCCATCCGAAATTTCCCTTAGAATTAAAGATGGCGGCCTTTTTCAAAATGGCGGCCTGAGGCTAAGAAATTCTTATAATTCATCATATCATCTCGTGTCTGGTGTCGTTTCTATATATTTCTGACTAGCTTTGCATGTGCGACTATCGCAAATAAGAGATCACTGAACACAATCTTGTTTCGTAAGAGATATTAATGAGTTTAACAAGTGTCCGAAGAGTATAAGTTGTAGATATTTCAACATGATCTTAAAGATCAGAACTTCGTTGTTATATAATGAAAGAATTACCTTACCTATAACTCTCGAAGTTTCTTCTAGGTAATTTAATTGTGTTCAAAGTTTTTCTTGCGATGTTTAACGAATTTCCTAGTTGCTTCAAGGTAGAATTTGGCGATTATTGCGCAACGATCACCAATGCATTGGTTCTTATAAATCGCAGACGTTCTGCATACGAGGCGTGAACCGTCCGTCCGTTCGTCTTCACTACTTGATTAAACCACAGCAACAATAGTCACGTGTATCGTAAAAAACTCGAAAGCATTGAGCCCTCTATAATCACAGCGTTTGCTTCTCTAACTTATGAAATGTCTTCTATTAGTCATACAAAGAAGAAATTTCGGTAAGTTGGAAAAGCGAAATGTCTATCAGCTGTTGTTTTCCAATGTTATTTGATAAATGACTTTGTAAAAAATGCTTCTTCAGATTTTAAAAGAACTGACATCATTATAGAATTTGTATCAGGCCCCAGGAATTGAAATTATTTCTGTACTTTAATTGGAACTGAAATTATTTTAAAACTTGAATTAGAACTGAAATTATTTCAGAACTAGAATCAGAGCTGGAATTGTAACTATTTTCTGAATAGGAATGGAGTTAGAACTGAAATCAAAGCCTTAGAACTGAATTAGGACTGAAATAATTTCAAAACTTGGATTAGAACTGAAATTGGAATTATTTTCTGAATAGGAATGGAATTAGAACTGAAATCAAAGTCTTAGAAGTGAATTAGAACTGAAATTATTTCAAAACTGGAATAAGTACTGAAATTATTTCAGAACTTGAACTACAGCTGAAATTGGAATTATTTTCTGAATAGAAATGGAATTAGAACTGAAATAAAAGCCTTAGAACTGAATTAGAACTGAAATTGGGATTTATTTTCAGAACTGAAACATCACTGTCTGACTCATCTCCAACGATTCTTCGTCGTCAGATCGTCTCTCATCTTCATCATCATCATCATCATCATCATCATCATCATCATCATCATCATCATCATCAACATCATCATCATCATCATCATCGTATTAATTTCATTAATGATGATGATGATAATTGTAGCGATGATAATAATATGACCCAACTTTATATGCATGTGCAACAATGCTTCAGGCGTCACGGGTCAAATTGTGATCAAAAACGGCATTTCGAGGTCCAATTGGATGGTGAGCATGGTATATAAAGGGAAGCCGAATAATATTCTGCTGCACTTTGACGCTAACGGAAGTTGCGCCTACATGAATCCCGACAAGCTGACCTGGCCCGGAAATAGCATGACCACCCCCGAAGAACCTGAATGTTTCGAGGACCAGTGCAAGGAAGAAGGTAAACGATATTTTATCGCTCATCCAAGCTTTCATCGTTGTTTCCATTTACGTGCTCGATAGCACAGTGGTTAGTGCGCTGGACTGAGAGGTCGGAGGGTTCAAATCCCCGCGGGGGCAGAAATTTTTAGCGCGCTTTCTGTTCACAAGCACCACTAGCCGACCCAGCTATGATGAGTACACTGACCTACACGGTCAGTGGATAGTAAGACAGTGAGGGAGAGAATTGGCACCACCCCCTCATATGCCGAGGCCTTGAAAATGAAGTCGCCAATATTTCATCCCACTGGCAACCTCCGGGCTAACTAGAAGGGACCTAATTATGATGATGATGATGATGATGATGATGATGATGATGATGATGATGATGATGATGATGATGATGACGATGACGACGACGATGATGATGGTTCTCTGCCCGTAGGCAGGTTCTATGGCCTTCGACACCCGTGGAATAAGATGAATGAGGTGCTTTCCCGTTGCCTTCCCCACAGACAATGACGGGTATGCAACTTGCCCAAGGTCGCTTCGCAGCAGCTTGCGCCCTTGCGTCCCACACGTGCTAGCCCGGGATATCTAAATCTCTTAATGTCAACTCCCAGCCCGGGGCTTGAACCGCAGTCCGTTGCATTCAACAGAAGTATGCCGCTCTCGCTTACCGGTGTAGCTAACTAGGCTATGGTATTTGTAATTGTAATCATGCATTTATATAGCACCACTTCAAGAGAACTCTATGATATCATTACCTAAAAATGATGCACCAAATATAACAATAAGCTTAAGTTAAGCGAATGTCTACACATTGCACATTAATTTAACATTAAAAGAATATGTTAAGTTATGTGAAGTTTTAATATGCATATTATAAAACATTTAAATGTACTGTATACGATTCCCATTCGTTCATTTCTCAAACTTATTGAATCTCATGCATTTGAATGGAAACGAAGCTTATAAGTCTACGAAGCTCAGACGTAGATGACGTTAACAAACCATCGTTTTATGACACTAACAAGTTGACTGAAGCTTACGATTATGTAGTTTATTGAATCTAATTTTAAATGGAAACGACGCTAATAAGTCTGCGAAGCTCAGATGTAGCCTATCTGACGTTAACAAACCTTTGCTATAGGACACTAAACAATTAGACTGTATAGGCCCTACATGCGATTCCCATTCATTCATTTCAAATCGAAGCCTAGGCCTACTGACACAAATATTATTAGGACCTAAAGGACACTAAGAACTTTCGTTTGCATTTGAATGCCTTTGACAAGCCTTTTCGGTTACATCATTATTCTATGATTTGCAAATAGTGGGCGGGCTTTTGTCCGGGGGCTGTCCTACGCAACAAACGGGCTAATTCCGGGGGCTAATTCCGGGGGGTGCTAATGTCGGGGGGCTAATGTCCGGGGGGGGGGGGCTAATGTCCGTTCCCCTTACATTTCATCTGTATTATATATAATAATACTTTGTCTCATAAAATTTGGGAATCATATTCTTGGTCCACTTCTCTAAATATTTGGAAAATTTTAGTTTGATATGTCATCAGGTAATAGAGATATATTCAAAACAATTTGGCTTACTTTTTTTGAACCACGGTGTATATCTCTTCAGGCTCAAGCTGTCTTACTACTTTCAACTATTCCGCTAATAATTGAGGACACAACGTGACCCTTTTATTTAGTGTTTATTTGCTTGCTGATTAAATTTTTTTTGCCTGAACGAGGTTTTTAATTTTAAATTGAAGTACAAGATGCTGCAAAGTACAAGTATGTTTCGTTTTTTGGTTTTTCTATCGTTTTTAATGTGTGTATTTTTCAAGAACAATATTGATAAAATTGCACTTTCTATATTTTGTTTTTGTCGTTTAAGACCATGACTTTTTGATCAAACTCTGTTGTGGCCTGGCTGGTGCAGTCATTGTGATCGTCCTCGTTGGTTTCTTGATTTCCATGTAAGAAAATCGACAAGTCACTTAAGTAACCTGTAATAATTATTGTAAGAGTAAATGTCATGTAATATGCACTTACCTACACACATGCACGTGTACGTTTTCATACATAGACACATATTTGGAACGCGGTGGTGTCGGGGTATGTTCGGTGCATTGAAGCCGGAAGTTTGCGGGTTCGAATCCACCTCAAGTCGCCGTTTGGGAACCCTGAGCAAGTCCTTCACTCGGAATTGCCCATGAGATGCGGCGGGAAACTCCGATTCGGTGTCTGCACTTTAGACGGGAGTGGTTCTGATTTGTTATCTTGAAAGAACACTATTTCAAGTGCTCATGTATGCATACATACATTCATTCATACATGTATGCATAACATATTGCTCATAAATATTTTCATGGACATAAAATTATATTCTTACCCACACCCATGTACACGCATGCATAGTTACATAGGCCTACATAGTATTTGCAAGCATCTGTTTGCATGTACGCGCAATATTATAGTCCTTGGTGTGCCATGAGGTCCCGTATGCACTTTGGTGATGGGGGAGTTTCTCACTTACAATCAGTCAGTGGGTCCCTGGACATGAAAAATTACCGAGGTGCCTGTCCGCCATAACTTGAATGAATGCAGCAGTAGAAGGGAGTTGTACCTTTAATTAATTAAGCAAATTTAGTTAATTACGTTATGTTACAAGTCAATGCTTCATTATGTCACTTCACGCTGCAGTTTCCACGCTGCCTCAAATTTCTGCATGATGTTTTGTCATGGGAAGTCAAAAAACTCGTCCTGTAAAAACACTGAAAAATGACATTCATTCATGCTTTAATCCGCATCATTGATGCGACACAGGGACCTTGACAATGACCTTGCAACCTTCAGATGACCCCGGATGACAAAAACAGTATCATATAGCCTAAATGACATACCTGAATCAATAACATTAGTGGTATTACACGTGCATATGCTGTAAACAATGAAAAAATAATGACCTTAACGTTGACCTTATAGCCTTCAAATGACCCCTGATGACGAAAAAATATCATAAATGAATTCTACATACCTGAATCAGTCATATTTGAGGTATAACACGTGCATATGCTGTGATAAAAGAAAAGGATGAATTAAATGACCTTGAAAATGACCGCATGACCTTAAGATGATCTTGGATGACAAAATCAATATCAGAAATGATTTCTACATACCCGAATTAGTAGGCCCTAATATTAGAGTTATTACACGTGCATATCGTGTAAGAAATAATAAAGACTATAGGTGGCGGCCATATTGGATTTTGCAATTGCGCCATTCGTGACGTCATGGCGGACAAGCACCTCGGTGATTTTTTATGTCCAGGCACTGACTGATTGGAAGTAAGAAACTTCCCCAACACGAAAGTGCATACGGGACCTCATGGCACACCATGGATCAATTTTGACAATTGTATTAGGCTGTGTGTGTGTGTGTGTGTGTGTGTGTGTGTGTGTAAAGCATCCTAGAAGTAGCTTGTTACCGACGATGCTATAAAATTTGTCGTAATTACAATTACAATTACAATTATAGCTTACATGTATGTACATTAATGCTTGCGTGCAAGCATCCTTCCATGTATACACTCATGCATTCGTACAGAAACTTGCTTGCTTATTATGCGCCCATGAGTACAAAAATTACACAAATACGTAAGCCTATAGCAGCATGCATGCAAGCGCCATTACGCCTCTTATATTATAGTCTTGGTTTAATTTCAAACTGAAACACCGATGCGTCATACAATCAGGGATACCACTCTGATTTTTAAAGAAGGATCTATAGAGCCGTGGAAAAATGGCTAGAAAAAGCTAGATTGAGAAATTTCAGGAAAATGCATTGGAATTACTGACGACCTGTTTTAATCACAAGTGGTGTGGAGCACCACTGCAGGACCTAACACACGCTGCCTTGGAGAGACAAACCTGGCGCGGAATAACAAGAATGGCATCGGGCACCTACGGGCACTGGTCCCTTGGTTGATGATGATGATGATGATGATGATGATGATGATGATGATGATGATGATGATGATGTTTTAATCATTCGAGTCCAAAATTGTTTGCCAGATTTTCCTATTTTTTATTGTTTCAAATTTGCTGATAACTTTTTTTTAACCTTTCGCTCCAAAAATCGGAAATCTTTTCTTTTTTACTTGTCTTTCGTACATTTTTACCGAAAATCTATTTTTTCGAAAGATGTGGGAACGCTATATCTTGACCAACAAAACCTAGAACCCTGAACAAGTCCGAAAAAATAAATATAGGTGGAAAAGCTATGAGTGGCATCCCTGCACACAATTGATTGACTGAACGGGTAATCACAAATTATTACATGCATCGAATTTAGCTGTCTGGCAGCCATGCAAGGTGTCAATCACGTCCTACTGTCTGTTTTATCAGCGCTATTAGTAGGAAACGATCCCACATCCCACATTGTGAGTCCTTCGTTCCAAATTGTTACCCTTGCTTTGCTTGTTGCTGTTTAGCGACACTGTGTCAAAGATGATTATTGTCGCCCTCTTCCTTTCTCCACGCATGTATACATTTGGGCATATAATATGCCGCATATGCAAATAATGGCATGGAGAAGGTTATTGAGGGGATCTTTGAAGATACATCTTGATGTGTTGTGGTGTAGGCTCTGGAAACGTCGCCAGGAGAAGCTGATAATAACCAACTGGAAGATCATCTGGTCTGATGTCGCTGTGATCGCAGATGTTGTAAGTACAATTAACCCTTAACAGACGAGTAGCATAGTCTTGTCACCTAGACCCTGACGCCTAGACATTTTTACCATAAAACAGCCTATAAACAAATTTTTTGGAACTTGTGCTATCTCAGTTATTTCTTGGACTAGAGACATAATGTAACCACTGTTCTTTAGCATTTCATCTCCTAGTCCCATCTATCCGTCCAGTTTTAGCCACCAAAAATTTGGGGGTACCCTACGTTGCCCAACATTAGACCCCTCCCCAAATTTTTTCACTTTTGCATGTTCAAGCACCTATATTAAAATATTTTCAGTGACAACATATTTAGTTTGAGCACGAAAGATATGCAGAAATGAATGCCAGTCAAAACACAAAAACAAATTTGAATATATCTTGATAAATGAGGAAGCTATAATTTTTTTAGTATTTAGACCCAAGTCGTAAAAGTGAAAATAATAATAAGGATATTGAAAACTTTTGAATTTGTGATATCTCAGTTATTTCTTGGCCTATGGACATTTTGTAACCACTGTTCTTTAGCACATTATCTTCTCTTTTCTCCTATCTGTCCAGTTTTGTGGAGAAAAATTTGAGAGTACCCTAAGTTGCCCAAAATTATACCCCTCCCCAATTTTGTCACTTTTTCATGTTCAAGCACCAATATGAAAATATTCTCTTTGACAATAATATTATATTTAGTTTGAGCATGCAGGATGTGCAGAAATTAATGCCGGTCAAAATACAAAAACAATTTTGAATATATCTTTATAAATGATGGAGTTATAATTTTTTAGTATTTAGACCCAACATTGTAAAATTGCTCATCTAAGAAAATAGAGGGAAAAAATCCAAAAATGGTGCATCATAGGTTGGACCACCACAGATGCCGGTAAATGGTATAGTTAGGGAAGAAACAGGAAATTCCGATACCTGTTCAGTCCGGTCTATTGCCCCAAAGTCATAATCATCCGATAAAAGCGACCCACTTTCACGCTCACAGCGTGCGTACCGAATTATATTGGTAAAGTCGGTGTCAATGTCGGAATTTTCCTCAGCCAAAGCCACTTTATAGTCGTCATTTGAACCGTGTGACAAGTTTTTATTCTCATATTCGTCAAAATACAGCCAGAATTCGAACCTAATTCATCGAACATTCGCCTTATTTCAGCGTCGGAACGTCCACGCGATCGCTTCGTCGCCATTTTTTCCCAAGTAAATATGCGAGATAAAAATGTCCGATTTGATTCGTCGATTTACGTAATAAAATGCAAAATTTAAGGGGATCCTCCACTTATTTATTTATTTATTTTATTTATTTATTTAGAGAATTTATATAGCGCCTCTTCAAGAAATCTACTCAGAGGCGCTCTCTGCGCTAACTAGCCGAAGTGATGTTAAATGTCATAACAACAAGAAAATTTCATCATATAGCAAAATAAGTCACAGTGAGCCGGAAACAGTCTTCAGTGGCGATCCCTCGCAGACACGTAGAATCATCCAACAGAATCCCGTCGACAGCCTTTAGATGGTGTGAAAGTTCAGAGTCTCTGGTACAGGTTGCGTTAATAGAGTAGAGCGGCGACAGGTGACAGGGCTCGAAAACACGAAACGCTGACGAAACTGAAGCCCCTCGCTGGTAGAAGACGACGCGCGTGACCGTCTTATCGTCGGGCACAAGGATTGCACAGTCGAAGGCATCTGTCGCTTGTCGGTCGGTAGTTTTGAACGCCACGAGAGACAGCATCCGATCGAGTTAACTCCACTGACCTGCGTGAACCATTCTTCGGCGATAATTATGTAAATACCAGACAACAGCGGTGAAGGCGCACGGTCTTGACGGTTGAGCTCGACCGTGTTCATTAAGATGGCGTCTAACGGTCAACACGTGGGCGACACAAGACGACTTGCGAACAAAATCCTTTCCAACGCAAAATCCTTGACAAACCCGACGAATAAGTTCAGTACACGAACCTAGAACCAGTAAACTCCAACGTTTGTGAAATTACTGCGCGAATTCTGCATAAAGTTGAAATAATCCATCGAAATGACGGAGTGGCGTAATAAACAACCAATAAATATAGTATCTAGGCCCACATGACGTAAAGTCATCAAAACATAATAAATTTCATTGGCCAAAGTACGTCATTATGTATGGAGCGCCGTACTACCATTCACTACCGTCTAGTCGCGAAGCACTAGTTAAATCAACTACCATTTACTACCTCGACGGTGTTTAAGGGTTAAGGGGCTATCCATATGTTACTTACGAAAGGAGGGGAAATGGGTGATCGGATTTAGACGATTTGCTTACGGAGGGGACAGGGGTCTAGACAAAATGTGCCAACACAAAATTAGCTTCTAATTATGAAGTCCACATTAGCTTATTATTATTAGAGCTGTATTATCGTGTGGTCGTGCGATGGCATTTCATTATATTACTATTAAATGTGGTTCAGATCTCAGCAGTAGACCATACTAGTAAAAAAATTATTCAGTAATTTTGATAAAATGACATCCTAAAATTACAATATGGAAACTCAGAAAGAAATTAAACTATAATCAGCACTGAAAAACACAGCTATTTTCGTAAGACGATAGTTTAAGATGCCACCATTGCAAAGTGGAAATTCGACAAATTTCTTATGGGGATATCATCCCTATCACACTCACAGCGCTCCGCGTCTAACGAGCGTCCTTCGGATGCTCCATTGTCTTTCCCCCACCCCCAGAAGCTAGAGGAAGGGGACTAGATTGCGAGAGGGATAGTACAATATTAATATTGTATTATACAAGGCTATATTTTGCATACATTGCGTAGATAAATATAGCGCCCTTCAAGGTGAGGCACGGTGGCCGATTGGTTACAGCGGTCGGCCTGTAACACGGAGAGTACGGGTTCGATCCTCGTCCGAGGCGATTACTGTATAGGGACCTTGAACAAGTCTGTTACTCTCTATTGATCTGAAATACAATTGCGGTTGCGCGTTGAGGCATGTGTGCACTTCTGAGCTTTGTAAGAAGGGCGATGTCATATTGCAGTTGCATTGTATTGTGAGGTGATTGCTCAGGAGTATGCACGGAATCAGAATCAGAATTCCGTTAAGCAAACCGGTAAATACTGCCATCAGTAATGAATAGAATTTGAAAATTTGCTCATCGCTTTCTTGACCTCGGCATGTCAGCAACGGTCTGCTTACTAGGACAGAACTCGAGAGAAGTTGAATCCCTACCTCTGATTTGGCGGTACAACATCCCAACCACTGGACAACCACCCTCTTGAATATTCATTATAATGTTTAAAGTGGGGTCACAGTGGCATTTTAAAAGTATAATTTTATTATTTGTATTTTATTTCATTTTGGAGAAGTATTGTCCATCAATGTAGCCTACGAGCACGTCGATTACAATATTTGAATAGAACCTTCCGAAGTTCTCACTGATATCGTATTCGGTTTCCAGCATAGCAATTTCTTGTGTTTTGAAATTCTTCAAAAATAAATGATTTTTTTAACTCGTGCTGTTTCATCCTCTTTTACTTTTAGTTTTAGGTTTTTTTATTGTTCTAATAGAATACGAATACGAGTGCCAGTAGTTCGGCTGATCGCAAAAGTGTTTCAACTGATCGCAGAAGTAATCCAGGTGATCGCAGAAGCCTTGGAAGTAGTGGTATCGGTCGATTATACATCCCCGCTGCGATGTACAAGGTAATGCCAGCATCCAGAGTTCTACTGTATCTCTCTCTCTCTCTCTCTCTCTCTCTCTCTCGCTCTCTCTCTCTCGCTCTCTGTCTCTCTCTGTCTCTGTCTGTGTGTGTGTGTGTGTGTGTCTCTCTCTCTCTCTCTCTCTCTCTCTCTCTCTCGCTCTCTGTCTCTCTCTGTCTCTGTCTGTGTGTGTGTGTGTCTCTCTCTCTCTCTCTCTTTCTTTCTCTCTCTCTCTCTCTCAGTTCCTTCCGTTCCTTCCGGAACATTGGTCGACAACATCCTCTTGTCGTTTCTGTAGCGGTAGTTGCTTTCTACAGGGATGGGGTTGCTAACCCCATGCCCTAACCCTCCTCCTTTTTCAACCGGGCTTGCGACCGGCTTTGGCTACTGTATATTTAAAATAAGCGAATTACATCCATTCGTTCATCCACAGAGCGAGTATTCGCATATTACCAATAATTACTAAGATTTGTAAATATTCACGAATATTAACGATCATAGTCATAATCATAATTATGTTCTTTCGATAAGTTCTGAATTATTGATTCTCATTGATTCTCATTTTGTTCTTTAAAAATAAAATTAAAAGCGTTTAACGTTTTACTGAATGGATTGTACAAAATTGAGTTACGCATATTATTATTAGTAACTTTACTATGTTTATTGTTAGAGTTTCAAAGTCCGTGTAACCCATGCTGGGCCTGGCCATGCAATGTCACCATGCTGCATTCAGGCAATAAAATTGCGGTTTCGATGGTTCACTTTAAGTCGTTCGATTATTTACGAATTTTAACGAATATTAAAACAATCTTATAATTCACGAGTATTTACGAATATTAGAAACCTCAAGTTACGAATACATTCGGAATACTTGATCTATGTGTTTATCTCTAACACTCGTTCTAGAACACAGCGATTGCTACCGATCAATATTATCCTATAATATACTCAAATCAAATCAAGCAAAATATTTATTTATGGTGCATATATAAACTGCACTTATATATAAAACCTTAAAATCGTTAAAAATAACTGATTTTTTAAACTCTTTAATTTAATTTTTTTAAACCGTTGTCAAAATAGTTGTAGGCCTATGTAACATGCTGCGTTCTGCCAGCCTGAAGTTTTGGCAGCACGACTTTAATCCCGCGACACTTAATACCGCGACAGTTAATCCCGGACACTTAGTCCCGGCGACATTTAATCCTGCGTCAGTTAATCCCGCGACAGTTAATCCCGGCGACATTTAATCCCGACAACAGTTAATCCCGCGACATTTTATACCGCGACATTTAATACCTGTACACACATGAGTACGAATATTTGTACAACTATTGTTGTCCGCATAGCCAATTAGGTAGGCCTACATCTCTGTTCAGGTTTCTGAAGTACATATTTACATGTACATAAAACGATCATTATAAAGGATTTTAAACAGGATTAATTTTGCGAAGTTCAGTCTACTATAAGGCAGTGACATCATGACATGGAGGCGAATAATTTCGGCTGCAGTATTGTAGCAAAGGCAAACAAACTGTGATAGGCTACATGGAAATTACGAATACATTAAAAATCGCGACAATGCCAACAGAGCTCTTTTTGTGAAAAACATGCAGTGAATATTGCTGTAAATATTGCTTTTATCGAATTTTACTGGTTTTATAATATTTAACTACAAAGGCTTAACTTTCTGAACAATAGTGAATTGCCTTTTTAAATTTAACTGTTTTAAAATGTTATTTTACTTCCCAGGTATTAAGTGGCGCGGGATTAAATGTCGCGGGATTAAATGTCGTGAGATTAATTGGTCGCGGGATTAAGTGTCGCCGGGATTAAATGTCGCCGGGATTAACTGTCGCGAAATTAAATGGTCGCGGGATTAAGTGTCGCGGGATTAAGTGTCCGGTACTAACTGTCGCGGTATTAAGTGTCGCGGGATTAAGTGTCATGAAACCGAAGTTTTGATTAAACGAAAATTGATTGATTGGTCTGTTTCTATACAGTTTCCAGAAGGAACTTCCCTCAGTTAATTCCATGCATGTATTGTATCTGGCCGTTCTGCCCATGATTATTTAAAGTCAGTTATTTAATTCACGACTTTGTTTATTTCTTATAATTCTCAGTTGGGTCTTGCTCCGAAGTATCTTTGTGATCTTATAGTACGCTCCCACGATGCCACTTCGCTGCGTCCTCTCAGATCCTCTGATCAGCTTAAACTCTTTGTTCTCCGCGTCAGGACCGCCATGGTTCAATCCAGATGCTTTGCCTACATTGGTACCTCTCTATGGAATAGACTTTCACAATCAGCTCGCTACGCCTTTCTCTCTCGCAGACCTACCACGTCTTTCTCTCGCCCAACATCCTGCTTTTTTCTTTAGGGCCGGTCACACTGGGAGCGCTTCTGAACGGCATTTGCTGAGGGAAGCGCTTTATAAATAGTCAGATACAATACAATACAGAGTGGATGTTATGCTGCTTGTTACTCGAAAGGGATCAACGATTGCCATCAAGGCGATTTCACGTGACTCGGTGAATATATTCGAAAGGACAGTGTATAACGAACTGAAACAGGTAGGCAACAAGAGAACGTGTCTCTCTCTGTTTGCTATCATTGGCTCCTCTACTAATCTGTGTCAGGCTCTTCCACTTTCCTCCTTCACCGGTTTTACACTTCAAATTGAATTCTCACCTCTTCAGGAATTCCTTTCCGATAATATTATTGTTTTAATCTTTAAAATCGATGAATAGGCCTATTTACTACTTTATTTTCACATTTACAAAGCATTTCCTTTTTCCGGACAACAGTGTATACAATAATTATACATATAAGTATATATATATATATTCGTTAATGCCTGCACCCATACATAGTATTACATGCGCACATTCATGCTTTTAATTACTTCATAGAATATATTAATTTTTATGCTTATACGTGCTTCGTTCGTTTAGCTGTTGTATGTGAACCCGGCAGCCGGCGTTTCGAGCATATTCGGCCACTCAGGATCTCTTTTAATTAATTCATAGAATGTATTAATTTTATATGCTTATTCGTGCGACGTTGCGTTTAGCTGTTGTATGTGAAGCATGACAACATCAACCCATTCATCGGAGTCTGTGTTGACGCTCCTAATGTTTGCGTTGCGATGGCTTATGCCGAGAAGGGGAGCATTCAGAATGTCTTGGCTGATCAACAGTTTGACATCGACTGGGAGTTCCGTATGTCATTAGCCCTGGACGTTGTTCAGGTGAGTTGAGACAGTGACACGGTCAACTTCCCCATGGTCGTCATCATCGTCAGGATCGATGGACAGAAAGTCCGTAGATGTCCATTGCAATGTTTAGTACTTTTCCAGTGTCTCTGATCTTGTGCTGCTATTCTAAGGCTTTGTTGATCTTGCTTACACTAGTCCATGATGTCATCAATCCGATTTCTGCTAGGTCTTCCCCGCGCCCGTTCCATCCATCGTTCCCAAAGTCAATGCTTTAATTTTCTATTAGCATGCATGCATTCTACATAAAATTATTTATGATGTCCAAATAGACTCAATTTTCGTCTCATCACTGTTTGCATTAGGTCTTCTTTTTTTTAATTTAATCTACTTCGTACCTCCAGATTTGTCACCTTTATTGCGGTAAATCTAGGTGTTACTGTGGTAATAGTCGCGATAGGCTAATGCGGTAATGACAGCTAAAGGCTAGCTGTATTATTATTATTAACCATTGCGCCAAATAGACTATGTGCATGCAGCAAATTACTTACTTAGTTGGCTACTTACATACATTAAATTGCCAATTACCATTTCTGTTATACTTATCGACACTCGCATCACTCGTACTTCCTGTTTTTAAGGCACCACATTAGCATTTTGAATGAAATGGAAACGCGAAAGAATTAAACTGTTAGAATAAACCACGACAATATTTAATTAAAGGGTAATTTTTACAGTTCAACTAGCAGTGATAATATTTCGCCGTTTTATCAGCTTACACAGCTTTTAAAGTCGTTAGTTCCCAAAGTGTCATCATGTTATTACTTTTTGCACCATGTACATAATAATTATGATCCTTTCGGACTTAAACACTGCTTAATAAAGTGAAAACATTATTATATTATTGCTAATTCATATTAGATTGTTTATATTTTATGTTTTATTATTGTTCTTGTTATTATTGTTGTTCTAGTCTGCTAAGCGGAGAGTTCATTGCTTTATAGACCAGGTCCCATCACAGAACTGTACCGCAAACAGACAATGGCATTTCAAAACTCTTATGGTCAGAATGATGTGTACTCCACTAACTGGAGTTTCAGATATAATTATATCCCTTTATTTGCAGGGAATGGAATACCTGCATAGTACGCCAGTCGGAGCACACGGTCATCTGACGAGCTCAAACTGCGTCATTGACGAAAGATGGGTTTGTAAGATAACGGATTACGGACTGAAATTGTTCAGATGCCTCGACAAACTCCAGAGACCATTGATTGGTATGGGCGAATTAAAGAAATGTCAATGCATTAAAAATAATTCATGGCTGAAAATAAACAGAGATTTAGAGAAAATATCAACGCACAAGCATTGCACATCCCTAAAAAATATATGGTTAAAAAGTAAACGGATTTCTTACAGTCATCTTTTAGTGCATTAAAAAGGTTAATGCAAAATGATTCTCAGGTGTGTTTGTTACTTTAAATCATTTATATACTTGACCTCTTGGTTCCTCGCTCTAGAACTGATATGGCTCAGTCTCGATCATTTGCCTCAATTGGTCCTTCTCATGGGAATGCTGTTTCTCCTTCGGTTCACTCTACACTGTCATATGTCTGGCATTCTCTCGGCTTTCTTCGAGCTGTCTTCTCAAACCCTGCTTCTTCTCGCGGGGCCATGTGCTCTTGGAGCAACTCTGAACGGTTCACCCTATTAGAGGCGCTTTATAAATGATTAAATACAATGCAACTACTTGCGCTGGCTGCCTTCGTATTGAATATAATATCATTCTCTCATTTACTAGTATCTCTCCACTGCGCTGCGCCCGATTATCTGCGTGATTGCTGTATACCTTTATGCTGATGATGTTCAAACTTTTGTTCATGGCTCCTCTTACCAACAACTTGCTCTCTGTCAGTCTATTGAATCTCTTTCTGTTGATCTCAATTCTTGGATGTCCTCAAATCGTCTGTCGCTTAACTCTTCCAAGACTCAGTTGATCTGGTTGGGCACTCGTCAACAGCTTAATAAGCTTGATTACGTTTTACTTGCCAAGCACTTTCCTCAATTTACTTTCGTGGCAAATGTCCGTGACCTTGGTGTTACTATTGACAATACTCTTTCCTTCTCTACACATATTGCTAATATTTCTCGGTCCAGCTTCTATCATCTACGTCGTTTACGTGCCATTCGGCGATCTCTCTCTTCGTCGATTTTTTCATCTATGGTCCATGCCTTCATCTGTTCCCGCATTGACTACTGTAACTCATTACTCATTGGGCTACCTAAACTCCGCCTTGCTCCTCTCCAATCGGTACTTAATGCATCTGCTCGCTTGATTGCTCGCCTCCCTCGTTTCTCTCACATTTCGGCTTTCATGACTGAACACCTTCACTGGCTTCCTCTGAGTGCCCGGATTCAATATAAAATTCTTTTTCTCACCTATAAGATGTTTTTGGGTCTAGCGCCTCGCTACCTTTGTGATCTCATTAGGAAGCCTTTCTCAGCTACCGTTGGTCGTCCTCTCCGCTCTTTAGATCGTCATGATCTTCTTGTTCCACGATCTCGGACTGCCACAGCCCAACACCGCGCCTTTGCCTCTGTCTGCCCTTTACTGTGGAATGGCCTTCCTACTATTATTCGTGCTCAAATTTTATCTGGAGGCTTTACTTTTTCTGCCAGATGTCTCAAGACTTTTCTTTTTCCAGGAGTTCTTCGCACTGGGAGCGCCTCTGATTAGTTTGTGCTGTGAGAGGCGCTTTATAAATCCTAGAATAGAATAGAATAGAATATGGGAGCATTCCTCCGCTTCCGGGTTGCGATTACTTAAGCGATTTTCGCTTATCCATGGCGGACGAAAACTGGCTTTGAGTTCCGCGCTTCCTCAGTGGCCGACCACTGATGCTGACACCGGCTTCCTTCTGATCTGCGAGCGGCTGATTCAGTTGACTCCTTCATAATTGTTAGGCTGCTCAAGACTGTGAAGCATTTGTTTATTTATTTACTGGACATGACATGGGACGAGGTGATTCAACTGGCGGTGGACAGAGAGGAGTGGAGGAGCTGCATTTCCCGATGTGCAGAACTGCACGAAAAGGACTGATGATGATGAATTTAATACACCGCTATTTCAAGGTTTCTACTCAGAAGCATATCCCACACTTAGTTGTATGTATAACGGCATATTTATGTTACGGCACTGGTAATAAAAATTGTCATAGTTATTATCTTGATTATGAGGTTTATCTGATAACAGATCTACTTTGGACGGCTCCTGAAATCCTTCGCAAGAAGGACAACGATAGCAGCAGAGTCCAGGGGTCGAAACCGGCCGATGTTTACTCATTTGGAATCATCTTATCGGAACTACTATCAAGAGAACTTCCCTATCAGACTGGAATGGGGTCGGCCACTTTGGAAGGTGATTCTACGCCATTCATTCAACACTAATCATCGATAGGCCTAGCCTACATAATTTTGGCGAATTACGATCAACTACACCTGGTCGGTACGCGATTGATTTTGCTTTAGTAGGCGTACTGCCGTTCTATTATTTTCATCAAGACGCAATTCTTTATCGCTATTTTCTAGCGACGATTAGTGGAACGTTGCAATATCATTTATGTACTTCTTCATCTGTGTACCTTGTGAATAGTTCCTTAAACCGTGACCTGAGGACCTCTTTGGCTTCATGTACGTTTCTTTGAAAAGAGGCATGTACGCATGTATGTATGCGTGGGCCACGGCGGGTTAGGCCTATGTAGTCGTTTTCCGTTTCATTTTGTTCGATCATTCATTCATTCATCTAAGAATTTGTGTAGCTCATCTTCTTTACACAGAAGCGTTCCCGACTCTTCGGACTCTATCACGAAGAAAACTCCAAGTTTTGAGTTGAATTAAAAAATAATGAACAGTAAAAACCACAGGAAGAAGACGTAGCTCCTGTGGTTGCCCATTACGGACCACTGGGTTGACTACGGAAAAGGCTCGATTTTGCATAGTTGCGGTTCGTCTAAGGGAACCAAAAGCATGCTCTTCTGTGCAGAACGAAGGGGGCGGGTGGCCTTGAATATATATACCATAATCATTGCCTATGTACCTGTTTTGGTTTCACTTTCTGCTCAGAGTTGCTGGCAAAGGTGAAGCTGTCGTTGGAGCCACCGTTTCGCCCTCACCTGCCCTCAATGGAAGGCCATATTGCCGCTGAATGGATCGGTTTGGCCAAAAACTGTTGGCAGACGTCCGCTCACAAAAGACCAACGTTCAAGACAGTCAAAAGCATACTACTGGCAAACCACAGCGGAAAGTAGGACTCGTATGCCTATTGGCAAAGTTACTCAGTTCTGTTTATTTTATTGTTTTTGTAATCATGTGCTTGAGATTTCTTAAAGTGCCTCTTCGAAACAAAGCAGAGTGCACTAGCTTATTCATGAGCGCTGCGTTAAGTCGGTGAAGTTGTCCAGAGATGCCTTTAAACGAACATTTGCCGAGCACTAGAAAATCAGGGGTGATAGAGTATGTATGGGGAAATAATTATTACTATGGGTTGTCTTTAGGTTTACATAGTAGTATATTGTAAAAGGCTGGGGTGGCGCTGTGGATCAGGTATGGATTTGTATAAAGTTCGGAACTTCAGTTTTGGTTGGATAACTAGTCTGAGATGTGTAGCGCCATTAGGATACGCTAGGCTTTTTGACCTTTTATTACAGCATTGCCATGCTCCAAATGGTATACCTTTCTGTCTTAATGGACATACCTTTGGCATTTCCTGGATAAAGATTGCGTTTTGGAAGCCATCCATCGATACCTTTGAAGTTGTATCAGTTTATTATTCCTGTGAAATTTCTGTTGCTGGATATTAAATGTTTATGAAATAAAACAACTGACTAGATGGTCGAAGCTCTGCTCACGGATGTTGGTGTCTGATTTCAGATTCACTAACGTCCTGGAACGAATGCAGATGGTGTTGGAAGAGTCGATTGAGCGTGCGAATACAGATCTGTTGGTTGAAAGACGCAAAACGGAAGCCATGTTAGAGAGCATACTACCCAGGTGACACCATCAAATTCACCACATATACGATTCATTGACCCTTAATTGCTTAAGAACACTTGTTTTTGGATCAACCGGGCTGCATCATGCTACTAGAGTTGCACTAAAAGAGAGTAAAAGAGATTATTCAAGTCCAATCACAATCATTCTGGTTCATTTGATGGTTCTAAAAACGATTGCATTGTATTGCATTGTAACGCTCAGATTGATTAGCTTGCAAAGCTAAATTATTTAAGTTTATAATGCTGCTGTTTCTTTGCAAAGTTTCATACAATGTCACCAAATCGTTGGCTTTAAAATATGAGTTTATTATAAACAAATCAGCAAACACGTTGACATGAAGGACGATGATTCTTTAGTTGAGTAAGTTCAATGATTAATTTATTTTCGAAATTCTCTGCAGAAACACAATATGAAGTAATTTTTTGTGTTTTCTTTTGTGTCTTGGATTGGTAGGATGATCGTTGAGAAGATCGCTTCGGGAACGGAATTCGAACCGCAGCTGTCTGATGCCGTGACTCTCTGCCTGTGCGATACAATTGGTTTCTACAAAGCGACAAATGCTCTTCCGGTCGATGTGGTACGCTTCCAGTTTGTTATTCATTACTCTGTTTAATTTTAAAATTGACAGAATAAAATCTCAAATGGGCCATCAATCCTCCAATAGCATTGATGAAATTCTAACCTAGGACCTTCTATGACCAATTACTACTATCCGCATTTTGAAGTATACATGTAGAGACAAGGTAACAACATACATAAAATTTGATTACATAAATATTAGCCTATCCTTAAAAACGAATATTATAATTCCAAAATTGTATATGATGATCCTAAGAAGACAGGGTAACAGCGGACAATGGCAAAGTGTACCAGGCGTACCTGTAGTTGAATGTTTAATCCAAACCTAATGGCTAAAACAGATTTTGCAAAGCGAGCTGTTGTAGGACGGTTCTAGTGTCTACCCTGCGCGTGTCGAAGCTAAACCTGCCAATTGCTTATGTTTATTGCCTGCTGCTGTAGGTTGTGGATGTTCTGAAAGCTATGTATCGGCAATACGACGAGATTGTTGGAAAATACGACGCCTTCGAGGCAAGTTTTCATCTTAAGATAAATATTTACCATCACTTTCTACGGAACTATTGTCTCTGACTCAAGATTTTTTGGGTTGTAGAAAAGACATATGCGCATCATAGGTAGTGTTTATTTGTGGAGACGTTCACGATGCTAATACGAGGCAACGAAGCTGCATTCTCGCGACTCCCATTTGAAGCTATAACCTATTTGTATTTAGCTAAAGGAGTTCTCATCGTCATCGTTATCAAATTCATATTTCATTTATAGAAGTGGCTACGTTTTGACGTCTGCTTTTCATCTCTTACGAATCATCAATGAGATAATTGTTTAAACTAGAATGTTATATTTATTGCATTGCAATAACTTTTTTAAGATGTAGAAAAGCTTACTTGTACGTGCGCATGGGAGGGATCAAAGCAAATATTGAAGAATGCTGAAAATGTTTAAAACGGTGAGCTTGGCCTTGTTGGCCTAAACTGTGATATTGTGAAAGAGAAGAAACTTGCCTGTGTGTTTAAAATTATGAGTTTTGAAAGAAAACATTAAAATTGAACTTACAACGGTTTGGTTCTTACAGTTGCTTCATCCACGTGTTAATATAATTATAAAATCATTGTTTCTTTCATTGACCGCATGACTACGGTCGCCCTCTTGTAATGATGATGTCAGAGTACTATGAGCCATCCCTCCCCCTGCAAAAAAAGAGAGTTTAGTCATTGACATCAGTGGACTAACCAAGGAGTCAAGTATGGTCAGATAGAGTTCCATGACCATTGTCCAACTGTTGTACAGTTGTACTACCTCCTAATATTATTGTAATATAGAAAGAAAATGAGAGCATTATTAAAGGATAGAATTTCTATAAATTATTGTTTTCGATTTCAGTGAAGCAATATTGATCATCGAAACTTTGATGTCCTATGAATGAACTACTTGAAAGAATTGTGACTACGTCGTTACAGAAATCATACTCTGCTGATACCTCATTACAGGGTGAACTCCTTGTTTCCATGGCACGTACTGGTCTTGATCAGCACCATGCTTTCTCTGTTGTTGACCTTATGGTATGCAATGGGCTTCCATTGGCTTTGCACTTCATGCCTGTAGCGTTTACTCCACTCGCTTCCCAGTGACTCTGCCGACTCTTTCTAAGGCATTTCTTTTTTAACAGGCCTGGCTTGGGTACGCCTCTGAGTAAAGGTCTTTAAGATGCATAATTGCATTTATAAATTAATGTTTGATGCCCATATGCATTTTATAGCGGCCTTACAACTGACCTTTTGAATCGCGGTTGATTGCGTAGGGATCGCTCCTCAGTAATAACCTCGAAGGGCGTTAGAGAAATCTTCGTAATAAAATAATTAATCAATCAATCAAAAGCCGTTTTTCAATGTACAGAATGCATGTACGGTGGTTTCCTTTAGATCAACACAAGCGGCGGTCGAGATTCAATGATGCTGACCGGAGGATTGTCAATTAACCCGAAAGTTGATTCAGAGGCGATCTGTACGATGTCGCTCGAGCTGTTGAGTTTCATCGGAACATTTAAACATCCGCGCATCGTGAGTAAAGACATTCAGATGAAGATCACCATTCACACGGGTGAGCATCACACTTCTGCTGTCAGTCGCAATGATTGAAGTGTAGCTTAAAATCATCTGTTCCACAAAATTTTGTCTCTCCTTTTTTTGTTTTTTGGTGTGATCTGCACCGGAAAATCTGCTCAGGATTCTGACGGCTATGCTCATCCCACGATAGTTTATAGAAAGTATATATTTTAATGATGGATGATGCTACTGGATGATGAAGGAGCGTTATAGTAAGTTGAAGAAAAGAGCCAGACAACGAGACGAATGGCGCCATTGGATGTACGAACCTGCCTCGAAAGGCAGATAGCCAAAGAAGATCTTCTACTGCATATTTAGTTTCATTCACTCCTCTCCTGCCCACGTCTATTTCTTTCCGACCAGACATTGCACGAAAACTCTAATCACAGTTCGAACTACAAGTAGGTTTGTTATTATGATATTTAGGATGTAAAGACATGAAAAATAACTAAATAAGCATATGTGCAGATTTGAGTAAAAAATTAATGTACTAGAATTAGGACCACCCTCACCTTGTGACCCTGAGGTTCCGTATGGTATTTTCCATTGTCACTGGAATTGTGTATATTTTGCATTTACATATAAAATGAATTGAGATTGTGAACAATAAACTTGGTTTGATAGAAGAGTTTGTTGACTGATCAGGTTCCGCCTATGCAGCACTGATGGGAAAGCAGATGCCCCAGTTACACGTCTTCGGAGAAGTGATAGAGTCGACTACCCATCTGCACTCATTTGGAAGTAGTAAGTTATTCTAATGTATTCAATCTGATGATTCCTATGGTGCCATGATAGCAATGCAAAAATCACGAAAAGACAATCACTTCAAGTGAACTCCTAGGGGGGAATCAGAGTGAGGTAAGTGGAGCACGGATCGAAATGAAATTTGTGAGGAAATCGGAGATTCATGCTGCAGTGGGTGAGGGCAGTATCGTATGATAATTGTAGAAAAATAACCGGTCGATCGGATTTAGAACCACGTGGAGCTGTGGGTGAAAAGGACTTTACTGTTTGGTCCTATGAAAGACTAGGTGGTTGAAATTCCAAACCACCAACAATTCTCACATAGAATAATGGATTTTAAAGAGTTGAATCTTAAGCTTAGCCCTTAAATGCAGCAAAGTATATACGAGCACAGATCGGGACAGGAAATTCCACGGAAATTTCAAGAACCTCTACCGTAACTGCCCGATATCTCTGGCTTACATGGTGGAAAGCACGGCTACAGCGGTCAGAAAGAAGGCACATTAATCATTCGGGCGCTCCACACCTATCTGGAGATTGATGACGCTCTGGAACGGCAACTTCTTCGGCTGCATTGTCCCGTCTCGTCTTCGCGGACTATAGAGTAAAACTTCAGCCAGGCTTCATAGTGCGGGACACGGTGATGTAGGAGGCACGTTATATGTCTTGGAGCCAGAAGATTTCAAGTTCGAATCCACCTTCTTAAGCAGCCGCGTAGGAACACTGAGCAAGTCATTCAATCACTTTCACTCATGCGCGTCGGCGTGAAACTCCGATTCAGTGTCCGCACCGTAATCGGGAGCACCGCTGAGTAGATTTTTAATGTGATATAACAAGTGCTTATACACACATACATCATCACCATCATCTTCATTATCATCATCACCGTCAGGCTAAGAATTAAGAATATGAAAAAACAGTCACTACAGCTTTATTCTAATCACTGCCATTTGAAGTTAGCTAAAGGAATTTTCATCATCAACATCATTACAGTTACCATCATCAATTTTCCCTCATTTTGCTCATTAACGAAATGCTGAGACTGAGAATGTTTCCATTGTTGAACTTTCGTTGTAGATATGTCGATTCGAATCAGCAACGTAACCAAAGACCGCTTGCCGATAATCAGCGGGTTCAAGATCCAAAAGGGAGATGATGTTCAGCTTAAGGTGAGGGGCACGGTGGTTGATTGGTTAGAGCGGTATGCCTGTCACGCGGAGCGTGGGGGTTAGATACAATGTCATGTCCTGGGGTTACTGTGTAGGGACATTGAGAAAATCCTTCACTCTTAATTGTTCTCCACTATAATTGCAGTTGTACCGTCGAAGCTTGTGCGCACTTCTGAGCTTTGTGAGAAGCGCGATATCAAATTATCAAATTGCAGTTGTATTGTATAATTTGTATTGCATGAAGATGACGACGACGACGATGATGATGATGACGATGATGATTATAAATTATAAATGATGATGATGATTACAATGACGATAATGGTGGTGATGCATTATCGATGATCATAATTTTTCAGCTGTATACATTAGCTTTTGGGTATGTATGTATGTATGTAATGTATATGAATATTTATATAGCGCCTTACAATAACCTCACGAAGGCGCTTAACGTAGCTACCGGACAGTTCTAAACAAGTTTTTTGTTTGTTAAATCGTTCTTCCTATAGGACAGCTTGGTGACGATGTACGTAGTGACGGGTAAAGACGGATTCACGAAGCCATTGCCATCACCGAGGGTTCCAGCAAACGCTCCCCGACGAAAGTCTACGACCGTCAAACACAGGTCTTCCGGATCGAAATCTGTGAAGAAGTAGACTCTCGTTCCAGGACTTAATCAGGACTTGCCATGGAAAGTCTTCATCTTCTTTGTGTGTGTGTGTGGGTGTGTGCGTGTGGACACTGTTTGCGTTTGTGTGTTTGCAACCTTCTACGCATTTGAGTTTTCATGTTATAAGTTTGCTTTTATTGTATGTAGTCATGCATACATAAGCTTGTTTGTATGGTTGTATATATTTATTATGCATGCCTGCGAGTAGGTATGTATGTATGTATATATGCTTATGTCACTAAGCATGTATGTGTATGTATGTTTGGGTATGTATGTATTTATGTTTGCATGTGTGTATGTATGTACGTATGAATGCAGGTATGTATGTATGTATGTATGTATGTATGTATGTATGTATGTATGTATGTATGTAAGTATGCATGCATGTATATATATATATATATATATATATGCATGTATGTATTTATGCTTGTATGTATGCATGTGGGTACGTATGTTTGTATGTATGTATGTGAGTGTGTACGTATTTATGTTAGTATGTGAGTGTATAAACTGTATATGTATTTTTATGTATGTATGTATGTGTCTATATGAATGAAGGGTCCCTTGAAAACATGGTCTATTTATATCTGCTGCCAGTGGTGTGATGGAACTTTCAGGGATTCTTGTTTTAGGTTCAGTCCTTGATTTCTTGTTGTCTTTGTCGTTTTCACTAATGTTTTATCTTAGAAGTTTATTCATTTCAATTGATATTTCTGTTTGAGCATTGCACGTGACCTTGTTATTTGAATATTAAAATTAGTAAATGTTCATTTTTATGTATATATTTAAGGCAACAGATTCCGTCATCTATGTAATTTTATATAAAGAACAAAAGTATGTAACTGTTAACTATGTAACTATGCTCCACCAAGACTTTTGATCCGACTGTTCTCAAATTTTCAATGAATACCTCTAAAAAGTCGACAACAAACATAGAGCGATTAGCGATCACAATTTAATCTAACCCCTTCCCGAGTTATGAGCATTTTAAATTATTTCGATGCGATACGCATTACGCATGGTCGGAGTTTATCAAGGGCTAGGGGAGGGGGTTAAACCCCCAAGTACATGTACACCATGACAATGGTATTTTTCCCCGGGGTTAACCCCCCCCCCCCAGAAGGCTCAGACTCGAAAATGGCTCTTTTCACGAACAAAGAAACGTCAATCGAATGACTATAAAAGTCATAAACTTTTTGGCGGAGAAAATAGAAGGCCTATGGTTTTCATCATAAATGTAAAAAAACGATGGAAACGGAATTTAAAAACGTGAAAAACGTCGTTTTTTCGAAAAAAGAAAAAAAGAAAAAAAAGATAAAAAACGGAAACGGAAAATGATTTGACTTTGCTACATCTAAAACCGCAATTTAACCTTGAAAACCTAGATTAGGAACCTACTACACACAGGCTATCTCTTAAATGATGATGTTAAAGGATGAAATGATGACTTTAGTTAGCTGAATCCATGAGAGTTAGCGGAAAACATAAGGAATATCAGAAAAAACTAAAATTAAGGAAAATATTAACAGAAAGTAGCCTAAATGGATAAATAAAGTTAAAGAAAAAATAAAAAACCATTAAAAAAACGATGGGAAAAATAAATTTAAAAAACCAAGTTTGTGTAAGAGAATAAAAAACCGAAAGAAACGTTTTTACAACTATGGTTTTCCTGAGATTTCGAGTTGATGATTTAAAAAGGTCATCGACTATTTTTTGGCCGAGGAAAAACAAATTTTCGGCGCCGCTGGATCTGGACTAAGTCTTCGCTCCAACAAAAGTCCAAGTGTTTTGCCTCCCCCCCCCCCCCCCAAAACGGAAACCAAACTCCGCCAATAGCGATACTCCATTTTCTCGCCGATCTCTAATTTCTCAATTCAACACATTTGGCCGATTCACTAAGCTCTGATGTCATTTTCTCGACTTCATTTTGTTTGCGTCACATCAGGTCGAAGCGCAAGTAAGTAGCCTATGATCTCAGATTAAGAAAAAGATAATGACAATGCTAATAATTGATATCATAATGTATTGGAACGTTTCTATAGCACCTCTTAAAAAACACCTCATTAACAATAATAAAAGCATTAGGCCTAATTAGAGTTTGAACGATGATCGTACGATGAGAAACATTTATATATATAATTATATATATATTTATATATATACATAGGCTTATATACGATGATGATGACGATCACGATGATGATGATCAGTGGCGTAGCCAGACCTCTTTTCAAGAGGAGGCACAAGAGGAGGCAAAATGTACCCATGGAGCAAACAAGAGGAGGCAAAATTTATCCATGGAGCAATAGACGAAAATCGTAGACTTTTTTTTCCTGACGACCTTTTTTTTAGGGGTAGTATAATTCACAGCAATTACTTTTTAAGCATGTCTGAAACTAACAGTTGCAAAGCTTCTGCCGCCATTATTTTAAGTATAGAGAACATCAGTATGTGAACGTAAAAATTTTACGAGCATGAAATTGTGAGAAGTTCACATAAGTTATGAGTTCAACTTGTCTTTCATTGCAGTAATTTTGACAAGTTCTGTGTATTTCTTCGCTGGCTTTTGGCTGGCAAAAGATAGCACAATCTGTCGAAGTTTCTTATTTGGCGGCCCCGCAGACATAATAATGACTATTGACGAATTGACGAATGAGTCGGAATGACGATAATACACAATAATTCGATTAGTACAATTTACTTGAAAAATACTGAAGTTAGGCGTTTGTTACCGGAAACGAAAACTGTGTCTGTGTGTCAGGAAATAGTATACGCCGTACGGTACAACATTCGCTTGAACAGTGCAGTAAGTAAGTAAATTGCATCATTTGCATGCAGATTTGTATGGCGATGGAGTTCGGGCAAGAGGAGGCAAATACGGGAAAATCCAAGAGGAGGCAACTGCCTCCTCCTGCCTTCATGTGGCTACGCCTATGATGATGATGATCACGATGATAAACAAGCATCAAAGGCCGTTTGTAGGCAGAAAAATCAATCTCAGTGAGAATTTGCATTGTGTGATGTTATTTAACTAAACAATAATTGAGTAACTGTAAGACATTGCTCGTATGAGTGCTTGTTATAGCGCCCCTTCCAGCTCACTACTCAGAGACACTCCCTAGGCTACTACAGCGCGGACACTGCATCGGAGTTTCGCGCCGAAGTGCCGAGCAATTGCGAATGAAGGAATTGCCCAAAGTCCAGACAATCATGGCGACTTGAGGTGGATTCGAACTTGCAACCTGCAAGGCAACGAACTTGCCAACTACACAACCGCGCCCCACACATTGATCAGGCCTATGTGAATATAATCGTTGCTGGTGTATGCATAGAAATCGTCCAGAACCTAGGCTACTACGCAATTAATGTAGTGCAAAGTAATACTCAAAACTACATTATTTTTTCTGTTGTCTGCAGTACTGTTGTTAGAAACTTAAGGTTTATAATTTCATTCATTATAATTTGGTTAAAGTAAATTTCAAGAAACAATAAATATTCATTCAGTCGTTATGCAATCTGTCATTATTTTTCTAATCTATCTGTCAGTCAGACTGAAGAAATGCCATGATGACCTACCAAATATCAAATTCCTATAGCCTAGGCCTAACAGTTTCCAGTTAGGGTTAGGGTTAGTTTCAGGAACTGATGAGTCAATGTCATCCTACTTTTTGTCGACCTGTCTCCGACCTTGCAGCCCGTCGAGCTCTTCGCTCTGCGACAATGGGGAAGCTTTTGGATTCTCGAGCCTTTTCTACTGTGGGTCCCGCTATCTGGAATGGCCTCCCACTAAACTTGCGACTTATGCCTAGGCTAAATTCACCTGCTTTTTATAGGTCGCTCAAAACCTATTTTTTAGCTGTGGCTGGGCTGGGAGCGCCTCTGAGTAGGTTTCTTAAAGAGACGCTATATAAATTCACGAAATATAAGCGCACTTCCGAATACTTCACAGACGTAGGCTACGAGTCTATGCGTTAACAGTATAATTTTATTTGAATGGAACAGTCTTCCGACCTCCATTCGCCAATGCTCATCTATTTCAGAGTTTAAATCAAAGTTCAAAACTCATTTGTTTTCAATGCATTATAACTAGATTTTAGTGAAGCGCGCTCTTGTGCAAGACCTGTTTTGTTAAAGCGCGGTATAAATGACTAATTGTATAGTACATTGTATTGTAGGCTTGAGCTACATGTATATGAGTTGGCGCCGTTGATGGCTGCCAGATTTGTCTTGTATTTGTTTGTTGTGTCATTTTTTGTGCTTGTAAACCAGAGTGCGTCTTTGCAGCTGGTACATTAAAGAATATACTTACTTACTTACTTACTTACTTACTTACTTACTTACTTACTTACTTACTTACTTACTTACTTACTTACTTACTTACTTACTTACTTACATTTAATGGATGAAGCCAAACTAAGATCGCCACCGCTGCCATCTGGCGAATGTAATTGAATTAGCCAATTTCGAGACGTGACTGAGGTCACCATCTTAATTCCTACATCATGATGCAAATCTAGTGTGCAGAGGGTAATCTGAAACCGGGGGTATTTGAAACTTTTACACCGAGTGGAAACTCGAAAGCTACCGCAACCCGACTATAAAATTATTATAATATAATTTAATCAAGGCATTGGGAACGGTTGATGACGTAACATATGACGCATTATTTTATGGTCAACGGCCGAATTTATTTGTAGTCTTTTGTTCTTTGGAGTTGCGTGTCTGATCTCGACCGTAACCTATAGTCCGATCGATAGGCATAAAAATCGCGCAAAAGTGGAAGATTAGTTGATTTTTGCGGTGAGTACACCTAAGATGTTGTAGAATAGATCTGGGGGTCAACCCACGCTGGAAAATCGATATTTGAATTGATTTTAATTTATTTTGATCGGTGAACGATAATAGGTGAAGTTGCGTATTCACCACTATACCGTGTATACGGTAAATATTATTTCGTAGCCTGTAAGTGATGTTTCGTGTCACAGCAACAGATCGTTCTTAATTTATTTGTTTGCATTTGTTATCGAAATGTCAAAATGTCCGTTTGTTACTGGACTGACTGATTTGAAATCATATACTTATGTCAGGCCGAAATTTGCAGATTTAAAATGTGTGTAACTTATCGTTTCAGTGTTCGAAATAATTCTCCACGGCTATTATTTTCATCTATTCGCCTTCTACTTTGGCATGAATACTTTTCATTAATCCAGCGTCCATTTAAGTAAGAATTCGCTTAATCAATGCAGCTTCTATTTTGGGCAAGAGTTATTTTTTTTATCAATCCAACTTCTATTTAAATTGCAATTAGGCCTATTTACATAAATACAGCTCCAATTTAATCAAGAATATTTTCATCATTTCCACTTCTATTTAAAAAAATTATTATCAATGATCCGACTTCTATTTATTATTTTTTTCCTTCAACATTTATTGTTTTCCTCAGGCTAAAAGCTAAACTAAAAAAGAGAAGTGTGTTCAAGATTAGAGTGCGTGATTTTCATGCTGTGTGCATTTGACAGTCTCTGAAAAGGCAGGCTATCTCCCTTGGATTGTCGGAAACGACTACACCACAAAAGTTTATTCCATTCAGCCGGGCCATCCAGTTACAAATTCACAATTTCCCAATTATCTGGCTGAACGTGTGACCACAAAGTCACCTTGGGATGAAAATTGTAGCCCATTCTTTTCGACAATCCAACGTGTGTGCAACCAACGTCCAACGCTTAACAAGTTCGTGCAATGGTGAATACTTGAGAATGCTGAAGCGATAGATTGCCCATAGCGTGTTAAACTTTGTCAAAGATTGGAAGACAGGTTGCCTACAAAGCCTTCCAATGCTCACAGTTCATGTTGGAAATTGTTAAAACTGTGTCATGCCAGCAAGATTTCTTCGTTGCTACTAAATTTTACTTAGACAGCATCAATGCATTGATAATATGGTATACTCTAGAAACTTTTATATAATTGGCATAAAAGTGCCATTGCCCAGTACAGCAGTACTGCACATCTGAAAACTCTGTTCCTTTTTCAAAGGTCAAAATTTGAATTTCAGGGCCCCTTATATTGCGGAAACTGGAATGTGGTATTTATATTTAATATACATATACAATATACAGGAACTTTGTGTGCCTGTGCTATCCATTCCAGGCCGTAGATTCCTTCGCTCTGCAACGCATGGCGACCTGGTTGTTCCTATGGCTCGATCTTCCGCAGCGCTGCATAGAAGTTTTGCTATGGTCGGTCCGTCTTTCTGGAATAAGTTACCTATTAGTCTCCGTAATGAACTTCTTTGTCTTTCTTTGCCCCTTTTCCGCAAGCGTTTGAAAACCATTCTCTTTGATTATGGTTTGGTGTCAGGTCGGGAGCGCCTCTGAGGAGTTCTCTTGAAGTGGTGCTATATAAATGTTCGATTACAATTACAGGGTTCATATTATGTTTACATGGGCCTACACGCCCTATACAGCGTACATGTATTCCGGATTTACTGCTGTTAAAGCCTTTTAAACAGTGCTTTCCAACATGGATTGTGCAGTAGTATCAATAAATGTCACCTACCAAGTAATACCTTACAATTTTTGCCACTTTTAGGACCCATTCTTTGCAGGGACCTCCAGTCAGACGGTACGGAAGGAGGTCACTACGCCTCTGGCTGATTGAACTGCCATAAGGGTAGAATCAAGGTGCTCGCTGACAATCAAGTTGGCTTCCTTAACACTGATTCTCAAATTATTTAATATTTAATGATTTGTTATTGGGAACAATTTACAATTTCAAATGAATTAATATATCATGATCACACAGATTACATAAGCACAGGAGTAACCTTCCAATCAGTTTAGCTATGTTTATAATGAAGTTGCATCAGGTTTTAAGTGTTAGGTCATGTTCTTGATGAAATGTCGCTCTTGGAATAAAAATAGGAGATCAAGCATGATGTAGCACTATACTGGCAGAAATAGGACTTCCTACGATAGTCTTTACTGACAGCCTAATACTTTTATAATGACTATGAATATCGGGAACTTGGATTACATTACATCAAGGTTTTTACTGCAATTATAGCAAACATCATGACAAAAGGCAACTTGTAGATTTTGTGAATATATTAAAATAAGGTTAAGTTAGATTATATACAAATTCACAATTCCTATTCTACCTACAGTGGCATTCTTATATTAAAATATATTATTTTAAGATCTTATCTGCTCCTTCAGATAGTTCTTTCTTGTGTTTGACTGGTTATTCCCCACGGACAGTTCAGACACGGAAGATGGAGATGCTAGACGGCATATGTAGATTCGCACCAGTAGTCGCTACTTCACCGACGACACAGACGTTGACTTGACGATTGTCTCGACCAAGACGTTGACTTGACGGCTGTCAAGTTGTTGCTCGTAGAGTTAACTTGCCGTAGATAACAGTTCGAATACAGGGATATCCAGCATAAATTTAGCTGGATGAAACCTGCCTTTATTCCGAATGTTACGTATGAAAGTTTAAACCGTACTCGACGATGTGCAATTTTCTAAGTCCTTCCAAACAACGGTGAAGACTTGGTGAAGACGAATAACAGTACTCCTTCTTCCATATTCAACAGTCACAGTTCATAGTCCGCAGCTCCACCGATCGCTACTACTTTCCAAGCAACGCACAACGACCTTAAACCAGTCGTTACAAATACAACCACTCGACTCACGCAGTCCGACGAAGTGTCCACAATGGGTATAACAACCCAACTACACTTGACGACTACGACAACTCGAAGTCCTCCTGATTCGATCTAGACGACTCGAATCTTCTCGCCACGACCCTATACGATCCGGTCTCCACAACTCGAAACCTTCTCCCGTTGGCCTTGTCTCTTCCAACTGATCCAACGGTTCTTTTTTTTTAAAGACGCGAACCTTTAATCTCATTTGTTGTCATCCTCGTTGTTGCTAAGCGACGTCGCATTACGTCAGGGTAGCTTACGTCACGTCCACCTTCAGCGTCATGAATTAATTAAGTTTTATATATAGCCACTGAATTAACTAATGCCACTGGTAATTATCTGTCTTATACTAGGTACCTATAATTGTGTAATTAAAACAAACAGACAATAGTTAATTTGATAAAATGTACACGCTACACATGACAACTAGCAAACAAATGTCCACTGCAGTCCAGAACTGACTCATATGAGTCTGTTCAGAGTCTACTTCTTTTACATTTGGATAGAAAACTTCTTCAAAACCAAGCAGATGAAAATAAACAGTTAACAGAATTGCAGTCATTGTGATCAGGTGTGGAATCAAGATGCTGAACAGCATTGGAAAAGGTCCTTGTCAGGAACAAGCTAATGCCAGCTTGAACACATAGGCTGATTTGAAGTTTGAAGGCAGTTTTCTATTTAGTGCTCTGATCCATCACTTTGGAACTCTCCTCCTCCTGATTTTAAAAATGTAATGCACATGGCTCAGTTTAGAGTTAAATTGAACAATTATATAATTGTTTATTGAACACATACAATAAAAATTGCTTTTCAAGATTGTTGTTCATTTATAATTGTTAATACTTCAGTTATAAATGCTATAATTTGTTTGCACTTTTGTATTTTTTCTAAATTTCTACTGCAAGGTTCTGCAGTTGCTTCAATTGCTTGACAACAGGTTTAGTCCAGACAATGTTAGTTGGGTTTATGTACTTTTTAATCAAATTGACATTGGGCTATAATCATGTTCATTTAGCAAATTGTTTTAGACATCTGTAACTGCACGCATAAAAAAGGACAGCTCTGCACTCGCAGATTTTTTAATCTTTTAGGTTTGTCCTGTTGACTACTTGATACTAGACTAACCAATACAGATATCCAACGCAAAATTTGAGGTGTCATTGAAGAAGCAGTGAGTCATGGTTAACAAGCAATAACACACTCAGTCCCTATTTATAATAATTCAATCCTGCAATGTTTTAACTTAATATGGTCATTTAATTGGCTCAAATGAACATTTGTCACTATGCTATTGGCCAAGTTCCTGCACACTTTTGATATAGGCCTGTAGCTTCTTCAAACTGGAAAGTTTCAACACTGCAGATAATTCATCTGCTTTACTCTCTCTTACAAATGAAATTAGTTTTGCCAAAAATAAGGTTTATATAATCTCCTCTAAGTTCTTGCTGTCTGGAAATGTCTGGAAATGTTTTACACGTTATGGGCAATCTATCGCTTCAACGTTCTCAAGTATTCACCTTTGCACGAACTTATAAAGCATTGGTCGCATTCACGTTGATTTGTCGAAAAGAACGGGCTACGATTTTCATCTCAAAGTGACTTTGTGGTCACACTTCAGCCAGAAAATTGGGAAATTGTGAATTTTTGCAACTGGATGGACCCGGCTGAATGGAATAAACTTTTGTGGTGTAGTCGTTTCCGACAATCCAAGGGAGATAGCCTGCCTTTTCAGAGACTGTCAAATGCACACAGCATGAAAATCACGCACTCTAATCTTGAACACACTTCTCTTTTTTAGTTTAGCTTTTAGCCTGAGGAAAACAATAAATGTTGAAGGAAAAAAATAATAAATAGAAGTCGGATCATTGATAATAATTTTTTTAAATAGAAGTGGAAATGATGAAAATATTCTTGATTAAATTGGAGCTGGATTTATGTAAATAGGCCTAATTGCAATTTAAATAGAAGTTGGATTGATAAAAAATAACTCTTGCCCAAAATAGAAGCTGCATTGATTAAGGGAATTCTTATTTAAATGGACGCTGGATTAATGAAAAGTATTCATGCCAAAGTAGAAGGCGAATAGATGAAAATAATAGCCGTGGAGAATTATTTCGAACACTGAAACGATAAGTTACACACATTTTAAATCTGCAAATTTCGGCCTGACATAAGTATATGATTTCAAATCAGTCAGTCCAGTAACAAACGGACATTTTGACATTTCGATAACAAATGCAAACAAATAAATTAAGAACGATCTGTTGCTGTGACACGAAACATCACTTACAGGCTACGAAATGATATTTACCGTATACACGGTATAGTGGTGAATACGCAACTTCACCTATTATCGCTCACCGATCAAAATAAATTAAAATCAATTCAAATATCGATTTTCCAGCGTGGGTTGACCCCCAGATATCTTCTACAACATATTAGGTGTACTCACCGCAAAAATCAACTAATCTTCCACTTTTGCGCGATTGTTCTGATAAATAGACTTTAGCGATCGGACTACTACATTTCAATCTTAAATCGATGAAATTTAACGGTTTAGAGTTTCCTTTTCGTGTTGACCATGTTTTAATGTAAAACTGAGAACATAATAATGAAGATATGACGACCTCGTTTTCCGTCTTTCAGTTGTTTCTTGTGGTTTTGCATGCCGCATCACCTAGTGATGCGAAAGCGCAACTGAAGGTCGTCTTCACCATGAACAAGCAAGGCTATGGCGACGTAATAGGACCGGCGGTGCTAGAACCACTTCGGGAGGTCGAAAAGGCTCTGGATGTCGTTGTTGATTGGAAATTTATAGACACCCAAAACAGTACCTCAAAAATTGTGTCTGAATTTTTCGGTGCGATCGACGTTGTCAAGCCTCACGTGATAATAGGGGAACAGACCGGTGCCTGCTGTGAAATAATGGCAACGCTCGCATCTGCCATCGACAGGCTGTTTATCTCCGTTGGTTGCCACCCCTTCCAGTTCGTCATGGACACGGATGCATATCCGACCTATGCATCGGCAATGCCTGCTACATATTCGTTTGGTAATATCGTCAATTCCATTATGAATCAATTCAAGTGGACACGGGTTGGCATCGTAAGCACGGCCAATAACCAGTATCCAATTCGAGTTCGGCGCTTGAAAACAGCGCTCAAGAAGAATAACAAAAAAATCTTCCCTTATGTACACCCAGCCAGCAATAACACCGAGGAGGACTTCAAAATCAGGGAGACTTCAGTCGAAACCATGCTAAGATTCTTATCAGATCGAGTAATACGTAAGTGAATAAATTACTACCGGTGTAAAGGTTTCAAATTACCCCCTTCCTAAACATTACCCCCCGGTAACTTGAAACCGGTCTCAGATTACCCCCCCCCCCCCCCGGAAACTAGATTTGCATCAATCATCGAATTTATTGCACTAAAAAAGTCAGAAAAATCATCCCACTTCTTGTTTTGGTCTGAAGAATATCATCCGTCATCCCACTTCGTGTTTTGTTATCAATAATTTGATCCGAAAAAAATAATAGCCTCGAAGCCATTTTCTCCATTGTAACTTCAGCGTCGATTAGTATTTTAGTTACAGATGAAAATATTAATAACAAACCACGAAGTGGGATGATGGATGAAAATCTTCAGACCAAAACAAGAAGCGGGATGATTTTTCCGATTTTGTTAGTGCAATAAATGCGATGATTGATGCAATTTACAGTTTGCAGGGGGGTAATGTTTAGGAGGGGGTAATCTGAAACCTTTACACCGGTACTACAGTTTAACCACATTATGGTTAAACTGCTACTTCTGCGACTACTGCTGTTTTTTATTGTTAATGCTATTTTCGATATTGATGTTGTTATTATTCTTGTTGTTGTTGCTGTTGCTGGTGCTGCTGCTGCTGCTGCTGCTGCTGCTGCTGCTTATTTAACCCAAGGAATTATGTCCAGCTTAAGTATTGCGGTAAATTAAATCCAGCTTAAGTATTGCGCTATGTTCTGTTCTCATATAATCATTATAATGTTCCCGCAGTGCGTTTGCAGGCGGTTCAATAAAGCACATACTTACTTACTTACTTACTTAAATTTGAAGCAATCGACGACCGTGGTCATGACCGTGGTTAATAGGCCTGTGTTATTGATTATTTTTTTCTCGTGTTTGAATTGATGGGTAGTTGCGAAGGCACGTTAGATAGAATATTGTGAATATACTATTGATGTATATTGTAAACGGATATGACTCTTTCAAGGCGCCGGAAATTACTTCCTCAAATCCTGTTGTTGATTTTAGTGTTCGTTTTTGTGATGGACCACTCAGAAGCAAGGTTTGTGTTGCGTTGCGCTGAACACTTGGGATATTTGAGTGGAGAATACGCATTTCTTTTCGACGGTTTATTCGACGACCTTGGGATGTACATCACTGGTAATTATTCAAACTGTAGTTCGTTTTCAGTGTCTCAATTTATCATTGTAATATTCTTTCATTCATTCATTCATTGGTTCTATGGACTTATATAGCTCTCTTCAAGAAACGTACGCAGGAGCGCTCCCAGCACAGTCATGGTAAAAGAAAAAAGACGAGAGTTTTCAAATAAAGTTTGACTGGTATTATGCACTGTGGTTCAGAAAAGTAAACCAAATTGTTTTTCATATAATATTTCTAATGCCTGATAACATATCACGCTAACAAATTTCAAATATTTAGAGAATTGGATCAAGAATATGATTCCAAAATTTCATGAGATAAAGTTGAACGGATAAAAAGATATGAATATTTAAACTTCATAAGCCGAAATTTCAGTTTACGAGCAATTTTCTGTCATTTTTTTTCATAAAGAGCTCTGTTGGCATTGTCGCGATGTTTAATGTATTCGTAATTTCAATGGTGTATCACAGTTTGTTTGCCTTGCCCTTTGCTACTGCAGCCGAAATTCGCCTCCATGTCACTGCTCTATCGTAGACTGAATTTCGCAAATCCTGTTTAAAATCCTTTTTACGAAGTTCAGTCTACGATAGGGCAGTGACAAGGAGGCGAGTTTCGGCAGCAGCAGCAAAAAAGCAAACTGTGATACATTGAAATTATGAATACATTAAACATCGTGACAATGGCAAAAACAGTGAACATTGCTGTGAATATTGTTTTTATGGAATTTAACCTTTTCAATTGTTATTGTACTTTCCCGGTATTAAGTGTCGCGGGCTTAAATTGCGCGGGGATTAAACGTCGCGGGATTAATTGGTCGCGGGATTAAGTGTCGCCGGGATTAAATGTCGCCGGGAGTAACTGTCGCGGGATTAAGTGTCACCGGGATTAAATGTCGCGGAATTAATTGGTCGCGGTATTAAGTGTCCCGGGATTAATTGTCCGGTACTAACTGTCGCGGTATTAAGTGTCGCGGGATTAAGTGTCGCGGGATTAAGTGTCATGGAACCTTTGTCCACCTGTTCCAGTTCTTCCTGGTTGATCTTAAGATCTTAATTTTACATTGAGTTGCTGTTGTTGTCATGACCTTCGTATGAATGTTAGCAGACAGAAAAAAATTTAAAGGAAGCATATATTCAGGTACCAAATTTGAGTAACTGATTTGATAAATTTAGAAATTATTTTTTAAATTTAAAAGCATGATTTGAATAAAACCTTTCACCTTGTCTTATCTATACTATAAGGCGAAGTCGAATAATATTCTGTGGCGATGTCGCGTTGTGCGCAAATCTCCCGCTGTAAAGGCTTTTGATCTAAATATGTCGAATTCACGAAATTATTATTTTTATATTCGTATGCGAATCTGGAATTCATCGTGACTATTGGCAGCTCTCAATTCACTTTAAAACCCAAGTTATAGACATTTTAAATTTCTATGTGGTAGTTAGCGCCTATATACAGATATTTTAAGAAGCGATTTAAGCTTGCGCCGCCATTATTTAACAGACGGCTGCATGACGTCATTCGTGACGCTCACAGTATTAATCAAGTTATTAATAGGCGCTCTTAATGCATAGAGCATAGGCTAGACGCCGCTAGAGAAAGGAGAATGTTAATGTGGGTGGGTGTATGTGTGTGCGTTTGTCCATAATTATACGCCTACTGTAGTTTCGCAGCTATTGATCACCAGAACGACCCAGTGAAGGGTTGGTAAATCTAGCTAACCACGGAGACCTGCGCGGGGGCGATATTCGCGCAGTCACGGAGCTTTATACCTCAAACCCCTTGCAACTACAGATAGACTGCGACCGGGAACGTCACGCCCACAGTCAGCGTACACACCCCGCCCCGCAGGGGCGAGTGGGTTGGGTTGTGGAAGGGGTTAGCAAAAAGTGTGCAAGGGCTAAACAAAATGTTTCGGACAACGCCTGTTACATCAATGGGTTGGAGTCTTGGTGGGGCCGGGTTAGAGTGCGGAGAGGGCGTAGCGGTTGGGGGGTGGGATGGGCTGTGGGTGATGCAGGGTGATGCGGGGTAGGAGAGGTGAGCGGTGTATGGATGCGGAAGGGGTGGGACGAGGGCTGGGGTGGGAGCGGTGAGCAGGGTGGGAGCGGTGAGCACGGTGGGAGCGGGGTGGCGTGGAAGGGAGGCGAAACCATATATATATTCCCCGGTCAACGCCGGGTTTCACATCTAGTAGACGTATAGTCTTATACCAATATAATAAGCATAAAATAGATATTTGTACAAGTTATATTATATTTATTATTGACAACATCAGAAATTTATTTTGTGATTGAAGCGTCCCGGTTTTTAGTTTCCAATATCTGGTCAGCCTAGCTTAGTGCCCAGGGGCCACTCTACTTTGTTCCTTCAGAATCACAAATCTGTCCTATTCGCCGTGGTTGGGCTGCGAACTGGGTTTCGAAAATGAAAACCAACTACAAAATGTAGAAAATTCACCTATTTAGGATGCATCAGCACATATGACCTAAAGAGCAAGACATAAATACTGGTAAGGATTGGGAAGGCAACAGCAGCGATGTGCCCAATTGATAAAATCTGGAAGAGTAAATCCATACAACTGAAGATAAAACTAGTGGTGCTGAAAACCTATATTCAGCAGCATGCTTTACGGATGTGAAGCCTGGACAATAACCAACAGTCTACATTGGTCTGTGTTTTTCTTTGATCTAAAAAATTTCATTTTCAGTACAGTTTAATGCTCTGATTAATTTGCTCATTTTTCGTCGTTGTAACTGTAACGATATCCTTGGTCCCACCCATACGTTCTTACTTTGATATATATATTGTTGATTAGTAATTACATGTGTTAAGTTAGGGAGAGGCCTTAGTTAATGATTAGCTTATAATTCAATCGAGAATTATTACATTGTTCTGTTTAATTAATCAACCAGTGCTATAACCAGTGCTTAGGGGCAAAATATATTAAATTAGTGGAAAGCATTGCGGAATATTACAACGATCGGCGTTGGTTACATATGGAAAGCTGGGATCAGAGTCGTCTGCTGCGCATGCGTACGAGAGGGGCTGGATCGGAAGGAGAGACGAGAAGGAATGGCCGTCTAAGGAGGATTGTTGGTGGTTGATTGGCGATGAGTATTCGCTAGATGTTGTTAGACGATTTCGTGACATTTGTTTGATCGGATATTAAAGCAACGGAGCCGGTTGTTTAGTGTCCTAAAGTATGGACAAGAAATCTGGAAGTTCGTAAAACGTGAGAGATTGTAATAGCGGATTACTAACAAGTAATTGACGTTGAAATTCTACCTTCATTGGATTTCGTAGAACTCCGGCGTTACTTCTCGCAACATTGAGAAGTGACAGTGAAACTATAAAAGATATATCGATCGGTAATTGAACGGTAAATACGAAAAGGAACAAATAGTCTTCAATTCGTAGACAGCTACATCGAAGAATAATTACCTACGAGCAGAAAAACACGGTGAAGCGCATCGACGATGAAACTGAAAAGAGTCATCTACAACCATTGGTAACGGCGCTTGGAGAAAAGACGAGAAGCATTGGCCGTATCGATCTACAGCTTCAGCCAAGAACATACAACGCGGGAGGGTAATTATAATAGGAATAATCCTCAAAATTATTTTATTCAGCACTGGTTTAAGTAAATAAGTTGACTTGTATTTAAACTGACATTTCCACGACCCTAGACATAGAATTCATTAACTATATATGTTGATATATTAATATTCATGATTCAAATATTATTTTTATATAAAACATTGTCTTGTTGATTGGCTGACATTTAGAGCATTGACCCACATTGCGACAAATTACCAGATAGTATGCAAATTGGTAACCTGATTTCAGATTCGAAATCTGGGAATAGTTTCCATTAATTAGCGAGCCATAGTGTGGTATCTATTCTCGTTACAAAACTGGGGGCATCGTCCGAAGGATCTAGAACAATTTTAGGGTGTTAATCTAAAAGATTTAAGAGCTATTATATTGTGAAGTTTAATTACGATAGCAATTAATTCACTTACGTGCATCGGCGTTCAGCGTGCTGTTTGAATACTAATTAGGCGTGACGTCGTTTTGATTTGAGTACACTGACTGTTATTGGTTGATAAAGAGGTCAGGTCTAAGGTAAAAGTCATTTACCGCCGAAACTTAAATAGTGTCTTAGAAATTGTTATAGCGCCAATCAGCCTATAAAATAATTGGACTTTTGAGAATGGCCGCAGAATATTCGAAGTGGGTTAAGGTTGGATCAGATCTTGGTTATGAAGGGCAAGAACTTAGAGAGTTTGTCAGTGAGAGGCAAGCAGAAAATAAGGCCTTGAAACAAGCAGAATTACTAGCTGAATACGAGAAAGAAAAGTTAATTTCCGAACGCGAACGAGAACGAAGACAGGAAGAAATAGCTGAAAGGATACGTAATGAACAACGAGAAGACAAAAGGATTTCTGAAGAACGAGAGGAGAAAAGGATTTCTGGAGAACGAGAACGAGAAGAGAAGAGGATTTCTGAAGAACGAGAGGAGAAGAGGATTTCTGAAGAACGAGAGGAGAAGAGGATTTCTGGAGAACGAGAACGAGAGGAGAAGAGGATTTCTGAAGAACGAGAACGAGAAGCCAATCTGAAACGGATTGAACTAGACAATCAGAAAGTGATTAAACTCAAAGAACTTGAAATAAGAATGGAACAAGATAGGCGACAAGGCGATAGGAACGATCGGATTGGAAATGGTTATAATACGGAGATCAATGGACAGAGTAATAATGCTAAAAATGTGAAGATGCCTGTATTTAGGGAAGACAGAGATTGTCTCGATGCCTATCTATTACGGTTTGAGAGAACTTGCATGGCATATGAGGTTCCAGAGAGAATGTGGGCATTAACCCTAGTAAAATCCTTAGACGGAAAAGCATTGCAAGTTTTTGAGAGGCTTGAAGTGGAACAAGCACAAGACTACAAGAAATTGAAGGAAGAGCTGTTGAAACGATTCCAGCTGACAGAAAATGGTTACAGAAAGAAGTTTCGATCGTCTAAGCGCGACACGGATGAAACCGTGATTCAGTATGTTGAAAGGTTGAGAAGGTATCTGAGGCAATGGTTGGCAATGGCGGGATTCAAAAATGACTACAAAGGACTGGAAACACTGGTGTTGCGTGACCAGTTTTTAGTGACTTGTGATGACGAAATGAGGTGTTTTCTCAAAGAGAAGGGGAAGTTAGAATTAGAAACACTGCTGGAACAAGCACAGAATTATGTTGAAGCTAGAGAAATTAGCGAGAAGTGGTCAGTCAGTCATGAGAAAAGAGACACTGAACCTGATGGTCGATCTAGAGAGTTCACAAGAAATAGGTCTAATGGTGAAAGTCGAAGTAGTAGTCTCGGACGGAACAGGGTCAAGGAACAGGACAGCTACAAGGATAAGGGTCGGTTCAATGATGAATGGGATTTCAGGAACAGTAAACGGAGTGAAGCTGGTGGAGAAAATCGAAGAGGAGGTTGCTTTAAGTGTGGATCTTCTTTTCACTATTCAGCCAAATGCGATAAAATTGGACAGGGCGCAAGGTCACATACTGTCGCCACCATGCAATGTGTTGAAGATAGAGGAGAGGAAGATGTGGAACATGAAGTCACCATATCTTGCTTTGTAGCTGAAGGAGAGGAAGGTCTGAGTGCCTATACGAATTCAGTGTTAGTAAACGGGGAAAAGGTGAACGCATTACATGATTCAGGCGCCACATGTGTTGCTATCAGGAAAGGTTTGGAGAAACCTTACCAATATACCGGACGCAAAATGGTTTGCAGATTTGCTAATGGAACCAAAGAAAAATATCCAACCGCTCTAATTGACATTAAGAGTGAAGAATTTGAAGGGAAAGCAGAGGCTTTAGTGATAGAGAACTTGGTCAAGGAACTAATAATAAATCCAGGTTTATACGAGGGGAAACCAATAAGAATTGAGTATATAAATAAATCCAGGGTCAAGGACGTTGGAGTGAACACCTATGAGAGTGATGTCACGAGGGGCGGAGCTAGCAAGGAGTTAGCTATTGATGACGTCAGGAGGACGGACAAGAAAAGAGTAACCTTCGAGGGAATACATCCGCTGGTAGACAACCGCGATGTTATTCAGAATAAAAATGGCTATGCTAAGAATAGATATAAAGTGATCGAAAAGCCGGTGGGAAGGAAATTAACGGGTGACTGCATGAGGCGAAAGTATGATCCGAGAGTTCAGCGAGTCGAGGAAGATGGCGGATCGAGACAAAGGGTCGTCGAGAGAAACAATAATACAGTGAAGACGTGTAATACAAAGCGACGCTTTGGTGAGTTCAGTTTCAAAAATACACAGGTGAATAAGAGTTTTCAAGGAAAGGCAAGGTGTAAGGCAGTTAATTGGAATTGGCGTGAACCGCGGTGTAAGAATTATGGACAGCGTAAGGCGGAATCAGTTGAAGCCAGAGGTAGTCATTGTGACAGGAAAGACTGGGAAAATAAAAGGACAGATTATGTAACCCGAGTATTCAACAGGAAAGACGCAGGCCAGGGTAGATCATGTGAAATGAGGAAATGGAAACAGTCAGACAGAATGCAGAGAGAGTTCTGGGAAGATAAGTGCAGAGGAAGTTATGGAAATGGAAACTGGGGTGCAGGAAATGATGTGAACAAGAAGGAAAATTGGTCATGGAATGACAGAGGATGGTCATACCCTAACAATAAAGAGGATAAATGGAGAAGTGGCAGAGACTACAGTGGAGAAGTTGAAACATTAGAAGGTGTTAAGTGGAATTCTTATGGAGATACAGATGCACGGAGTTTTGGAAAGAAGCACATGGGTGAACTAGAAACACAAAAGGGCATGACGTTGAAATTTATACAAGAAGGTGAAGAGAGATACATGTAGCATGTCAGACATGAACAGGTTAGACTGTCATTACATGAGGAGAAGTGATGCAAATAGAAATTTACAGTAGCTTGTGGAGAATACTTAATTAAGGAATAAATGTAAATAGAATTAGGTGAGATTAATTAGAATACAGTGTCTGAGTGTGATGTTAAGATAAGTCACTTAGATAAATAGGGAAACAGTTAAGCAATGAGAAATAGTTAAATAAGAAGAAATAATAGGTCAATTGAGCAAAATACGAGATATTAAAAGTACCAAGGTAAGTGGCAAGTTACTATTGCTGCTACATGGATGGAATAACCAGATGGATAAATTCCGTGCGTTAAGATGGTGACATATATACATAATAAGTAAACTTTAAGTTAATTATAAGAGAGTTAGGATAGCAGGTTGACATTGGAACCCAAGGAGGGTCAAATTTGATGTGAGACCAGTAACAGAGTTGACAAGAAAGAATGCAAAGATCACAATAGAATGGAATGAGGAATTTTAAAAAATCATTTAAGAAGTTAAAGAACGCTCTGCCAGAAGCACCGATATTGAAGCTACCCTAGATTGGTGTGGAATTCACTTTGAGAACGGATGCATCTAATACGGCGATGGGATGTGTGCTGATGCAGAATCATGAGGGAACTATGCATCCAGTAGCTTATGCAAGTAAGAAGTTTAGTGAGAGCGAAAGGAACTATTCTGTGGTGGAGAGAGAGTGCCTAGCGATGGTTTGGGGGACTCAAAAGTTCAACCGTTACTTGTATGGCCATGAATTTGTTGTAGAGACTGACCACTTACGACTACAATATTTAAAGACTGGTAGCATAAGAAATGCTAGAGTAATGCGCTGATACCTAGTGCTTCAGAATTACAGCTTTAGAGTTAGATACCTCAAAGGTAGTGACAATGTAGTGGCTGATTATTTAAGCCGAGGATTAGAGTAAGTAGAATAAGAAATATTAATAAGTGAATCAGTGTAAATGTAATGTAATTTAAAAGTATAGATAAGGTAAAGGTGATACAATTTGAAATATCATAATAGATGTTAAATGTTGATGTGGATTAGAATGTTGCATAATTGCGTAGCTATAGATAGTGTAAATATTAGTATAGATGGCTAAGTAATAGTAATATTATAAGAAGTATGGGTAGTTATGATAAGGATATTGAAAGGAAAATTTGAAGCAAATTTTAGTTTGTGGGGGATTGTTGTAACGATATCCTTGGTCCCACCCATACGTTCTTACTTTGATATATATATTGTTGATTAGTAATTACATGTGTTAAGTTAGGGAGAGGCCTTAGTTAATGATTAGCTTATAATTCAATCGAGAATTATTACATTGTTCTGTTTAATTAATCAACCAGTGCTATAACCAGTGCTTAGGGGCAAAATATATTAAATTAGTGGAAAGCATTGCGGAATATTACAACGATCGGCGTTGGTTACATATGGAAAGCTGGGATCAGAGTCGTCTGCTGCGCATGCGTACGAGAGGGGCTGGATCGGAAGGAGAGACGAGAAGGAATGGCCGTCTAAGGAGGATTGTTGGTGGTTGATTGGCGATGAGTATTCGCTAGATGTTGTTAGACGATTTCGTGACATTTGTTTGATCGGATATTAAAGCAACGGAGCCGGTTGTTTAGTGTCCTAAAGTATGGACAAGAAATCTGGAAGTTCGTAAAACGTGAGAGATTGTAATAGCGGATTACTAACAAGTAATTGACGTTGAAATTCTACCTTCATTGGATTTCGTAGAACTCCGGCGTTACTTCTCGCAACATTGAGAAGTGACAGTGAAACTATAAAAGATATATCGATCGGTAATTGAACGGTAAATACGAAAAGGAACAAATAGTCTTCAATTCGTAGACAGCTACATCGAAGAATAATTACCTACGAGCAGAAAAACACGGTGAAGCGCATCGACGATGAAACTGAAAAGAGTCATCTACAACCATTGGTAACGGCGCTTGGAGAAAAGACGAGAAGCATTGGCCGTATCGATCTACAGCTTCAGCCAAGAACATACAACGCGGGAGGGTAATTATAATAGGAATAATCCTCAAAATTATTTTATTCAGCACTGGTTTAAGTAAATAAGTTGACTTGTATTTAAACTGACATTTCCACGACCCTAGACATAGAATTCATTAACTATATATGTTGATATATTAATATTCATGATTCAAATATTATTTTTATATAAAACATTGTCTTGTTGATTGGCTGACATTTAGAGCATTGACCCACATTGCGACAAATTACCAGATAGTATGCAAATTGGTAACCTGATTTCAGATTCGAAATCTGGGAATAGTTTCCATTAATTAGCGAGCCATAGTGTGGTATCTATTCTCGTTACAGTAACGAATGGTGAAAACTCAAGCGGCGCATTGAGCTACCCCTAAATATCAATAAATCAGGCTAAAAGTTTACAGTTACACATTACTAAGACGAGGTAACAAAATGAGAGGGTTCCATCAATGAAATTTGGAAAATTTATTTTTGAGAACCGTCCTAACATACATAAATGTATACACCGTGGATCAAAAAAGTAAGCCAAATTGTTTCGCATATATCTCTATTACCTGATAACATATCATGCTAAATTTTCCAAATATTTTGAGAATTGGACCAAGAATATGATTCCAAAATTTTATGAGATAAAGTTGAACGGAAAAAATATGAATATTTTAACTTCATATACCGGAATTTCAGTTTACAAGCAATTTTCTATCAGATTCAATAAAATGTTTCCTTATTATCTCCAATGCCTGATGGTTAATCATTCTAAATATTTCCAGATATTTCCAGATATGTAGAGAATTGAACTAACAATATGACCTCAACAGTATGGTTTGATTATTTCATTAATTAAGATGCTCAAAATGTCCTGCTCCTGCTCGCACGCAAACCTGGAGGCGCTGGCGTCATTACAATGGCAACAGCATCGTCGATTATCCTCTGGTCCAGGCCATCCCACACTTCCAGCAAGCGTTGCTTCAGATCGTTTATATCATGAATTGCTGTCTGGTAGGCTCGGTCTTGCATCACGCTCCACATTTTATAGTCGACAGGATTCAAATATGGGCTGTTCGGAGGCCATAATGTGGGAGAAACCGCAACGGACACCATGACAGACTTGCCGAAAACTGAAATTTCGGGCGATGAAGTTGAAATATCCGTATCTTTCTATCCCTTCAAACTTATGACATGATATTTTGGAATTCTATTCTTGGTTCAATTTTCCTAAATATTGGGAAAACGTTTTTATGATTACTCATAAGACATCAGATATGTAAAAAAAACAGTTTGGCTTACTTTTGATTGAATCTAACAGAAAATTGCTTGTAAACTGCAATTTCGGTATATGAAGTTTAAATATTCATATCTTTTTATCAGTTCGACTTTATTTCATGAAATTTTGGAGTCATATTCTTAGTCCACTTCTCTAAATATTTGCAAAATTTTACCTTGATATGTTATCATGTAATAGAGATATATGCGAAACAATGTGGCTTACTTTTTTGAACCACGGTGTACATACATATCTACCTACCTACATACATACATATTACATACAATACAATACATACATACATACATGCATGCATGCATACATACGCGATGGTGATGATGATGACGACGACGACGACGATGATGATGATGATGATGATGATGATGATGGTGGTGGTGGTGGTGGTGGTGGTTCTCTGCCCGTAGGCAGGCTCTATGGCTTTCGCCACCCGAGGATGAGATAGGTGAGGTGGTTTTTCGTTGCCTTCCACACAGACAATGATGGGTAAGCAACATGCCCAAGGTCGCTCCGCAGCAGATTGCGCCACCGCGTCCCATGCGTGCTAGCCCGAGATATAGAAATCTCTGAATGTCAACTTCCAGCCCGGGTCTTGAACCGTAGTCCGTTGCAACCAACAGACGTATGCCGCTCTCGCATACATACATACATTGTTATGTAGCTCACGTACCTAACAGTACTTGGTGCATATATCAGACATGACCGACCACCTGTTACTTAGAAAGGTGTGGCAGTTCGCGCTAGAACTTTGGACGACTTGAGATGACTAGGCCTACAAATACGACTAGCTCGTTTGATAGATAGGGCAAGAGATCCTGCGTGGCCGAGAGGGTTGTAGCCCGCTCGCCACGCCGGCGGCCCGCGTTCGATTCCCGGTCGGTCGGTTTATCAGAGATTAATTTCTCGGATCTTTACTGCGGGTGGCTCGGTCGCAATATAAACGTGGAGTGTGAGGTTGTATTGTATTTAAACATTTATAAAGCGCCTCTAGTAGGGTGAACCGTTCAGAGGCGCTCCCAGTGCGCAAGGCCCAGCGAGAAGAAACAGGTTTTGAGAAGAGACAAAGCAGAGGAGAGACTACCAGAAAGAAGTGTAGAGCGAACAGAAGGAGAGAGGGCATTCCAAAGAGAAGGACCAATTGAGACAAATGATCGAGACTGAGCCATAACAGTTCTAGACCGAGGAACCAAGAGGTCAAATCTGTTGGATGAACGAAGTGGACGGTGGGAGGAAGCTGAGTGAGGACGAAGTAAAACATTAGTGAGATATTTTGGGGCAAGACCCCGTTGAGCCTTTATGATCAGAGTCAGGATCTTAAATTGTGTGCGAGCACGGAGAGGAAGCCAGTGAAGTTCATGAAACATAAAGGTAGAGATGTGAGAGTACTTGGGAAGGCGGGCAATCAATCTAGCAGCTGAGTTGAGAACCGACTGAATCGGTGAAAGACGAACTTTAGGAAGACCAACGAGGAGAGCATTGCAATAGTCAATTCGTGAACATATAAAAGCATGAATTAAGGTAGTGAAGATGGAGGAGGAGACAGAGCGACGAATGGCTCTGAGACGTCTTAAATGGAAATATGACGAGCGTGTAACATTGGAAATATGCTCAGTAAAGGTAAGTGAACTATCAATTACAACACCCAGATCCCGCACACTTGAAGAGAAAGAAAACAGCGGAAATCTTTCAGAGAGCAGAATGAAATCAAGCTTCTGGAGCTGCTGGGGAGTACCTAGCCAGATGAATTGAGTCTTTGAAGTATTAAGTGAAAGGCGATTTGAAGACATCCATGAGTGGAGATGAGTAGTAAGGGATTCAATAAGAGCAACTAATAGCAGCTGGGAAGATGAGGGACCATGGACAAAAGCCTGAACATCATCAGCAAATAGATGGCCAGCAGCACTACAAATCGGAAAAAGAGAAGAGATGTCGGCCGTGTAAATAATAAATAGGAGAGGTCCAAGAACTGAACCTTGAGGAACACCCAGATTAACATGAACCCATTGGGTTCGAGAGTCACCAGATATAATCATTTGAGTTCTTTCAGAAAGGTACGACTGGAACCAAGATAGGGGGAGGCCTTTAACACCATAGGAGGTCTCAAGACGCTTGAGTAAAATATCATGATCGACCATGTCAAAAGCTGAAGAGACATCATAGAGGGCCAACAGAGAGACCTCAGACCTATCAACAGCAGAATAGATTTCGGATAATAGAGAAAGGAGAGCTGTCTCGGTGGAATGATGGGCCCTAAAACCAGATTGATTTGCAGGAAGGAGACCGGATTGCTCAAGGTAAGGTAGAAACTGCAGAGAGACAAGGCGTTCAAGTGTCTTAGAAAGAAAGGATAGATTTGAGATAGGCCGATAATTTTGGCAAAGGTTGGTGTCAAGGTTAGGTTTTTTAGTGAAGGAAAGACAAGGGCCCGTTTCTGAGAGGGAGGGATGCAACCTTCAGAGAGGGATCTATTAAACAGGTAGACTAAAAAGGGGCTAAAGTCATCCAAAATGTCATTGATAACAAATGGGGGTAGTGGATCAAGTTCACATGAGTTTAAGTTAGCAGTTGCAAAAGCTAGCCGAAGGTCAACCTCAGTGACAGGTTTAAAATCATCAAAGACCGTTGACGTTGAGGTAAACGTTGGAGGAGGTGCATCAGAAGTTGATGCACGAAGGCGGTCGATCTTTGTTGACAGTGCCTCAGAGGTTGTACTCTGCCTCCGACTGTAAAGGCCCTTTGGTCATACACGGTCGTTAAACTACTTGCTTTCGTTTGGTTGGACCTGGTGTCCGTTTGGTTGACACCGTTTGTCGTTGTGGTGTGCCGTTAGCACCTTTTGGATGTTCGTTGAGACCTGTCGTCTTGTTGGTGTTTCTGTCGCCTGCTTGGTGTCTGCTTCTGATGTTGCTTCTACCTTCGGCGTTAGAGGTCTTTGTTAGACTTGCTGAGGTTGGCTGTCGTGCTGTTTGCTGGTCGTTTCTGCCTGTCAACGTATGGTTGTGTAACGTAGAATTTAATTAAGTTCTCTTTGCTTGTAAATATAGCTTGTTTTTATCATTAACTAGCTGAACCCGGCCACGCGTTGCTGTGGCTGAAAAGAGCATCCAACCATCCCTCCCTACCTTTCTTTCCCCCTCCCCCTCCCCTTCCCCCTCCTTTTCCCCCTCCCTTCCCCCTCCCCTTCCCCTCCACCTCCCCTCCGCCTCTCCCTTCCTCTCCCCTCCCCTCCCCTCCCTCTCCCTTCCATCTTTCCCTTCCCCTCCCCCTCCCCGTCCACCTCCACCTCCCCCCCTTTCCCTCTCCTCCCCCTCCTCCTCCCCCTCCACTCCAAGTTTCGTCTGGTCACTGTTGATTAGCGACGACGTGTAAATTGCATATAAATAGCCGACGAGATTGGTAAAATATTATTGTCGTTAAAGATTGCGGTTTTTGAAGAAAAAAACATTCAAAGAACACGCACGTATTTGAATGGAACGTTTTGGTAAGATTTTGAAAAGAATCTGTCCGTTACTTTGGGAGATCCTGTTCGCCTAAATTTGGTGCGTACGTAGTTACATTTTTATTTATATAGAAGATACAATTTTTGTTCAAACTCGGGACCACTTTTAAATAATTTCTCCTTAGACAACGTGCAACAACATACATACATACATACATACATACATGCATACATACATACAGTATTACATACATACATACATACATACATACATACATACATACATACATACATACATACATACATACATACATACATACATACATACATACATACATACAATTGTATATACTTACACAGGGAGAGACAGAGAGATAGACAGAGACATACAGAGAAATAGACAGATAGATAGATGGATAGATGGATGGATGGATGGATGGATGGGTGGGTGGGTGGATGGATGGGTGGATGGGTGGATGGATGGATGGATGGATGGATGGATGATAATGCATGTAGTGATCGCTACAGAGACACTGAATGGAACAAGAGGGCGCTATAGAAACAAATCCAGTGGGACAAATAGAAGGGCATCTAGACGGACAATTTACATACACACACACATACATGCATACGTACGTACATGCATACATACATACATACATACATACGTAATCATACATACATACATACGTAGTCATGTATACATACGTAGTCATACATAGGCCTACATACATACATACATACATACATACATACATACATACATACATACATACATACATACATACATACATACATACATACATACATACATACATACATACATACATACATACGTAATCATACATGCGTGCGTACATACAGGGCCTCCGACAGGGGGGCCACCGGGACCATTTGGCCCCAGGCCTCACTTGATAAAGGGCCTCGGAATTTCGAAATTACGGAGTTATTTATTGAAACGAGGAATTACGGAATTAAGGAGTTATTTATCGAAATATAGTGCTAAACAAATTCTAATTATTTCGTGACGAAATCGTTGACTCTAAATTGCAAGCTGTAAAAATTCGTAGCCTATATCTAATATGAGCTAGGCCTATTAATTTAGTTGTAAAATTGAAAAGTTGTCAATGTCAACACTCACCAAGACTTGTCAAGAGTCAACAGTCTAAACCAGTGGTTTCCAACCTTTTTTGACTGTAGGACCACTTTTTCTAAGTTGGAGCACAAGAGGGCCACTTTTTCTTAGTTAAAAGGACATTAAGGCATTGGGGGGCGGCCACAATGCTAAAATTTAATTTAAAAAAGCATATAAAAACTGTTATAGCCTAATTGATTCAAACTTTTCAAAGTAGAATGTTTGATGTCTATAGACTTGAAAATAAAATAATTTGCATTAGAAAATAATTTTATCTTCTATCCTGTTCAAACTGTCAATTTTTTCTAATATTTTTGTTAATTCTGCGAGAGATGAGGGGCATTATTTAGGCCTGGCGGGTCATTTTTTGAGGCCTCGCGGGCCACTTTTGGCGGGTTGGGAACCGCTGGTCTAAACTCTATTATAGCTCATTACTCGTAAGTCAAACACTCAAACCTAAACAATCTTTTAACACGTTCACCGCCCAGTACGAGTTAACTTGTAATGAATCCAGTCATTTAACATGGCGTGTAGGCGGTGAACGTGTTTTATAAATATAGTGTTCTTATTGTCCGATTCGCGTTGCAATGTGTAGCCTACACAGTACACTATACCAGCAATAGTCAATTTGACAAAATTGACCACATTGTCAATTTTATTGAAAAAATAGCAAATGGATTGGCTATGTTAAGCATTAATTCTGATATAGCTAGAACTTTAAATTATCGAAGCATTATCGATAAATTCGTGGCTTTGACGATTCGAAGGATGTTTTGAACCTTTCTGTTGAGTTTTCAAAAGATATTTGAAAAAAGGCCTCGAAAATTAGTTGTGGCCCTGGGCCTCCAAATCCTGTCGGAGGCCCTGCGTACATACATACATACATACATGCATACGTTAAATGCGAACATACATGCATACGGACATAATATATATATATATATATAATATATAATATTACAACATACATACATGCATTGCATGCATAGTGCATACATACATAAGTACGTACGTGCAATCGTACATAAGTAAGTAAGTAAGTAAAAAGTAAGTATATTCTTTAACACGACCAATTGCAAAACTGCACTCTGTTGAACAAGTATCACATATAAAAATTTACATATGACATAAAAAAACTATGAACAAAACAAAGTAATTAATATGTACACAGCATTCTAGCTAAAAATGTTTTCCTCATCTTATTGTCTGCTCTTGGTAACACCCGGTCATGGTGTCTGAGGCGCAAGTTATGACCCGTTTGCTTCGCTGGGGGGGGGGGGGGTTGGAGCAAGTCGTGGAGGACATGACCTGGTCGTGTCAACCGACGAAAACAAACTGGTATCAGCCTGACGGCACAGTTCTTCAAAAGTTGGAATATCGCCACCTGGAAGATAATGCTGACTATAAACCTATTCATCAGAGTTTTTAGCCTACCCTTTTCCTGTTGTCCAGCATATCTTCACCATGCAGGAGCTGCATAAAGCAAACGGGACAACGTAGTAGCTCTTACCACATCGTATAGCTTGAAGCCAGCTAGATCATGAGCAGTGATTACACGGATAGCACATAAAGGGACTGCCTGGCCCTACTTCAGAGCCGCTTACTTTATCAATGTGAATTTTGAAACTAAGATTATTAGATAATATAGTGCACCAAGAACTATCAAGTTGCTAACCCTTGTTAAGCCAGGTGTTTCAATTGGGTTGGTCCCACCCACTGCACGCCCCCCAGATCCTCCGAGAATCATTTCATATGTCTTATTGCAATTTATCTTAAGGTTGCAAGTACCCCCACATTGCGAAACATGATTCAGTTCAGCTGGGATGGTAGCACTATTAATTTGATGATGGAATCAACAGGTAAGTATCATCCGCATATTTGTGTATCCTGTTTCCTGAATGGCTTGGCCTAAACATACATAGATTACATCATACATGCATAAATACATGCATACATACATAGGCCTACATGCATGCAAACATACATAGGTACGTGCGTGTGTACATACATACATGCATACAGCCATACATGCATGCATACATGCATGTATGCGTGCAACGCCGTGCATACAATGATTACATAAGGAGTGGACGACATAATTATAATAATGTATGCATGTATGTGCGTACATAACTATACACACAAACGATTCGTTCAAGCGATTGCATTCTCAGTTGAGTCACTTGTTCTGGCGGACACGAATTCAAGTCGGACATTATTTTTCTTAAAACTTCAGAGCCGCTTACTTTTGTCTGTTTATTTAGAGAAAGAACTGAAGTCGTTCGAAGGCATGATGAGCAAGGATCGAGAAACCAACATGAATGATAAAAAGTGGACGGACTTCAAGAACAAGGTTCGCAATGGATTCGACGACCAGGAGTGGAAGACAAAAGGAATCTGGCCAATATCTCCAGATTTCAACAAAGATGTACGTTATGGTTATCGCTCGTTCAAATTTGCATAGCACTGCTTCTTGAAAACTCCTGATCGAGTGCTGCCCTGACCTGAAAAGCAAAACCACTATCAGGGTCACCTCTACCAACTACCTTCAGAGAATGAGTATTCGCATAAATGACGAATATTCTTCTTCTGGTTCTCTGCCCCTAGGCAGGTTCGGCTGTCCAATGACGAATATTAAGATTTGTAAAATTATTTTCACGAATATTAAAACTGCCGACGAATATTAAATTCATAATTATATTCATTAATCCATTCAAGAAATTCTTAATCCTTCATTCTTATTTTGTTATCCATAAAAACGTTTTACGTTTTACTGAACGAGTTTTAAAAATTGAGTTACGACGCATAGCCTATATCAGTGACTTTACTATGTTTATTGTTAAAAACTCAATTAGGTCATCGCCAATATGGCATAAACATAATATTCGGACCTCCATTCATTCATTCATTCATTCATTCATTTCAAGAACTTATATAGCGCCTCTTCAAGAAATCCACTCAGAAGCGCTCCCAGTCCAACCACGGTGAAACAAAAAAGTCTTAAGGAGCTTGTAGAACACTGACGAGTCGACCCTAGGCAGCAGGCGCATCTGCAACGGGAGACTATTCCAGACAGAAGGACCTACAACTGAGAAAGCACGACGCTGACAGGTTGATGTTTCAACACGCGGGACCAAAAGCTTACCGCTAGAGGCAGAGCGAAGGGCTCTGCGAGAAAGGACAACAGATATTGGACAGCAGAGTTCACACAGATAAGTCGGGGCACAGCCAAGGAGACAACGCCAAACCAGTGAAGCAATTCTGTATTCGATGCGCTGTGAGATAGGGAGCCAGTGTAGAGTATCACGAATGTAAGATGAAACGGAGGCATTTTGGGGGATTCGACCAATTAGCGGGCTGCAGACCGGAGAACACGGTCAAGTCGGGATATCAATAATAGAGGCAAACCAACCAGAATAGAGCAACAGTAGTCCAAGCGGCTGGTGACAAAAGCATGAACAAGGGTAGCAGCAGAGTCCTCTGATAAGGAGCGAGAGATGACTCGTAGCTGACGAATTTGGTAGTAACAGCCACGAGTCAGCTGGTTGACATGTTTTGAGAAACTAAGTTCTTCATCAAGCATAACACCCAAGTCCCGGACAGAATCAAAAAAGGTAACATGGGGAAATGCTTTAACCACGGCACAACGATCAACATTTGCCAGTCGTCGACGTCCACCCAACCAGATGAGTTGAGTTTTGGAAGCATTAAGTAGGAGGCGGTTAGAGGCTAACTAGCTAGCCAGCTTATCCATAGAATGACACATTTGATGAACTACTTCCAGACTATTGTCAAGGTGGCAGTGGGTGTACGCTTGAACATCATCAGCATAAAGCTGGTGATAAAGACCACAAGATGTCAGCAGTGATCCTATGCCAGACGTATAAATAATATACAGCAATGGTCCCAAAACAGAACCCTGAGGGACTCCAAAAGTGGCAGGAACCCAGACAGATCTGGATGTACCAAAGACAACGGAATTGGTACGTTCCGATAAAAAAGAATGAAGCCACTTAAGAGGCTGATCCACGACGCCAAAAGAGGTAGAAAGGCGTTGGAGGAGTATGTTATGGTCGACGCAGTCAAAAGCCGAGCTAACATCGAATAAAGCCAGAAGAGAGACGCGTCCTGTATCCATAGCACCATAGAGATCAGATAAAAGGCGAAGTAAAAGAGTCTCAGTCGAATGATTCTTACGGAACCCAGATTGATGGGAAGGGAGCAAATCATTTACATCCGAGTAAGCAATTAATTGATTAGCAATGATACGCTCAAGAATTTTAGATAAAAATGTTACATTGGCAATTGGGCGATAGTTCCCCGGATCTTCTGCATCTAGGCCCTCCCGCTTCAGCACCGGATGCAGAATCGATCGTTTCTGAGAGACTGGAAGCTGTGCTTCACGAATCGAGCGGTTGCACATCATAGTAAGGAATGGAAGAATGATATCGATGTGTTCCTGTACTAGAAATGTAGGCACCGGATCTAGTTCGCACGTCTTCGGTGCAGACGTTAGGATAAGTGCACGAAGTTCAGTACTTGTAATCTCACGGATAGTGTGAAGTCGGTGGTCGGTAAGTGGATAGTCTGGCGGCGAAGCCGTCGAAGTGGCATCGCGGATGGATGTTACCTTCGCCGTCAATTTCTTAAGAAACTCATCGGCTGTGAAGGATGTTGTTTGTGTGCGATGAGTGGATGCTCGGCGACCGAGGAGGTCGTCAAATGTATTCCAGAGCTTCTTTGGCTCACCAGATCTGCGCCTGATGACCGCCCCCAATACTCCCGGTCCTGGTAGAATGCATGCATCTCTCGTACATAACGAATCCATGCAGTTTTGTCCTTATCTGACCGGCTTCGCCTGTAGCCTATACCCTTTCAAGACGCCTGGCCCGGCGACGGAATGCCCTGCATTCAGCGTCAAACCAGGGCGATAACGGGCATTGGCGCGAACGAACTGAGCGAATCGGGAGAAACGTGTCGAGCAGATCGGACATGGCAGTTGAGTAATAGTCAAAGAGCTCTGTGGCAGATGACGATGAACTGTCTTCGGTGTTATCGAAGAGCGGATGGTCTCGGAGCGCTGCAGCAAAGGCATCACGATCGAGGTTTTTCCAGTGGCGAATCTGCCTATATAGTGATGTAGAGCGCAGGTTGATAGATGAACGGGATGTCCGCAACGACGAGGCCATGGTCAGATAACACAGGAGGGTGGATGCAAATGTCAGTCACCTGGCAGTCATCTCTGGTCACCAAAACGTCAAGCCACCCTCCCAGATTGTGTGTGGGCTCAACAACATGTTGTTTTAGTCCAAACTGGTCAAGTATCGTGCGAAATTAATTGACTCTGGTATTGAAGGATGCTCCAGGTGGAGGTTGAGGTCTCCAACAAGGACCAATTGTAATCGTGTAATACGTCACCACTCTCCAGAATATGTGTAGGCCTACACATTCTGGTAGCGTATTACAAACTCCTTCAAAGTTCAAACAATAGCATTGCGGTTTCGATGGTTCACTTTAATTCAGACTCTTCGCGAATATTGAAAAATTATTATATTTCCGAATTATTTACGAATATTAAAGCCTCAAGTCACGAATACTCGATCTATGACTACAGCTACTGCTAGCGAATAATTATGATCTTATAGCAAAAAATAATTACTTGTAACGTATGGAAAAATAAACGTTTTGTAGATTAGCCTACTTCAGTTAATTGACTTTCGTAAAGGCTGGGTTAGAGAAGTTTATACGTGCATGGTTCCATCAAATCTACGAGTCCTAACAGGGTGACGGCCTGATGGGTTCTAAAATACTATTTTTGTTTACGTAATGTACCGGTATGGATGTTCCTTATGCTGTTCCTAAAGACACACACAGGGACTAGAAACAAGACTGAGACCAGTAACAGGCTGTCCTATAAAAATTGTTTGCATTTGCTAGAGCAAGAGTCGAGGCGATGTCACTGGGAATGAAGTTTTTAGTTCACATTGCGATCCGTTATTTTATCGTTACAAAATAGTATTCGACACAAATAGGAGAAGATTATAAAGTGTTTATTCAAAACTGAAATTGCAATTGCATTTAATCATGTTATAGCATGTAATCTAAGATGACGGAAGATTCTGATTTCAAATAATTGTCATTGAAGTCTTTAAAGTACGGTAAACAAGACATCAAACATACAATTATTAAAACAATAAACAAAGTTCAAAGGATTTTGAAGAATAGGGATTGTTTTGCGACTTGCATGCATATTCTGAAGTTATAAGGATCCGATCCTTACTATTGTTGTCGCCGAATTGCCATATGTCTGATCTCATGTTGCTGAGGATCCAATTACGGGTAAGAGAGGGCTTTAAACTTCTAAATAAAACTCTCATTGACGGTGAAATATTCTAACTAATAATAAATTCGTATTATCTCACTGGACGAATTCATTTAAAAATTAACAGGGTCGAAGCCAAGCGGTTGGGAAAGAAAAGGTGTGCGTTTTTGTTCTACACTATTCCATTCTACAGTATGCAGCCTTACCTTTTTATATGAAATTCGTCTTGTATGTTGAAATATTATTGTTTTCGCGACACAGACGGCGCGATTGAAGAGCGACATGCGGTCGGCTGAATATCTGTATGATGGAGTTTTACTCTGGCTGGATGTGTTGAAGAGATTAAAGCAAGCAGAACCTGAGAAAGCGATCGATGCAATTGCAGAAGAAGGACTAATGCTCTCGAGACTTTCAAGGAATGCGACTTTTGACGGTTGGAGAAATCGTGCGATTTTCAATTAGTTGTGATTGTATGCTAGAATTTATACAGCGCTATTTGAAGATAGCCTAGTATGTGGTGCTCAATATGCTAGTCAAAAAGATGTTAGATGTCACTTAGGAAGCATACCATCTTAAGTTTATCAGTAGGATGTTGATGGCCTGGCAAGTGCCAATTGGTGAGCTTTCGCAAACACGCAGAACCCAACCAACAATAATTATTTCCTTTTCAGGTTTTAACTCTCTGGCGGTGGGTTGTTTTGCTTTCTCATGTGGTTTTAGACTTTAGAGCATTCTCGTCACTAAAATGTTAAGAAATGTTAACCATTTAAACTGAACAGTTCCTGACTTTTGTATCGAGGACGAGGAAGGACGACGTCCAATCAGAATTATTCATTTAATGGTACTTTAAGAGAGACGTTTCTCTGCATTTGTTGTGTATTTCCTCCACCCATGATCATATCTCTAAATCTGATGGTACGTAAACACTATTGCTTCTGCTGCTTCTACTACCACTTCTGCTGCAGCTACTACTACTACCACTACCACCTCTACCACAGCTACTACTACTACTACTACTACTACTAGTGCTACCACTGCTACTACTACAAGCAATGCTGCTACTGTTGCTGCTGCTGCTACTACCACTACTATTGTTATTACTACTACTATTACTAGTACTACAACTAATACTACTACTACTAATACTACTACTACTACTACAATTCTATTACTTCTACTACTGCTGCTGCTGCTGCTACAGATATTGCTAACTACCACAACGACAATTATTATTAGAATTTTTATTATTATTACTATTCATCTCAGGCATTTTTCATTCATTCATTTAAGATATTTATATTGCACCTCTTCAAGAGTACCTACTCAGAAGCCCTCCCGACCCAACCACGACCACAGAGAACAGTCTTAACAGCAGAGTAGAAGGTAGTCTCAAAGGCTCTAGGCTTAAGGCGTAGTTCCACAGGGAGCCCATTCCAGGCTGCAGGGCCAACGATAGAAAAGGCACGGCGCTGCGTAATAGAAGTGCGTGACCGGGGGACAAGAAGCTCAGCATGTTTAGAAGAGCGAAGGGATCCACGGCGCTGGACGCTTAGGGTGCAGCAACACAGCTCCTGCAAATAGACACGGGCCACACCCGCGAGACAGCGCCAAACCAAGGAAGAGATCCGGTAAGTGACCCTTTGTGAGAATGGGAGCCAGTGCAAGACGTCCTGCATATAATCAGTTACATGGCCGAATTTTGGGATACTACTACTGTTACTACTACTGTTACTACTACTACTACTACTGCTGCTGCTGCTGCTGCTGCTGCTGCTGCTGCTGCTACTACTACTACTACTACTACTACTACTACTACTACTACTACTACTACTACTACTACTACTCGAAATATGCTTGATGTTTTGCACTGGCTCCCTTTCCCACAGATCAGCGGATGACAACCCCCCCCCACCCCAACAACGAAATTGATTGTTACTCCTACACTGCATCTTTGATACCTTTGTCCATTGTTATGCAATTTCACCTCTTAATTCGAAAACTGAGTTGACAATTGTGTGAGGTTTCCTGGCAAGCGTTTGCTTCTCTAACTTATGAAATGTCTTCTATTAGTCATAAAAAGAAGAAATTTCGGTAAGTTGGAAAAGCGAAATGTCTATCAGCTGTTGTTTTCCAACGTTATTTGACAAATGACTTTGTAAAAATGCTTCTTCAGATTTGAAAAGAACTGACATTATTATAGAACTTGTTTTAGGTCTCAAGAATTGAAATTATTTCAGGACTTGAATTAGAACTGAAATTACCTCAGAACTTGAATTAGAACTGAAATTATTTCAAAACTAGAGTTAGAACTGACATTATTTCAAAGCTTGAATTAAAACTGAAATTATTTTAGAACTTGAGTTTGAACTGAAATTATTCCAGAACTTGAATTAGAACTGAAATTATTTCAGAACTTGAATTAGAACTGAAATTCTTTCAGAACTTGAGTTAAAACTAAAATTATTTCAGAACTTGAATTAGAACTGAAATTGGATTTATTTCTGAATAGGAATGGAATTAGAACTGAAATAAAAGCCTTAGAACTGAATTAGAACTGAAATTGGGATTTATTTTCAGAACTGAAACTTCCTGTCTGACTCATCTCCAACGATTCTTCGTCGTCAGATCGTCTCTCATCTTCATCGTCATCATCATCATCGTATTAATTAAATAATAATATTAATAATGATGATGATAATAGTAGCGATGTTGATAATATTACCCTAGTTTATAAATATGCATGTGCAACAATGCTTCAGGCGCCATGGGTCAAATTGTGACGAAAGAAGGCTATTCGATGTCCCGCTGGAGCGTGAGCATGGTACAGAATGGGACACCAGCAAAATTTATGCGGTACGTAGACGCTGACGAAAGCAGCGAATTCATGAATACCGACCAGCTGAAATGGCTTGGAGAACGCACGACCGCCCCCAAAGAACGCGAATGTTTCAAAGACAATTGCAAGGAAGGTAAACGATATTTTATCGCTCATTCAAGCTTTCCTCGTTGTTTCCATTGACGTATATTATAATTGGTGCGGAACATCATTGCAAGAGCTGAGCCACATCGCACTGGAAAGAGAACTGTGGAAGAATATGGTGAAAATGGCGTCGGACACCTACGGGCGAAGAGCCCACGGTTTATGATGATGATGATATTATAATTATGCTTATATGTGCAATGTGCATATATACACTGTGTCCCAATAAATCGTCCGTGATATTGAAGATCTTCATAAGCGAATAATGCAAACTTAGAACGATCTTGACCAGTGAAATGACTTGGCGGTGCGTAAATGGCGCAAGCGACTTCGCGCATGCGTAGAAGCTAAAGGCGGATAGTTTGACTACAAACTGAAAATCTTTTTACATTGACTGCTATTTGGCTATAGATTTCACGAATTTCATTGATATTGTTTGAATATTGTTAAAATTATAACAATTTTTCAAGTGGCATTGTATAATAAATCGGGCACCCTTTTTATAATGTGAATAAAACTGGTAAATATTCATCGATTGTCAAAATTTCAAAACTGTTTTTATCCTGAGATAATTATCTACAAATTGGTAATTTATAAACGGCCCTCACTGAAAAATTACGTCATAATGACGTCGTTAATTTACATATCGAAACCAAAATATGTCAACAAAAATCGTTAGAGAATGGCGTTCATTTGAATTCTCTGATGCAAATGATGTAATTGTGACGTCAATATTCATGCCAGAAACTTCACATTTGAATCAGTGTAAGATAATTAAGAATGGATTTTTATGAGATTTCAACCCGATGACTAAGAAAAGGTCAACACAATTTTAAAAATAATATGGTTTTTGTGAGATTTAAAGTAAACTCGATGTGCAAAAAATACGTTTACGCAAAATAGTATGGTTTTTATGAGAATGTCAAAAAAATTTATGACTAAAAAAGGTGTTTACGGAAACATTATGGTTTAATGAGATTTCAATTAAACTCAATGACTAAAAAAGGTGTTTACGCGAAACAGTATGGTTTTATGAGATTTTAATTAAACTCGATGAGTTGATGACTAAGAAAAGGTGTCTACGAAAAATAGTATGGATCTAAGTTATTTCAATTAAACTATATGACTAAAAAAGGTGTTTACGGAATAAATTATGTTTTTATTATATTTCGATTAAGCTCGATCACTAGAAAGGTGTTTAAGCAAAATAGTATTGTTTTATGAGATTTCAATTAAACTCAATGACTGAAAAAGGTGTTTACGGAAAAAAGTATGGATCTATGATATTTTAATTAAACTAGATGTCTAAAAAAGATTATTACGGAAAATAGTAAGGTTTTATGATATTTCAAATAAATTAGATTACTAAAAAAGGTGTTTGCGCAAGATAGTATTTTTTAAAATTAGATTTCAATTAAACTCGATGACTAAAAAAGCTCATTAACTTTTGAATCGAGAAAAGAATTCCGGCGCTGCTCAATCTGGACCAAGTCTCCGCCTCACATACAAACCTAAAAAATTTTAACCCCCAAGAATGGAAACCAAACTCCGCCCACGATTTGGTCTCTTGAACGGATTTAGGCTATGCATTATGAGAGTTGGAAGGGTTTTTAAACGTGCAAGTTCAAATAGATGTGTTGATTTAAAAAAAGGCAGTTATACTGGTCTTAGAGATTTGTAAAATAACATCCTCGCAGCTAAAAATAGTTTTTAAAAAGCCATTGTCATCTTATTGGCAGTTATATACTAGGGAAGATCGAATGGTTGAGAAAGAGTCATACAATTCTGAAACTTCTTTTTAAATGCTCTGATAGCAGGTATAATAATATAGACATGAGTAGGTTTTCATTTCTATCAGTGTTTCCTTTCCAGTCTTTCTATTAAACATAATTTGCATATAAAAAATTAACGCAAAGAATTTAGTCATTAATTTGAGTTAAAATCAGTAAATTGTATGTTTTTTATATATATATCGTTGATTTAATGCATTACAGAGGTGTCTATGTTAAATGCTTGGAATGTTTTTTGAAAAGCAATTATTGTGTGAAATTTGGCACATTCCATCATTATATAAATTCATAATATAAACTTTAAAAAGGTGTCTAATGCAATCTGCACTCCGATCGTGTTCAATAACAAATTACAGTTTGAACTACTTTCATCGGGACTGAGAAAATGGATATTTTTTTATTTTTGATGACAGCTAAAATGCTACAAATAGATGTGAATATTAAAAAAACAGCCTTCTTTCACCCCTCCCAACTCGGGGCTTCGCGCTTCAGCGATCGTCCTTTAGCCGCTCGTCCGTCCCCCCCCCCCCCAAAGTTCGGACCAGGTTTCCGCCCCTGCTTGGAAAGGGGTTAGATGTTTGGATCGCCTAACTCTGTGTTTCTACTCGGGTGCTAACAAGTAGGCCTATTCGTGGAAAATTTGGGAGCAATCGGTCGCGTGGATCAGAAGTTTTTATCTAACATACATAGTACATACATAGTTGTTTACATTTTTTCTTTATCTATATAAATAAAAATGAAACTTTCCAATAGTTCGTGACACAATCACGCCGAAAGTTACGCACCGATTGTTTTGAAAATTTACCAAAACCTTCCATTCCAATAGCACCGTGTCTTAACATTTTTTTCCAGAAAAATACCCAATCTTTTCCACAAAAAGTGAACTTTGCAATCCGTTCGACTGCCATTTGCAAATTCAACAAAACTGTCAGATTTCAGAAAGTCTCCAAACACAGCAGACAAAACATGAATGAGGTCGCGTGCTGTGACGTTATAAGCGAGTCGCAAAAACCGGCCTTTCATCATTATTGGGCTCTATCCGGTGTCAGCAATAGACGGTGTGACGGAGGAAAGGAGCGGAGGGAGCGGGACGAAGAGGGTGGGGAGGGAGCGGAAGGGGAGGGAGGTCCTTTTTGCCACAGCAACGCGTGGCTGGGTACAGCTAGTATGTATATAAATAAAATATATATATATGTACAAACACAACGTGTCCGGGGTAAAGGGGCCAATTTGGGAACTGTGAAAATAAATAGTAAATATTCATCGATTTCAGCATTTCGGACACCGTTATAATCCTATCATACTCAACAACAAAATTTCAACAAAATTTAATTTCTGAAAGGTCCTTAGAATAAATTTCGTAATGATTACGTAACATTGGTAAAATCCTAGTATTAGAACAACGCTGTTACAAATTAGCCTTTTAAAAGCAAAAAAGACGAGGTTGCTATAAAAATTTCCGAAAACACAAACATTACAGTGCGAAAATGTTTATCATGATGTTTCAGGACAAGGTCCATTAGGCGGTGTAAAGATTCTTTACTAAAGAAGCTTCAAAAAAAATTGACAAATGTTTAACAGATGATCCAGTCTGTGCATCGCGCGGGTAGTGGTAGACCGAGAACTGCACAAAATGTTTTTAAAATTTGGATGCAAATGACGTCATTATGACGCCATTATTATGATTGAAACTTTTTCACCTGCATTATATAAATACGTCAGGATTAAAAGGTGTTTACAAAATGGGTCCCTTTTACCTGAACACAGTGTATATATCTCTGGATGATCTCAACTAGCCTATGCAACGCATCGATTCGCCCACCGATTGTCCACTTCTCAGTCTTCACCTCGGTACAATCACCACCACCACGGTCTCCACAGTTGTAAAAAACTTTTTTATTCTCCTTAGACAAATTCCTTTTTGTCTTTTGTCAATGTGACCATATTTGGTGTTTTACTGTCTGCAATTGTTTTTCTTAATTTTATTTTCGTTTGATATCCTTTCAAGCTTAAGCTGTCTCACCACTTTCAACGATTCCGCTAATAATTCAGGACCCGTGACCGTTTTATTTAGTCTTTACTAACAAAATTGTGTTATTTACTTGCTGATTAAAATTATGTTGCCTAAACGAGTATATAATTATGTAATTATATATCCCTCCCTCGGAGTCCCTCCCTCTTTCCCTCTCCCTCTCGTTCTCCCTCTCCCTCTCCCTCCCTCCCTCCCTCCCTCCCTCCCTCCTTCCCTCCCTCCCTCCATTCCTCCCTCTCTCCCTCCCTCCCTCTCTCCCTCTCTCCTTCCCTCTCTCTCTCTCTCTCTCTCTTTCTCTTTCTCAATCTATCAATCATCGATCCATGGATATGTATGTCTGTCTATCTATCTTTCTATCTATCTGTCTAACTGTTTGTCTGTCTATCTGTCTAACTGTCTGTCTATCTGTCTTGTCTGTCTATCGATCTGTCTGTCTATCGATCTGTCTGTCTTGTCTGTCTGTATGTCCTTTCATTAATGAATGTTTCTCTTCGTTCTTTATTTCAGACCACACAGAGTTGATCATCGTCTGTTGTTCCTTGGCTGGTTCAATCGTTGCGGTCATACTCGTTGGTTTCTTGGCGTCCATGTAAGAAAATCGACTACAAGTCACTTAAGTAACCTGTAGTAATGTAAGAGTAAATGTAATGTAATATGCATATACCAACACACATGCACGCATACATTTACATACATAGACACAATAATGTGTGGGGCACGATGGTGTCATGGTATTTTCGGAGCATTGGAACCGGAAGTTTGCGGGTTCAAATTCACTTCAAACCGCCGTGTGAAGGTGAATTCATTCGCAATTGCTCATGAGCTGCAGCGTGAAACTCCGATTCACTGTCAGCGCTGTAGTCGGGAGCGCTTCCGAGTTGTTATCTTGAAAGAGCACTATTTCAATTGCTCATATAACCATGGATACATATTACATACAAACATACATACATACATACATACATACATACATACACACATACATACATACATACATACATACATACATACATACATACATACATACATACATACATACATACATAGTTACATACATGCATACATACATGCATACATACATACACACACATACATACATAGATACATACATACATACATACATACATACATACATACATACATACATACATACATACATACATACATACATACATACATACATACAACATTTATCCTGGAAAGACCATTTATATAATATATCAACTAAAATTGCAAAAAATCTAAGAATTCTTTCCCAAATATCTAGAAATCTCCCACTGCAGACCCGTACATGTAGAACCCTTTTTTACACGTTAATTTATCCTTACATATCTTATTGTAACATAGTTTGGGCCTCAGCTTACAAGTCACATCTTTCCAAGCTTATAATACTTCAAAAAAAGGTCCATTAGGTTTATTGCAAGACTCCTGTATGGAGCCCACACAGAAGCAGAATTTCGAAGCCGGAGAATACTTAAGCCAGTTGAGATAAGGCAGTTGCAAATTGGATTATTTATGTACAGATATACACATAATCAATTGCCACCAATCTTCAGAAACTACTTCCAACTGAATGCTAAATATCAGGATTGCCGATTGAGAAATATAAGCCCGTTCCATACTCCATTTGCTCGTACCAATATTAGGTTGGCATCTATAAAATGTGCAGGTCCACGATTCTGGAATAATATTCCGGATGTAATCCGCTCATTGCCCTCGCTTCGGCTATTTAAACGAGAGATCTCCACATAATATATACAAGGAGTGCTAAATAGCCCGATAGAAATATAAATGACTTTTAGTTTGGGGAATTACCATGAATTCATCTTTAGTAAATCTGAGAGTGTGTACCCGTTTGTCTTTGTTTATGTTTTTTGAGGTGTGTGCCCTGTTTAGTAATTTTTTTGTAGTTCATAATTTCTAAACTAATTGTCAAAGTTAAGAATTTTCTGTTCAATTGTTTTATTAAAGTTGGCCGTGTTACATCTTTAAACCTAATGCACTTAGGTGGCCCTGGCTAGGGGGACCTTCTGTCCCTTTTGGGTCTCCTGTGTAAACTGATATAACTTCGAAATCACGATGTAATTACGACCTGTTTGATGTTGGTTTACCGAATAAAATGTTATGTTATGTTACAATCATACATACATACATAAATACATACATACATGTACATACAGTTGGATATCTCTTGGATATCTCCAAGGCTACTTTATGCCACAGATTCTCAATTGGATTGAGATCCGGGAACTGGTAGGACCAGTCCAGCGTTGGTTTTTTCGTTATGGTTTGGGGTTGCATGGCTGCCAGTGGCGTCGGGCATCTGCAGATCGTCGATGGAATGGTCAACGCAACCATGTGTAATTGTGTATAGGCAAACAGCAGAAGTGCATGGTGCCATCAGCTCAGCAACTCTTCCCAGGCCAGTTCCTCTTTCAGGATGACAATGCACCATGCCATTGTGCCAAACTGGTGACCAACTGGAAGAAACAGAACAATGTTAGGACGCTGGACTGACCCGCCTAGCCCCCGGATTTCAATCCAATTGAGAATCTGTGGCATAAAGTAGCCTTGGAGATATCCAAGAGATATCCAACTTCCAAGCGCAAGCTCGTCGAATCGCTTATCGCCGCCTGGAACCGCGTTGTGACCCATGACCACCTCGTCAAGCTGGTCCACTTGATGCCGAAACGTTGCAGACAAGACTTAGTGTTGAACAACAAGGGCTGGCCAATAGAATATTGATGCATCACTGACACACAGAATCGACCTTTTCACGGCCACTAAATCATAAAGAGGGCTTACGAGCACACATTCATCCCCACACATTGCACTGTGCACAGAACAAGCATTAGCGTGTGACAAGCCTTTAAGGCCCTTCTCATACTGGTATAGTCACGAGGTGGTAAACGAACTTTCATCATGTCAATTTACAGAAATATGCTTATGAACTCGAACCAAACAATAATAAAACCAATAATTAACGCCCACATGCTTATCAGCACATTATTCATCTTAATACAGAAGAAATCATGCATAGAAACGTAAAATATATGGGTGGTGCAAAACTTTTTCACACCACTGTACATACATACATACATACATACATACATACATACATACATACATACATACATACATACATACATACATACATAAATACATACATAAATACACACATACATGCATAACATGTGCAATTTTAAGCACGCAAAAAACTTTAATGCGTTATTGTTCATAAATATTTTCATGGACATAAAATTATACTCTTACCCCCCCCCCCCCCATTTGTACGCATGCATACATACTTCCAATCATCTGTTTGCATGGATGCAATAATTTTAGCCTACATAAAGTAGTACATATACAGGGTGTTCCATTTAAGTTATCACAGGAGTCGAAATTAAATGTCTGTCAGCCATGCAAGGCGTCAATCACGTCCATCTGCTTGTTTTATCAGCACCATCTGCCGAATGGAAGGCTGAGTCGATCTTTTTTAGTCTAGCAAGAAGCGATCCCACGTCCGAGAATCCTTCTTTACAGATTGTTACCATTACCTTGCTTGTGGCTATCTGACGACGCTGTGTCATAATTAAGAAAGATAATTACTGCCCCTCCTCCTTTTTCTAAGCTTGGGACTGGCAATGCCTATAATATATTATATATAAAATATAGGTATATATGCATTTGGGCATATCATATGTCGCATATGCAAATAATGGCAAGGAGAATGTTATTGAGGAGATCTTTGAAGATACATCTTGATGTGTTGTGGTATAGGCTCTGGAAACGTCGCCAGGAGAAGCTGATAATAACCAACTGGAAGATCATCTGGTCTGATGTTGCTGTGATCGCAGATGTTGTAAGTACAATTAAGTGACTATCCATATATTATTACTTACGAAAGGAGGGAAATGGGTGATCGGATTTAGGCGATTTGCTTACGGAGGGGACAGGGGTCTCGACAAAATGTACCCACACAAAATTAGCTTCTAATTATGAAGTCCACATTAGCTTACTATTATTATCCTTTGTATTATCCTAATAATTATATGGTCGTGCGATGGCATTTAATTACATTGCTATTACTGTGGTTCAGATCTAAGCAGTAAACCATAACAATTAACTAAATTTTCGCTACCAAAAATTAATGTGATGTTTAGGCCTAACAAAATATAAATATTAGTCTCCGGTAAAATAATTTTTTCATTGATGACTAATTAATTTTTGCAAAATAAGGCGGTAGATAAGCTCATTTGTACGTACGCATGAGGGTTCCACAAAATGTGCGAGGTGCAACAAAGTGAAGTAGTTCGAAAATGGTTTACGTTGAATTGAGCGCGCACATTTCGCCGACCTTCATCTCAACGACCTCTATTCGCCGCCGCGAAACACAGCGCCTACACAATTCGCCGCGATCAAATACAGCGCCTATACAATTCGCCGCGATCAAATACAGCCGCCATTCATTTCAGCGCTGCTTCAAAAGGGCGTTGCACGTGTTTTTGATCAGAACTTCAAAGCAAAATTGGTTGGTCATCTTCTTCACGGAGCCGAACTTGATTGATTTCTGCCGCCGCCCAATTCGTTATTATTAACTAGAACTTCAAAGCAAAATTGGTTGGGCATCCTATTCACGGAGCTGTTTCAATCCGGATACTAGCAGCACTAGCTTTCATCCCGCTTGTTGACATTGTCCAAGCGCTTGAGCAGTTTGTGGACTCGCCGTTTTTTCAGCAGTACAAAGAGGTAGTTCGCGACCTGAATTATTTGTTTGAATTATTTCCTCTTGCAGTACTGTGTGTAGCCTAATACATTTATAAAATGTTTGAACGTTTTATCATTAAAATTAAATTTGACATTGTTATCATAAGAGTCGCTGAAAGGAATCGCGGCGAAGTGTGTAAGCGCTATGTTGCTCGGTAGCACGGGTTTACATAGACCTATAATTTGGTGGTAACGTGCTAGCAATATATATGTCCGCGGGGGCAAGATGCCTATATCAATACCATTTTGATTATACGCTGCCTTTCTCCTTTTCTCTGTCTTTTCTATCACCTTTCCTCGCTGCATTGTTGAGAAAGCCTGTACGAACCTGATGGGGAAAGCCCATTTTCCCGGCCAGAATAGTTAGTGACAAAATGGGGAAATTTCTAAATGGGGGACCATGACCGGGTTTGTCCCCCATAGATCCACCCATGGCCATGCACAGCTGGGTTTTCCACTATATCTGGGGTTTTGGCCTTCGTTTGGGTATCTGTTTTGGGGGCAAAATCTGGTTTATTTAAGTTACTTGACCATTTTTGCATTTGCAGCGCATGAATATTCGGTATACACAATGAACAAGTCCGTTACCCGGTACTCTCTATTGCTCTGCACTTTTGAGCTTTGTAAGAAGGGCGGTATCATATTGCAGTTGCATTGTATTGTGAGGTGATTGCTCAGAATTCCGTTAAGCAAACCGGTAAATACTGCCATCAGTAATGGATAGAAATTGAAAATTTGCTCTTTGCTTTCTTGACCTCAGCATGTCAGCAACGGGGTGCTTAATTGGACAGAACTCGAGGGAAGTTGAATCCCTACCTTTGAGTTGGCAGTGCAACATCCCAACCCCTAAAGTGCCTAGACAACCACCCTTTTGAATATTCATGATGTATAAAGTGAGGGTCACGTCACATTGCCAATGTGACATTGGCATTTTGAAACTAGATTTTGTTAGTTTCAAAAATATTTTGGACAAGTATTAATTACCCATCACTATACGTGAGTGTATATGACCATTTATATAGTACTTTTCGAGGTTCACAATGATATTTGATTCGGTTTCCAGCATAGCAATTTCTGGAAATTTTGATAATTATTTAAAATTAAATGATTTTTTAACTCGTGCTGTTTCAACTTCTTTTAGTTTTACGGTTTTTTTTATTGTGCTAATAGAATACGAACACGAGTGCCAGTAGTTCGGCTGATCGCAAAAGTTTTTCAACTGATCGCAGAAGTAATCCAGGTGATCGCAGAAGCCTTGCAAGTAGTGGTATCGGTCGATTATACATCCCCGCTGCGATGTACAAGGTAATGCCAGCATCCAGAGTTCTACTGTATATTGAAAATAATCGATTTACATCCATTCGTTCATCCATTTATATGCGAGTATTCGCATATAACCAATAATTACAAAGATTTGTAAATATTCACGAATATTAACGAATAACGAGTATTAAATTCATAATAATTATGTTCTTTCAAGAAGTTCTGAATTCTTTATTCTCATTTTGTTCTTTAAAAAAAATTAAAAGAGTTTAACGTTTTACTGGATGAATTGTACAAAATTGAGTTACGCATATCATTATTAGTAACTTTACTAGGTTTGTTGTTAGAGTCCCTGCAACCCATGCTTGGCCTGGCCATGCTATGTGACCTTGCGGCATTCAAGCAATAACATTGCGGCTTGGATATTTCACTTCAAGTCGTTTTCGATTATTTACGAATTTTAATGAATATTAAAAAATCTGATATATTCACGAGTATTTACGAATATTAGAAGCCTCAAGGCACGAATACTCGATCTATGTGTTCATCTCTAACAATTATTCTAGAACACAGCGATTGCTACCGTACTACCGATCAATGTTATCCTATAATATACTCTGTTTCTACATAGTTTCATGAAGGAACTTCCCTCAACTAATAATCTATGCATGCATTGTATCTGTCTGTTCTGCCCATGATTATTTAATGCCAGCTATTTAATTCACAACTTTATTTATTTCTTATAAGTCTCAGTTGGGTCTTGCTCTGAAGTATCTTTGTGATTTATAGTACGCTCCCTCTATGCCACTTCGCTGCGTCCTCTCAGATCCTCTGATCGCCTTAAACTCTTTGTTCCCCGCGTCAGGACTGCCATGGCTCAATCCAGATGCTTTGCCTGCATTGGTCCCTCTCTATGGAAAAGACTTTCACCATCGCCTTTCTCTCTCGCAGACCTTCCACGTCTTTCTGTCACCCCAAATCCTGCCTTTTTCGGGGCCGGTCACACTGAGAGCGCTTCTGAACGGCATTTGCTGAGAGAAGCGCTTTAGAAACTGTCAGATACAATGCAATCCAAATTGGCTGTTAAGCTTCTTGTTACGCGAAAGGGATCAACGATTGCCTTCAAGGCGATTTCACGTGACTCGGTGAATATATTCGAAAGGACGGTGTATAAAGAACTGCAACAGGTAGGCGACAAGAGGACGTGTCTCTCTCTGTTTGCTATCATTGGCTCCTCTACTAATCTATGTCAGGCTCTTCCACTTTCCTCAGTGGCGGCGCCAGACACTTTTGTAGCCAGGGCATAGCCAGGGCAGTCACACAAGTAACCAGGGCAGAGGTCGAGTCGCGTGCTTGGTAGTACGGGCTTACATAAGCTTATAATTTGGCGCTACCGTCAGGGTCGGATTAAGGCATGTTCAACATGTTCGGCCGAACAAGAGCCCCCACACTTTAGGGGCCACACATTAGGGGGCCCCACACATGCAAATTTTTTAAAAGAAAACAATTGGTATATTCTGCCGAAATTTCGACCAAACGACTTTAAAAATGTCATAAAAAGTTTTGGCCAAAGACCCCCTAACAAATTTTCCAAACAGGGCCCCCACATTTCTTAATCTGGCCCTGGCTACCATGCTCGCTATAAAGTGATGCCACAGCTGTGTTTTTCCACCAGATTTAGATTGTTTGGCTTTCGTCTGGGTTTCTTTTTTTTGGGGGGGGGGGAATTTAGGGTTTATTTGAGTTACTGGACCATATTTACAACGCATGAATATTCTGCATGTCAAGGCCGTAGCTAGAGGGCGTTTTGAGTGTTTGAACACCCCCGAACTGAAAAGTGTAAAAAAATATAACGCATTTACCAGTACATGATGTCAAAACCATGAAATAAAACCACGAAAACACCCCCGAAATCCCGAAATAAAAGCAACGATTTCGACCGTACGACTAAAAAAGGCCAACTTTTTTGGGCCAGAAAATAGTAGGCTATGCTTTACAGAGATTTCGACCGGACAACTAAAAAGGTCATCAACTTTTGGGGACCGAGGAAAACATTTTCGGCGCCTGAAGAAACACCAAACACCCCCGAAATAAATCCTGGCTAGGGTCTTGCTGCATGTGCACCGAGCATTGCAATATACATTGTATTTATATTGAAATTTAATGTAAAATGGTTCTCCTACATGCATTTTGTTCCACTAATTTTAATTTGAAACTTCACAATCAAGATCTTACGTTGTCAATTCACGAATAATTTATAATCTGCATGGTGACGCCAGGCCCGCCGACAGAAATTCCGGGCCCCTGGGCAGGGTAGTCACGGGCCCTAAACTATCTTTAGGGTATTATAAAATACAAATAAGAAGAGTGTGGGCAGGCCTATATAGGCCTACGCATGTACGATAGCCTAATATACAAGCCCATAGGGCATAGGCTATTATGATTTTAATCAGTTCTTGATAATATTATTAATAGGCTACATTAAAATTTCAACTTTTTTGTAGGACCTAATCATGAAAAATGCAACTTTTCTGGATTTAACCGCCATGGAGCAAATCGCTTATAATTTCCTAGTATTCTAGTTTAATGATTTTGCAGGATCATATTCGATTGCTCCGGAGTTGCAGGGTCATTCAGTCTGTCTTACTTCATAACAGATAGGTCTAGGCCTACTTTTAATTTACTTGAGCTTGCCTATTATGTGATTTTAGGTTGGGCCCGCAATAAATTTATGAAAAATATTGCGCTGATACGGTCTGAGTGGAATAAACTTCCGAACTATACATGTACGCCGCAAATAATCTTATTTGTCTAAGATTTATAATGAGTAGACTTTCAAGAGACGCGCTTTCGTACAAGATTGTTTTTTGGGCGCGTTATAAATGACAATTTATTTTTGTAGGCTACGATAATAATAATCTTATTAGGAATAATAATAATACATATATAATATTAATAACAAAAATAACAGAAAAAAATAATAGAATAATAATAATTAAGCATTAATAAAAAAAATTATGATCATTTCTGCCCGGGCCCCCTTGAAGCTCCCGGGCTAGGGTTGTCCAGAATAACAAAAAGTTTCAGAAAACACCCAAAGTGAAGTTTTTCCCATGATTTGGTTCATGTGTGGCCTACAGATATTTTTTACAGATTTTTAAAATTTCATCCTGAGGTCCCTCATGGCCCCTGAACTTAGGGACCGATTTTTGTCAAAATCGCACTGTATTTTCAATACGAACAGCTTATAACTAAGCAGATAGGACTTACAGTTGCACTATTAGACATAAAATTGATATAATTTTCATTACTCCTGACTAATCAGCAATAAAACAAGTTGAAATGTACTATCTGAGCTATATAAGGGGCCGTCCATGAATGACGCCACGCAATTTAGGACGATTTTTGACCCCACTCATCCTTAATTGTCACGCGTTGACACAAAATCCATACGACATCTAGTAAGGAACTGTCACAAAGAGTCACAGATGTGTGACTCGGCCTCTCCCCGAGGTGTGTGACGTCATTTATGGACGGTCCCCAATGAAGTACCAATACTTCAGCAATACCAATACCAATACACCGGCCGCAGACGTCGCATCAATGGTTCACATCCCTATTTTTTCACCTAATGTTAGTAATGCGACTGTTGCGAATGCCTTGACACAAAGACTATAATATGCTTAAAGATGTGTCGACTCTCCATCAGCACCCAGACTATGATTACGGGACACTAGGCCTATTCATAGTACCTTGCTTAATGTCTTGTCAAAAGTTTGGAATTGCTTCTTGTGCTCTTCGACATCCTCCAAAGGCCATGGTAATAATGGTTGCGAAGTCTGATAATAAGCTTTATTCCACGCTCAGCTGTGTTCTTTATAACTTTTACAGCATGAAACAATTTCTCATCAGAGATGTATGTTTGGTCCATGGATGGCCATTGATTGGATGGCTTAACTAGCCAGTCATTGCTGATATCCAGCAGTCAGAACACAGTGTGTGATTCTGGGTCAGTTAAGTTCGTTAAGGTTGTAGACTCGCGAGCAACTTGTTTGAAGGCACGACCTATCGAAACTTGCAGATGGTCTCAGGCATGCAGTGGTGTTGCTAACAATCGAGTCGCTAATTCTTGCTATCGTGGGATTTTTGCTCAAAAGTACAATTGGAACAATTTCTTCTGTGAGGTACCACCAGTGTGAGAATGGTGGAAAATAAATAGGTGGGTTGGCCTGTGATCCACTTGGAATTGGTGTGTGAAAAACATACTTTACTATGGGTTTGTAGGAAAGACTGGAGGGTTGAAACCCCCCAACCACCCTGGGGATTCTTGCCCTGGGTACCATCCGTGGTTGCCAAGTTAATCCACTTCAGTATTGGCAACTGCCATTATCAACTTCACTAAAATCAATCATGTCATGGACAAGGCGGAGGGGATCATCTTGCTGGAGCATCAGCAAACGAAGCAGCTGAGCATGGACTGAAGCTTAGGCTATATCAGACTTTGCAACCATTATTATGACCAATCTTGAACAAAGATCCTCCATGGCCTTTGCAGGGTGTCAAACAGCACATGAAGCAATTCTAAACTTGACAAAAAGACATTAAGCAAGACACTACGAATAAATCTGGGTGCTGTTGGAGAATCGAAATCTTTAAGCATATTATAGTCTTTGTGTCAAGGCATCCACAACAGTCGCATTACTAACATTATGTGAAAAAAGGGATGTGAACCATTGATGCGACGCCTGCGGCCGGTGCGTATTGGTACTTCATTGGGGACCGTCCATAAATGACGTCACACACCTCGGGGAGAGGCCGAGTCACACATCTGTGACTCTTTGTGACAGTTCCTTACTAGATGTCGTATGGAGTTTGTGTCAACGCGTGACAATTAAGGATGAGTGGGGTCAAAAATCGTCCTAAATTGCGCGGCGTCATTCATAGACGGCCCTTTATATAGCTCAGATAGTACATTTCAACTTGTTTTATTGCTGATTAGTCAAGAGTAATGAAAATTATATTAATTTGATGTCTAATAGTGCAACTACAAGGCCTATCTGCTTTGCTATCAGTTGTTCGTATTGAAAATACAGTGCGATTTCGACCAAAATCGGTCCCTAAGTTCAGGGGCCATGAGGGACCTCAGGATGACATTTTTAAAATCTGTAAAAAATATCTGTAGGCCACACATGAACAAAATCATGGGAAAAACTTCACTTTGGGTGTTTTCTGAAACTTTTTGTTATTCTGGACAACCCTACTCCCGGGCCCCTGGGCATTTGCCCCCTCTGTCCCCCCCCTCTCGGCGGGCCTGGGTGACGCAGAGAAAAAGCTATTCGCAGAAATAAGCCGTTTCGACATTTCAATATAGGCAAATCCCTGCCAGAATTTTTCCATGCCAGAATTTTGCCCTGCCAGAATTTTTGCCTTCCAGAACTTCTGCATATCTGCCAGAATTTTGCCCTATTAGAATGTTTGCCCTGCCTGAATTTTTCCCTGTCAGAACTTTTTTCCTGCCACAAGTTTTTCCTGTCAGAGCTTTTGACTTGCCAGAATTTTTGCTCTGACAGAATGTTTCTCTGCTAGAACTAGGCTTATTGCCCTGCCAGAACTGTTCTCTCCCAGAACTATTGCCTTCCAGAATGATTTTTTCATTCCAGAGAGCGGACGGAAGTGAACAGTAAGAAACAATATGCCTGAACAAATTCTGGCAGGGAAAAATTTCTGGCAGGGCAACGACTAGGGCAACAGGTAGGGCAAAAGCTTTTTTGGTAGGGCATTTGCCCTGCCATGCCCTGGCGTAGCGCCGCCACTGACTTTCCTCCCCACCGGTTTTGCACTTCAAATTGAATTCTCACCTCTTCAGGAATTCCTTTCTTATAATTTTACTAGCTGGGGTACCCGGCGTTGCCCGGGAAATTTAGGATTAGACCCGCTCAGGCCACAACCAAACCACACCCCACCTCCACCCCACCCCGTACACCCCACCCTTTCCATCCGCCCCTGCTTCACCTCTCCACGTCACCTCCACCCCATCCTCACCACACCCCCACCTCCACCCCAAAACCCCCACACCACCCCGTACACCCCCACCTCCACCCCAAAACCCCCACCCAACCCCGCACACCCACCCCTCCACCCGCCCTCGCTTCACACCTCCACCCCTCCACCTCACCCCCACCCTCACCACACCCCGTTCACCCGCCCCATCCCACCCATTTAACCCAACCACACCACACCTCCACCCCACCCCGTACACCCCACCCCTTCCATCCGCCCCTGCTTCACCCCTCCACGCCACCTCCACCCCATCCTCACCACACCCCACCTCCACCCCAAAGCCCCCACCCCACCCACCCCTCCACCCGCCCCCGCTTCACACCTCCACTCCTCCACCTCACCCCACCACCACCCTCACCACACCCCACCTCCACCCCCACCTCAACCCCTCCACCCCACCTCCACCCCCACTCTCACCACATTCCCACCTCCACCCCCTAAACCCCCACCCCACCCCGCCCACCCCACCCAGTTCACCCGCCCCCTTTCCACCCCTTCCACCCTTCACCTACCACCTCCATCCACCCTACACTCACCCCTACCCTCCACCCCACCACCCGAACCCCCAGCCCAAGCCAGCTCCCACCCCACACCCTCCACCAACACACCCCAAACTCACCCACCCGACAACACCCCATCACACTCCGACCTCTCCACTCGTACGCCACCCGTGAAATTAGTTTTCTGGGGGAAAAAATTCCACCCCATCCCCCACGAAACTCCTCCCCACCCCAACCCCAAAACACGCCACCACTAACTCCGACCTCCACCGGTAGGCCAATTATAGTAGGACTTTACAGCAAAGCGGATTGGAACATCACACACATCAGCTGCATTTATATAATGGCCATGCAAACGTTTTAAAAGGTGTTTGATAAACTTAGGGTTTTTGCCCCCACCCTGGCCCCCATGGGGGTAGAGATTAGCCAACCCCTCTACCGTGTGGTTCTGATGGTCCTCTGTCTGGGTACAAAGTTGGAAAAAAATAGTTGCGTTTTTGTGAAAAAAAATTGGGGGGTTTCACCCCTCAACCTGACCCCCATGGTGGTGGAGAATCGCCAACCCCTCGACTTTGCGTCTCATGCCGAGACCTACACATTAGTGAAGGTTTGGAGTGAAAAGGTCAAAAACTGTTGAAATGCATTCCGGTCAAACACACACACACACAAACACACACAGACAGAATCTTCTCTTTATTAATATAGATTGTTTGAATTTTAAAAATCGATGAATAGTCCTATTTACTACTTTATTTTCACATTTACAAAGCATTTCCTTTTTTCCGGACAACAGTGTATACAATATACACACATATGTCATATAGGCTATAATTATATATATATATATATATATATATATATACTGTGTCTCAAAAAAGTTGCAAAATTGTTTTTGTCAGAACTTCGTCAAATTGCCAGCAATCTTAATAACTATTGGTAGGTAGATGGTAAAATGGATGATATTTTATGCCATATCTAAATTTTCCACCTCAGCTGACTCATATTACCGCACTAACTTGTTAAACACAGATGTGCCAATTTTTCATATAACGGCGTCTCGAAGCTTGTCTGCACTGAAACCCATTGCATCGAGCCGGATGCCAGAGTGAATGGGGCATAGGAATACTATCGTGACAACATTCTTGCCCAGAAGATACCGTCAGACATACGCCAAATATCCCAGGGCGAGTTTATTGTCTTTCAACAGGATGGCGCCCCGGTGCATCGAGCGCGCGACACCGTCTCTTTCCTGGAGCGAGAGACTCCGGACTTTATCCCTCCAACACTGTAGCCACCGATTTCTCCGGATCTTAACACAGTCGACTATATAGCACACGGAGTGTGCTGCAGGAGAAGGTTCACCGGTCCAGAATAGCCAACTTCGACGAACTCGAAACGCGTCTGTTCAACGAGTCGACGCCCTTTGACCAGTCTATCCTTGATGCTGCAGTGACCAGCAGCGTCGCCGTCTAAGCGCTTGGGTCCGTGTATACGCGGCACATTTTGAGCACAAATTCTAACACTTTTAAGCAGATCTGTCATAACAATTAAATAACTATGCTAAATAAACCATATTTTACTTTACTGCATGCGGCTAATTCAGTCGTCAGAAAGTTTATTGCAAGTAATAAAATTCAAGCGTTATATGAAAAATTGCTACATCTGTGTTTAACAAGGTAGTGCGGTGACATGAGTCAGGTGAGATGGAAAATTTATATATAGCATAAAATTTCAGCCAATTTGCCATCAACCTGTCAAAAATTATCAAGATTGGTGGAAATTTGACGAAGTTCTGACAAAAACAATTTTGCGCCTTTTTTATTGAGACACGGTGTATATATTCGTTAATGCTTGCACCCATACATAGTATTACATGCGCACATTCATGCTTTTAATTAATTCATAGAATTATTAATTTTATATGCTTATACGTGCTTCTTTTGTTTAGCTGTTGTATGTGAACCCCGGCAGCCGGCGTGGCGAGCATACTCGGCCACTCAGGATCTCTTTTAATTAATTCATAGAATGTATTAATTTTATATGCTTATTCGTGCTTCGTTCGTTTAGCTGTTGTATGTGAAGCACGACAACATCAACCCATTCATCGGAGTCTGTGTTGACGCTCCTAATGTCTGCGTAGCGATGGCTTATGCCGAGAAGGGAAGCATTCAGAATGTCTTGGCTGATCAACAGTTTGACATCGACTGGGAGTTCCGTATGTCATTAGCCATGGACGTTGTTCAGGTGAGTTGAGACAGTGACAAAGATCCATGGCCCGAAGGCCCGTAGGTGTCCATTGCATTGTTTAGTACTTTTCCAGTGTCCATGATGCTGCTTTTCTTAAGCTTTGTCAATCTTGTTCACACCACTTTCTGATGTCATCAATCCATTTTCTGCTATGTCTAATTTTTGTGCCCATTTCCATCCATAGTTCGCGACGTCAATGTTTTAAATTTCTATTAGCATGTATTCTATCAGCGTATACCTGATACCGGTTAAAATCGTTAGTTGCCAAAACCATTTACTCTTCTAAAATGTACGTTTCCTTGCATGTAAGCCAAATATAATTAATACGATATGAAAAAGTTATTCAATAACCTAGAGATTTTGAACTTTATTTTTCTGAAATAGCACTGTGATGTTGTTATTGTTGTTATTATTATTATTATTATTATTTTATATTTTTTTACCCGAGGTATCTCAGATCCCTCGGGATTTCAAAAAATTATCCGGAGACGATTATTATTATTAATTATTATTATTATGAAAAATTGATATTTAAAGCAAGAAATTTGTCTGGTTGGTCAGGTTTCGTATTGGGAGTGTCACCATTTGTTAATACATTTTGCCCCATGTACATATGATCTTCGAGGACACTGATTAATTAAATTATTAAATAAAAACATCATTATTGTGTTATTCCATATTCATATTAAATTATTTATATTATCATTATTATCCTTATTATTATTTTCCCAGCCTGATCAGCCGGGGGAGAGTTTATTGTTTCAGACCAGATCCCGTGACAGAACTTTACCGCTGTAGACAATTGCATGACAAAACTCTTATGGTCAGAATGTTGAGTACTCCACTAACTGGAGTTTCAGATATAATTATATCGCTTTATTTGCAGGGAATGGAATACCTGCATAATACGCCAGTCGGAGCACACGGTCATCTGACGAGCTCAAACTGCGTCATTGACGAAAGATGGGTTTGTAAGATAACGGATTACGGACTGAAATTGTTCAGATGCCTCGACAAACTCCAGAGACCATTGATTGGTATGCGCTAATTAGAGAAAATTCAATGCACATTCCTAATATTATCCATGGCTCAAAGTAAACAGAGTTTCAGATTCATCTTTGAGTGCGTTGAAAATGTTAATGCAAAATTATTCACGTGCGTTAGTTACACGCGGTTCATTCATTCATTTGTGGACTTATATGACGCCCTTTCAAGAAACCTATTCGGTAGAGCTCCTAGACCAGCCACGGCAGGAGAAAAAGAATTGAGAGATTTATTTAGCAGTTTGATTGGGCATATGTAATAAATTCATATTTGATGGGAGGTCATTCCAGATAGACCACCATACAACTGAGAAAGCTCGGCCAGGGCTTTTTTATCGTGCAGCTGTACACAAAATGTGCAGTTCTAAATGGATTTGTGCTGTTGTAGAAGCACTTCTGTACCGTTAAAACCAAATCTCGAGGGTACGTACCATACGTATTCTATTTTTTGAAAAGTACGTACGTATTTTAACGTACCCTATTTTAGGGTACGTACCAATAAATAAAATACGTTAACCACGTCATTACTCATTATAAGAATGTACAATTTAATTTAAGCAAATAATCACAACCCAGCATAGGGCATAGTAAATTGCTGCAATGCTATATTGTAGGCCTACGTTTATCTAGCATACATTGCACTTAATGCACTAATGTCAGTCAGTCGGCTCAGTTCTGCTGCAGCACTTCAAAGGTGTGTTCTTATGCGATTGCCTGATCCAAACCAGAACTGTTTGTCGAAAAAATTGCATTCAATCAAAGAATTCTTTTTCGCATTTTTCAAAACTTTCACGTGCGTTCATTCCTTCCCATGTTCTCTGGGCATCGCTGAATCGCTGACTGATGCGTAGGCTATACAGACGTAGGCCTACTGCAACTTTCGAGTTACAGCTATTTGCAAACCAGTGACGTGTACTTAGCTCTCGTGCATTAAATTAATTATAACCGAAGAATTTATCAAATTAAATTTACTGCTACGCTACCGGAAGTACCGGTTTCAATGACGCATATAGGCCTACAGTTGACGTTAGATTATACGTACATGTAGGCTATGGGTCGCCGAGTAAACCATGAATAAAAGTTTCGTGTATGGTACCGTACGTACCATACGCGTATTCTATTTTTTGAAAGGTACGTACGTATTTCAACGTATTCTATTTTAGGGTACGCGTACCCTCGAGCTATGGTTAAAACTAGCAAAAAGGTCATTGTTCTCCGATTGGAAGTAATTTACCATGGAGGATGGGAAATAAAATAAGGAGTTGTGCAGTTGTAAAAATTCGTTAAAAATAGCCCTGAGCTCGACATTGCATGGTAGCTAAGCGAGCCCGTGGAAATGATCGAGAGTCCGACGCGCTTCAACGTCAGAGACTTGAAGAAACAGATATGCAGAGATCGCGTAGGTAAGATGGCGCGCAGACAAGGATGCAGCGTGACACCAGAGCAGCAATCTGACACGAGATGTGTTTATGTGATTATTACAGATCTGCTTTGGACGGCTCCTGAAATCCTTCGCAAGAAGGACAACGATAGCAGCAGAGTCCACGGGTCGAAACCGGCCGATGTTTACTCATTTGGAATCATCTTATCGGAACTAATATCAAGAGAACTTCCCTATCAGACTGGAATGGGGTCGGCCACTTTGGAAGGTGATTCTACGCCATTCATTCAAAACTAATCATCGAAACATAATTTTGGCGAAATTTCGATCAGCATTAGCTGGTCGGTTGTCGATTGATTTTACTCTTAATACTGCATGTATGTGCTTCTTTATTTTTATCAAGACGCCATCGTCAATTCCTATTTTCCGACGACGATTAGTGGAATGTTGTGATACTGTTTAAAAACTTGTTCATCTCTGTGCCTAAGTAAACATTTTCTAACACCGTAGGACCACTTTGGTGCATTATAATTATTACCCTTGCCTTTCAGCCATACATTCTTGGTTGTAGATGCATATGCGTTCGTTTGAATTGAAACATGTACGCATGTATGTACGCCTGGGTCACGGTGGGTTAGGGCTATGTATTTCATTCATTCATGCAAGAATTAGTTTTGAGTTGAATTAGAAATCCTTCAGTATGAGTCTAAGGAAGTTTGTGGCTACCCATTCCGGACCACTGGGTTCACCACGGACAAGGCTCGAATCTGCATAGTTGCGGTTTGTCGAATGGAACCAAGAGCAATACCTTCTGTGCAGAACGGAGGGGCGGTGGCCATGAGTATATACCATAATTATTGCCTATATATATGTAGGCTAGCTGTTTTGGTTTCACTTTATGCACAGAGTTGCTTGCAAAGGTGAAGCTGTCTTTGGAGCCACCGTTTCGCCCTCACCTGCCCTCAATGGAAGGCCATGTTGCCGCTGAATGGATCGGTTTGGCCAAAAACTGTTGGCAGACGGCCCCTCAGAAAAGACCAACGTTCAAGACAGTCAAAAGCATACTACTGGCAAACCACAGCGGAAAGTAGGACTCGTATACCTATTGGCAAAGTTACTCACTTCTGTTTATTTTATTGTTTTTGTAATCATAATATTTGAAATTTCTTAAAGTGCCTCTTCGAAGCTAAGCAGAGGGCACTAGCTTATTCACGAGCACTGCGTTAAGTTGGGGAAGTTGTCCAAAGATGCCAGAACAGTATTTTGTAAAAACTGGGGTGGCGGTGTGGATCAGGTATGGATTTGTATAAAGGTCGGAATTTCAGTTTTGGTTGAATAGTCTGAGATGTGTAGCGTCATTACGATACGCTAGACTTTTTTACCTTTTATTACAGCATGGTCATGCTCCAAATGGTATACCTTTCTGTCTTACTGGACCTACCTTTGGCATTCCCTGGATAAAGATTGCGTCTTGGAAGCCATTCATCGATACCTTTGAAGTTCTATGAATTGATTATTGCTGTGAAATTTATGTTGCTGGTTATTAAATGTTTATGAAATAAAACAACTGACTGGATGGCGGAAGCTCCGCTCACGGATGTTGGTGTCTGATTTCAGATTCACTAACGTCCTGGAACGAATGCAGATGGTGTTGGAAGAGTCGATTGAACGTGCGAATACAGATCTGTTGGTTGAAAGACGCAAAACGGAAGCCATGTTAGAAAGCATACTACCCAGGTGACACCATCAAATTCACCACCTGTACGATTCATTGACCCTTAATTGCTTAAGAACACTTGTTTTTGGATCAACGGTGGCTGCAACATGCTACTAGAGATGCACTAAAAGAGAGTAAAAGAGATTATTCAAGTCCAATCACAATCATTCTGGTTCATTTGATGGTTCTAAAAACGATTGCATTGTATTGCATTGTAACGCTCAGATTGATTAGCTTGCAAAGCTAGATTATTTAAGTTTATAATGCTGCTGTTTGCTTGTAAATTTTCATACAATATCACCAAATCTTAGGCTTTAAGATATGAGTTTATTATAAACAAATCAGCAAACACGTTGACATGAAGGACGATGATGCTTTAGTTGAGTAGGTTTAACGGTGAATTTATTTTCGAAATTCTCGGCAGAAATACAATATGAGGTAAATTTTTGTGTTTTCTTTTGTGTCTTGGCCGGATTGGTAGGATGGTCGTTGAAAAGATCGCTTCGGGAACGGAATTCGAACCGCAGCTGTCTGATGCCGTGACTCTCTGCCTGTGCGATACAATTGGTTTCTACAAAGCGACAAATGCTCTTCCGGCCGATGTGGTACGCTTACATTTTGTTATTCATTATTTTCTTTAATGTTAAAATTGACAGTTCTTATGAAATTTCAAAGAGGCGATCAATCCCCGATAGCATTGATGGAATTCTAACCTAAGACCTTCTATGACCAATTACCATCCGCGATTTGAAGTATACATGTAGAGACAAGATTAAACAACATGTATACATAAAATTACATAAATATTAGCCTATAGATTCCTAGAAAAGCGCATAGCCTATCCTAAATTCAAATTGTTTCTAATCCTAAGAAGACAATGTAACAGCCAACAATGGGAAGTTGTACTAGGTGTAGACTACTATACTGTAGTAAGCTTACCTGTAGATAAATGTTTAATCCAAACCTACTCACCAAAACAGGTTTTGCAGAGCGAACTGTTGTTGTAAGAGAATTCCAGCAGTACACAGGCCTGCGCATGTCGAAGTTAAACCTGTGACTTGCTAACGCCAATATTCCCTGCTGCTGTAGGTTGTGGATGTTCTGAAAGCTATGTATCGGCAATACGACGAGATTGTTGGAAAATACGACGCCTACGAGGCAAGTTTTCATCTTAAGATAAATATTTACCATTACTTTCTACGGAACTATTGTCTCTGACTCAAGATTTTTTGGTTTCTGGAAAAGACATAATTTTTTTTGCTTCTTATATAGTGTTTTATTGTGGAGACGTGTCATGAGGGTACTGTCAATTGATGCTGTAAGCTATTTGTATTTAGCTAAAGGAGTTCTCATCGTCATCGTTATCAAATTCATATTTCATTTATAGAAGTGGCTACGTTTTGACGTCTGCTTTTTGTATCTTACAAATCACGAATGAGATAATTGTTTAAAACTAGAATGTTTGATTTATTACATTGTAATAACTTTTGTAATATGTGGAGAAGTTTATTTGGCAGGGATATAAACTAAAATAATATTGAAGAATGCTGAAGATGTTTTAAGTGGTGAACTCCAATCGCTTCCCAGTGACTCTGCTGACTCATTCTAAGGCATTTTTTAACAGACCTGTGTCGCCTCTTAGTAAAGATCTTAAAGAGGCGCTATATAAATTAATGTTTGATGCTCATATGAGTTTCATCGCAACCCTAAAACTGACCTTTCAGCGGTGGTTGCGTAGGGAGCGCTCCTAAGTAATCACTTTGAAGGGCTTGAGAAAAATCTCCGTAATAAAGGAATAAATTAATTAATCAATCAAAAGCCGTTTTTCAATGTACATAATGTATGTACGGTGTTTGCCTGTAGATCAACACAAGCGGCGGTCGAGATTCAATGATGCTGACCGGAGGATTGTCAATTAACCCGAAAGTTGATTCAGAGGCGATCTGTACGATGTCGCTCGAGCTGTTGAGTTTCATCGGAACATTTAAACATCCGCGCATCGAGAGTAAAGACATTCAGATGAAGATCACCATTCACACGGGTGAGCATCACACTTCTGCTGTCAATCGTAATGGTTGGATATTATGGGAAAAGTGTAGCATATAAATCATCTGTTCCATAAAATTATGTCTCTCCTCTTTTGGTGTGATCAGCACCGTAAAATCTGCTCAGGATTCTGACGGCTATGCTCATACCATGATAGATTTCAAGAAGAGATAAATGAAAGTATATCTTTTAATGATGGATGATGTTACTGGATGATGAAGGAGAGTTGTAGTGCATAAGTTCAAGGAGCGGACCGTACAACGAGACGAATGGCGCCATTGAATGTACGAACCAGCCTGTATAGATTGGCAGATAAGCAAAGGAGAAGATCTTTTGATGCATATTTTAGTTTCATTCACTGCTCTACTACCATGTTTGCTTCTTTCCGACCAAACATTGCACGACAAATCTATTCACTGAGAGAACTGCAAGTAGATTCATTATAATTTATAATGATTATGATTTGTAGACATAAAAAAGAACTAAATAAGGTACTATGCAGACTTGACTCACTAAAACTGTGCTCGCACTATGGCCACTCTGTGACCCTGAGGATCCTAAGGGCATTACCCATTACCCATGGTCACTGGAATTGCATATTTTGCTTTTACTTGTAAAATGAATTAAGAAGTCATGTGAACACAGAGCTTGATTTGATAGAAGAGTTCGTTTACTGATCAGGTTCCGCCTATGCAGCACTGATGGGAAAGCCGATGCCCCAGTTACACGTCTTCGGAGAAGTGATAGCGGCGACCACCCGTCTGCACTCAGTTGGAAGTAGTAAGTTATTCTAGCGTATTCAGTCTGATGACTTCTATGGCGCCATGATGGCAATGCGAAAAATCTTGAATGGATGGTCACTTCAAGTGAAATCCTAGTGGGAAATCCGAGTGGGGTATAGCAATCCGTTAGAGGAGTTCGGGTCGAAATAAATTTAGTGAGGAAATCAGAGATTCATGCTGCAGTGGTAAAAGCAATATGAGAATTGTAGAAAAATAACCGTTAGCTAAAAGAATTTTCATCATCAACATCATTACAGTTACCATCATCAATGTTCCTCTCATTTTGCTCATTGACGAAATGCTGAGACTGAGAATGTTTCCATTGTTGAACTTTCGTTGTAGATATGTCGGTTCGTATCAGCAACGTAACCAAAGACCGCTTGCCGATAATCAGCGGGTTCAAGATCCAAAAGGGAGATGATGTTCAGCTTAAGGTGAGGGGCACGGTGGTTGATTGGTTAGAGCGGTCGGCCTGTCACGCGGAGAGTGCGGGTTAGATACTTGTCCGAGGCGGTTACTGTGTAGGGATCTTGAACAAGTCCGTTACTCTGTATTGCTCTGCAATACAATAATTGCAGTTGCGTCGTCGAGGCATGTGTGGCTTTGTAAGAAGAGCGATATATTAATTATTGCAATTATTGTATTTTATTGTATAAAGTTGTTGTAGTTGTTGTTGTTGTTGATGATGGTGGTGGTGGTGGTGGTGGCGGCGGTGGTGGTGGTGGTGGTGGTGGTGGTGGTGGTGGTGGTGGTGGTGGTGGTGGTGGTGGTGGTGGTGGTGGTGGTGGTGGTGGTGGTGGTGGTGGTGGTGGTGGTGGTGGTGGTGGTGGTGGTGGTGGTGGTGGTGGTGGCAGGGCCGGATTTACTATGGGGCAAATGAGGCAGCTGCCTCAGGGCCCCCACCAATTCCACCAAACACCAAAAAATAGATACATAGAAATAAATGTAATAAATACTGTAAATAGACCTTCAAAACTAAAAATAGTGGATATTAGTCATATTACTTGTAACTTATTGTCAGCGTCGCAATATAAAAATGTAAGCGCTAAATAAAATTTATATATTATAAACTGAGTCTGATGTTGATTTTTGGCAAAACGGCAGACATTGTCACGTTGAAAATGTAAAATAAGATAAATTTTTTTTAGTGTTTGCCTCAGGGCCCCCACCAACCTAAATCCGGCCCTGGGTGGTGGTAGTGGTGGTGGTGGTGGTGGTGGTGGTGGTGGTGGTGGTGGTGGTGGTGGTGGTGGTGGTGGTGGTGGTGGTGGTGGTGGTGGTGGTGGTGGTGGTGGTGGTGGTGGCGGCGGCGGCGGCGGTGGGGCGGTGGCGTTGTTGGTGGCGGTGTTCATGATGATGATGGTCATGACGGTGGTGTGGTGCTGGTGATGATCATGATCACGATGACGATGGTATAATGGATTATTGATGATGATGATGATGATGATGATGATGATGATGATGATGATGATGATGATGATGATGGATGATGATGATGATGATGATGATGATGATGATGATGATGATGATGATGATGATGATGATGATGATGATGATGATGATGATGATGATGATGATGATGATGATGATGATGATGATGATGATGATTACAACGATGATAATTCAATACCTTCGCAACCGATTGACATTTTTCTGCCAAAAATTGTCAAATTAGCAGGGAAATGAATTTCCAAACATCCCTAAAAGTTTCACAAGAAACTTCTTATGTATATGTTTGCAAAAGTTACAGCTGTTTAAACTTTCAATTCCGTTTTTTCAAATTTCCGCGGATTAATGAACGCCACTTGTAGATTTCCATGTCAAATGATTTCACTTTTCACTACGACCTCAGAAATCCATTTTACAGTTTATTTTAAAGTCTGATGATAGTGTCCAGTCCACTCCATGCTTAGCACGAGCTCGAATTCTTTTTTGAAGCTCTTTATGGCCTTGTTGATCGGGTCCAGCGGCAACTGATCCCATATTAGCAGCGTGGCTTGCTCAGGTGGCCCATGTTCTCCAACTTGGAATGAAAATGTCTTGCAGCGTTCCAGCATAGCTCCCCAGACGTGAGAATTAAGCTGGTTAAGGTCTGGCGAATTTGTTGGTCATTGATCTTTGCCAATTATAAATTTAGTGCAGTTTATCACAATAAAGTATCGTCATCATAATCAACCTCGCCCTGCGAGCAAGCAGGCGCACCGTCCTGCTGGAAAATAAAAACAGACTTTAAAACATGCCTGCAGTCTTAAATGAGTCTGGGTAAGAGAGTTCAACGATAAGTTTGATATTTAAACTGCTGAATAGGATGAAGTGCAGTCTTTTCTTGGGGCCGTGGCACATGTCAGCTGATCTGATGCTGAAACCTTGATAATTATGATTTGCAAACTTGACCCTTTCGATTACCAAGCGACTTTTGTGAAAATCGCGATTTTTTTCAGTCAGACCAAACGACCACTTCCTGCCTTTCTTCCGACATCTGACCTCCGTTACATAAACATGTTTACAGATAGCCTTCAATGTGCTCAGGCTCCAACTTTCACTGGGTATTTTGCTATGATTACGCGATGTCCCAGTATCTGTTCACGCAGCGTCCGAGTTCCCATTTTATCTTCCGCAGAAACTTCAGTAATGGATTCACGAACTGAGACCTTAATCTATAAAATATCACCAAATACTAACAGCTTCATTTATAAACAGCTTCTTTACAGCTCTTAGTGAGGTCGTATGACATTATCATCCTTGTGTGTGTTGTAATTGCCAAAAAATCTTATTAATGAAATCACATGTGTTGGAACATGATTCTCCGGATATTTGAAAATCGGAATTAAAAGTTTAAACAGCTGTCACTGTTGCAAACATGAAAAGTTTCATGTGAAACTTTCAGCGATTGTTGGAAATTCATTCCCTGCAAATTTAAAAAATGTCGCATAAAATTTATCAATCGGTTGCGAACTGCGCAGTTATCGTATTTTATCCGGTGGTACATTTTTTGAACCACCCTGTACATGCAGAGTTTTGTGATATTCCTCTTAAATCGTTCTTGCTACAGGACAGCTTAGTGACGATGTACGTAGTGACGGGTAAAGACGGATTCACGAAGCCACTGCCATCACCGAGGGCTCCAGCAAACGCTCCCCGACGAAAGTCTTCGACCGCCAAACGCAAGTCTTCCGGATCGAAAGCTGTGAAAAAGTAGACTCTCGTTCGAGAACTTAATAAGGGCATGCCATGGAAAGTCTAGAAGGGTCGGGATGACACGCGATTCTGTGTGTGTGTGTGAGTGTGTGTGTGTGAGTGTGTGTGTGTGTGTGTGTGTGTGTGTGTGTGTGTGTGTGTGTGTGTGTGTGTGTGTGTGTGTGTGTGTGTGTGTGTGTGTGTGTGTGTGTGTGTGTGTGTGTAGGTGTGTGCGTGTGGACACTGTTTGCGTTTGTTTGTAGGGATTCTTGTTATCTTTGTCGTTTTCACTGATGTTTTTCCTCAGAAGTTTATTAATTTAAATTGACATTTCTGTTTGAGTATTGCACGTGACCTAGTGATTTAAGTATTAAAATGAGTACCTAAATATTCATTTTAAATATATATTTTAACACAATGGAGTCCCTTATAGGCCTAAGCTATAATAGTAGCAGCTTAGTGAAATTTATATAGCGTCTGCTTTCAAGTGCTTTGCTCACTAGTTTCATGTCATGGTCCATTTAAAGCAGTAGAAGTTTCGGAGTAGGCTACTGTAAAGTCAGACAGCTGCTGACACCATAGCCAGGATTTTGTTTCGGGAGCAGTTTGCTCAACTTGTCCAAGCCGAATCATTATTGTGACTATGCCCCTTCAGAAGTCATGCTTTGATGATAGGCCTATTAGATTTTAAGGAGAAATTAGGGTGATGGAATTTAGACAATTTTGCCTATACGGGTGTCCCGGGTGCATGGGTACGGCAAGGGATGGTTTCGACAAATGTATTCTGATACATTAGCCTATTTACAACTCTGCATTTTCCTATTGTTGTACGATGGCATTTGATTATATTATAACTAGGCTAAACTCTGTTAGGGTCTAAATAGTAAACAATAGCAGTTAACAGATTCTAGCTTGCAACTATAATGTTTGACAAAAACTAAATAGTAAAATAAATATTTTATAGATGACTTTACGTAAATAAATATTTTATAGATGACTTTACGTTTAGTTGATTAACTTTTGTAAGGGGTAGAGGAGCCTTATTATGTACGTGCTCATGGGGGCGGGGTTCCACAAAGTGTATGAGTTGTTACAGGTAGGCGGGGTGCAGTATACGATTTTTCTTACGTAATATTATGGATGGGCCCTTACTGTATGTCTTCTCAAGTTTCAGCGTTAACTCTTTAATCGCCATATAGCTGCAGTTATTGGATCAGTCATCCATTGTTAGGAGTCGCTTACCTCCTTGAGTCCACGAACCTGTAGCGGTCAAATCAATGTGCAATATCCAGTTCATACTGGTGTACAGACTTCAGGGATATCCGGTCAAAACCGCGCACACAAAACCGCGATTCACAAAACCGCGCACGATCATTACCGCGCACGATCATTACCGCGCACGATCATAACCGCATTCAGGTATTTCAACATTCATCCAACTTCTATGTCAGATCTAAAAATACCTTCATCCAAATTCTATTTCGCGATCGCTATTTTCGTCAATCAAGCTTCGATTTCATATCTAAGAATACCTTCATTCAGCTTCCATTTCTTATGCGTTATTTTCATCAATCCAGCTTCTATTTCACCTGTAAATCTACTATTGAATCTAACAGAAAATTGCTTGTAAACTGAAATTTCGGCATATGAGGTTTAAATATTCATATCTTTTTATCCGTTCAACTTTATCTCTTGAAATTTTGGAATCATATTCTTGGTTCACTTCTCTAAATATTTGGAAAATTTTAGTTTGATATGTCATCAGGTATTAGAGATATAGGCTATGCAAAACAATTTGACTTACTTTTTTTTAACCACGGTGTAGTTATGCCTATTAATTTTAAGCAACATTATTTTCATTATTGCAAGTTATAGGCCTATATTAGCCAGAATTAGTTTCTTCAATTCAACTTCTATTTAAGCAGCAACAATTGGCTTTTGTAAATCCATCTTCTATTGAATCAAGGGTTATTTTCAATCCAACTTCTATTATTAGAGATGAAATTTAAATAACCTCAAAACAATGTCCTCACTATTATATTAAATATTAAATCAAACAGAACTTCGTTCGTCTCGAAAAGATTAGAGATAACCAATTTCGATTAATGCACTGTATGTCTATTACTCATAATTATTATGACGTGGTCGCTGAGTTATAATGTCATATCGCAATAATTACTGACGTCATTCTTTTCAAGCTGAACGGTAATTAGCGGTTTATTATTATAAAGCAAAATGAAAAACTTAGCCGCTATCGCAGGGCGAAAATGAGGTTCAACCTCAAGGTAGAATTTTATTTAAGTATTCGCTGATGTTTAAGAAATAAGTGGCGAAAGGCGACTTCTCTAAGCGGTCGTCAGTCGTTTTGTGTGCGCCTAGCACATCTGTGAAAAACAACTTGTGGATGCAATGAAGACATTTTGTCTATTTATGGAACCAACAGCCGTGCTGGTCTATTAGGTTAATTCAACGAAAGCTGGAAATCGATCAGGTAAAGCTAGGAATCGTTTAGCTAATCGGTTGAGTTCCTTGGTATATTTTTTAATATTAAACAGAATGCAAATAGCATTTATTGGTCTTGACACCCGCGGCGGCGGTGGCGTTCGAAGACAGGTTCTGATCGGCTACCTGGTAGGACTGTATCTTCTATTGGACTGTCTTACTGTGGCCGATGACAAACCCAAGTTCATTCTCCTCTTCCTGGCGCCCAGTAACGACGACATACCCGCCGCTAACTACACGGCGCCTGCAATAAGCGTTGCGCTCGATCGAATAACTAAAGTTGAGAAAATTCTCCCACCCGACACGATCGATTATATCGTTCTCGAGACTCAACATTCACCGAAGTTGACGGCGACCAACTTCCAGAGCAGATACATAGCCGACGGCCAAACAGTCTACGTCATCATCGGGGGCTTCTACCCGGACGTCTGTAAAATCCTCGAGTCCATATCGGTGGCGTTGAGCATCAGCTACATCGGAGTGGACTGCAATGTCGACTTGGTAAACGTTCACAAGGGAGCGTCAACCTTCGTCACGATGTCGTATTGGCGACCGTCGCTTGCGCCGCTCTTCAACTACGTCATGGATAGCTTCAGCTGGACGCGCGTATGCATCCTAGCGACATCCGACGATCAATCGACGGAATACGGACGGACGATAAAGAACAACATCGAAGCGAATAACAAGACGGCCTTTCTAATGCTGTGCACTCTGCACGAGACGAAGGGTGACGATGCGTTTACGACAGAGGTTGAGACAATTCTGGAAGAGATGAAGAAACAGGCCACAGGTTGTTCTTATTATTACTATTATACTATGCTGCATCTGCGTCTCCATGTGAGTATGTACGTGTGTCAATGTATGTATGTGTGTCAATGTATGTATGCGTGTCAATGTATGTATGCATGTATGTGTGTCAATGTATGTATGTATGTCAATGTATGTATGTATGTATGTATGTATGTATGTATGTATGTATGTATGTATGTATGTATGTATGTATGTATGTATGTATGTATGTATGTATGTATGTATGTATGTATGTATGTATGTATGTATGTATGTATGTATGTATGACTGTATGTATGTATGTATGTATGTATGTATGTATGTATGTATGTATGTATGTATGTATGTATGTATGTATGTATGTATGTATCTCATCCGCCTGCCGACTTCAGCTTGCTCACTTTGTCCACTACGCTAACGCGACAGTCGTGTGATCCCTTGTTTTGCGAGCAAGGATTGCTTTGGCCCAAAACTGAAGACACTTGAACGCTAGGTCAGAGTATGACGGCTAAATAATTAAAGTTATAAACTTGATCTAGATTCGAGTAGTGAAAGGAGCATGATGCGTTAGTCATTAGTGTGTTATGATAATGCTATTATGCGTAGGAATAATACGTTACGTTACGCTGCGCTATGCTGTGCTATTCTGTGGTGCGCTATAATACTAGGCAACAGTAACTGTGCAGTGTGCAATGTTATGTCATTCTGTAGTACATTATTTTTTGGTGTGTTACGTTGTAGGCCTATGCTTTTGTGGTATGTTATCGATCGCAACTATATGTTATGCTATGTTGCTGCTTATTGTTGCATGTAGTGCTGTCGTGTGCGCTATTTTTATGTTATGCTATAGCATCTTTAGTCCAGGCAATTTAGCCTACAGTTTCACCTGTGAATGTCCACTTAATGCAGGGGTGTCAAACCTTTTTCAGTGGCGGGCCAGTTTGAACATCTTCTAACAAGACAGTGGCGAGCCAGTGTGAACATTTTCTAGCAAGAGGCGGGCCAGAATGTCGAAGCTCCTGAGCAAAATTGGGTAATGATCGGAGAGGGAGATCCGGGCTTGGTCAGCCAATTCCCAGAACAGTCCAAAATTTAATATTGCGAAAAGATCTTGATTCAATGTTCACTTTTCGCTTTCTATTAAATTTTGACAACATTTTAAATATGTATTTTAATCTTTAGGGAAGTCTCCGCGGGCGAGAAAAAAAATCGTCGGCGGGCCAGAAATGGCCCGCGGGCCAGCTCTTTGACACCCCTGACTTAATGCGTCATCTATGCAATGTATATTGCAGTGTTCTTCTTCGCAATGGAAGGGCACTTTGCCGCTCGCATTCTACTCGTTGCACAAAGGACAGGAATGTACAACGGAGATTACGCCTTCGTTGGCAACCGGCTCGAATGGAGTAAGTTATTGCTGTAACTAATGTAAGAAAAAATTCTATTCGCTATTTCTCTGATTACCATTTATTACTAGCGGTACTGGAGCAATGGTGGTAGGTCTGGTGGCCTTGGTATTAGTAGTAAATCTTGTTCTGCAATTCAGATAATATTGTAGCGGCGTAGGTTGGAAAGATGTGGACAGAACAACGGCTTCGGCCACCGTGAGAGGTCGCTAAGCACTGAAGTGTTATGTATGCACAGTTGCACACACATCTAGGTAGCCAAGGAACATGAATAAGCGCAGGTCATGCTTATGAGCGCTGCAGTAGTGTCCACGGAAAAGATGTAAACAAAAGCGAGGTTCTAGGACAGTTTCCAGATGAATACAACACGATTTACAAGTAAGCTTATATGTACTACACTGCTATTACTACTACTATTACTATTATTACTACTACTACTACTACTACTACTACTACTACTACTACTACTACTACTACTACTACTACTACTACTACTACTACTATTAGGCGTCTGAGAGCCATCAGAAGTTCTGTTTCCTCTTCTGTATTTAAAACCATTGGTCATGCTTTTATTTGCTGTCGAATCGACTACTGCAACTCACTATTTGCTGGGCTTCCTAAAGTTCGCTTATCCTCCCTTCAGTCAGTTATGAACTCAGCAGCCAGACTCATTGCTCGTCTACCTCGCTACTCCCACATTTCTACCTACATGACTGATGTTCTTCATTGGTTTCCCGTTGCCTCTCGTATCCAATTCAAGGTACTGCTATTAGTTTCGAAAGCTCAAACTGGACAAGCTCCCAAATACCTTTGTGATTTGATGCATAAACCTCTCTCTGCAGTCTCTTCGCGGCCTCTCCGGTCTGCTGATCGACTTGATCTGATGGTTCCAAGGACAAGGACTGTCATGGCCCAACACCGTGCCTTTGCCGTTGTAGGCCCTTCTTTGTGAAATGACCTCCCTCCCACTATCCGTAGTAAGATCTTATTGGGGGTGTCATCTTCAGCCCTTCGCTACTTGAAGTCTTTTTATTTCCTCGGAGCTGTCACGCTGAGAGCGCCTCTGAATAGCTAGTCTGTAAGAGGCGCTTTACAAATGTTCATATACCATACTACTATTACTACAACTACTACTACACTACCGCTACCACTATACCACTACAACTTCCACTGCAACCAACACTACCGTTACCACTACTAGCCTACTACTACTATTAATTCATTCATTCATTTCGAGAATTTATATAGCGCCTCTTCTAGAAACCTACTCAGAGGCGCTTCCAGTCCAGCCACAGCTAAAAAATTTGATCTGAGCGACTTATAAAAAGCAGGTGAATTTACCCTAGGCATAAGTCGCAAGGTTAGTGGGAGGCCATTCCAGATAGCAGGACCCACAATAGAAAAGGCCCGTCGCTGTCTGGTAGAGGTGCGAGCTCGAGGAACTAAAATCTACCTCGTTGTCGCAGAACTAAGAGCTCGGGTCTACTGCATAAGGGTTTGCGTAGTCTACAAGCTATTATTCACTATTATTATTAGGCTATTCATGTGGGAACTCCTTGTCGAACTCTTTCCATAAACTGCTCAAGACTTTCCTCTTTGGCCATTCCTGGGTCAGGAGCATCTCTGAATATTTGTCTGTAAAGGCGGCAATTAAATTTCATATAATTATTGCTCTATAATATATATTGAATCAATGATAGATAGATTATTTATAATAATTACATATTAAATTTAAATACTCTTTCAATGTTAATACACCAATACATTTAAGCCACTGCTTTGGGTTTAGAGTCTTTAGACCTACTGTTGTGACCCTCGGCTTCAAGAATCTTGCTTTTGCGGCCCGTGATATCAAAATAAAAAGGTTGGACAGCACTGCCATAGATGCGTAAAATGATAAAGACCGAATATAAAAAAGAAATAAAACGTCTCTTTATCTTAAAATAAAATTTTAAAACTAGAAGACAGGAGAAAATAAAAAGAATTGGTCGTTGTTACATCTTGCACAGTTTGTACTAAGCATAGGCGTACGAGGCGGGGTGCAGGGGGAGGCAATTGCCCCCCCCCCCCAATTCGGGAAAGTTTGGTGGTTTTTTCGGGCAAACACAGACCCAAACGAGAAAAAAATCGTCAAGTTTCGGGAAAGTCTGGTTTTTCGGGCAAAATAATCCCGGACGACTAAAAAAAAGGTCGTCAAGTTTCAGGCAAGTCTGGTTTTTCGGGCAAAATAATCCCGGACGACAAAAAAAGGTCGTCAACTTTTTGGCCGGATAAATTTGTCGGGCAGAAGTTAAATCTTTGCCCCCCCCCCCCCCACTTCTAAAACCTCCCGTACGCCTATGGTACTAAGCCTAGGGCCTACAGTTTAAAATTACAAACCTGGTTTCCGCAATTAAATTTTAATCAGCAAGCAGATAATAGGCCTCCGTCAATGTTTTAATAAGCACTTAGTAAAACGATCACATAGTGACCTGAATTATTAGCGGAATGCTTGAAAGTACGGAGACAGCTTAGCCTAAGCCTGAAGATATATTGGACGAAAAAAAAAATTATGCCTAAGGGAAATAATTGCGGACTGTAAAGAAATAAATGTGGTGACTAGTGGTCGCATGAAAATATTAAAAACAGAACAGTACGAGACGAAAATATTTTTAAAACCCATATTAAAAAGCATTCTTTAATAACTATGATTTAGACATCGTGTGTCGTGTTGCTTAGTTAAGGCCACGCTAAGCGGCGCAGATAACACCGACTGGGACTTGGCCATGGAAGGTGTGATCACCCTGGAGCCCTTCTACGGTGAACACGACAGCACGTTTCTAGACCTCGTCAACGTTGTACCGCCAACTGACAAGCACTTAGAGAATATCACAACAAAGTATCTTTATGATACGGTAAGCTGAGAAATTCCTTTGCCGTTAGAAGTAACAATCACAATAAAGTGATAGGCCTATCAATTGGGTTCAGATATAATTATTGAAAACAGATCAAAATCAAGATCAGTTGAGATAAGTCCTTCTCATATTGAAATTTGGATCAATTATAATAATTGACTCACAAATTGAGATCAGATCAATTTCAGATCTGACCTATTCAGATCAATTAAAATCGGTTCATTGAAATTTGAAATTGGATCAATAACGACCAGATCAATTGAAATTTAGATCAATTGAAATTTAGATCAATTGAGATAAGATCTATTGAAGCTTGAGTCATATCAGAGCGGATCGGTTGAACTTGCGTTGCCTAAATAAAATGACAGTTCAGTTATTCATTCATTTTACGTAAAATCATTATTCAATCGTTTTATTCATTCGTCATTTCTTGTCTTCGATCATTCATTCTTTCGACTTTTTTATTCTCTCGTTTGTGAATTACTTGACTAATTCATTGTTTCATTCATTCATCTTCATTCATTCATTATTTCATTTCTTCATTCATTATTAATTAATTCACCATTTCTCGCCCCTCATTTATTTCCTCAACATTTTTCAATCTGTCATTCATGAATCCTTTAACGCTTCCGTTATTTCAGTCATTCATTCATTACTTCATTCCTTCATTCCTTATTTCATTCATGCAATCATTCATTCAGAACAGAAATATATATATATATAATTAATTATATATAGCGCCTCTCCAATAGATCTCATTACCTTCATTTTCAGCAATAATAAGTTTTTCGTTTGTTCACCAATCCGTTGACAGACTGCAGCCGGTTACAATATACAGTTGTGCAGTTATCTTGATTAATTATAGGCCTATCTATCTTAATCTTAAGAAGGCCTACTAACATAACACTGAGAACAGACAGCCTGCAATACAAGTGGCAATTAGTGGCATAACCGTTAAAAAATTTTGACTCGCGTCATTATTCGAGTTCTGTTGTATTGAAAACGCAGGACAGGCGGTGGGAGATTTTCGCCAAGGATGTCTACTCGGCAGTTCTTCTTTTTGCTTACGCTCTGAAAAGAACGATTGACAAGGGAAGCGACTTACCGCCGACCTCAGTGCTTCTCAACGGGTCGAACATCATGGTTAAGGCGCAATCGCTGTCTTTCACCGGTAGTGACAGTTTTCGTATATATATATATATATATTTATATAATTTGTTATTTAATTATTTATATATATATTATTTAGTCTTACGTGGCAACGGGGAAGAAGGCAGGGAAGAAGACGCGAGGAAGGAGGAGAAGGAGAAGAGGAGGAGAAAAATAACTCGCATGAGAAGGATGAGGAGGAGAAGGATTGGGAGGAGGACGAGGAGAAGGAGGAGGAGGAGAAGAAGAAGAACGAGGAGGCGGACGAGGAGGAGAAGAAGAAGAAGAGGAGGAGGAAGAGGAGGAGGAGGTGGTGGATGAGTGAAAAGGAGGAAGAGAAAGAGTACGGGGAGGATAAGAAGGACGACCATGGCGGAGTTTGGTTTCCGCTCCTGGGAGGGGCTAAAGACCTTGGGCTTTGGTGGCGTCGACAAATTTTTTCCTCCGCCAAAAACCTTGATGGCCTTTTTTAGTCATTCCGTTGATGTTTCGTTCGTGACATATCCATTTTTTTAGTCTGGTCCTTCTTCGTGGGGGGAGAGCTAAAGAGGAATGAAAAGGAGGAGATACGGGTTTCATGGTAAAAGAGCTGAACCTGAGCCTTCTTGGGGGGCGTGGGGGATTAGCCCCATAGCCTCTGATAAACTCAGCCCATGTGGACGACGAGGAGGAGAAGGAGGAGGAAGAGAAGAACAGAAGAGGAGGAGGGGAGGAGGAGAGGAAGAAGGAGAGGATGTAAAGAAATAACAAGAAGAGAACGAGAAGGAGAGGATGAAGAAAGAGAAGTCAAGAATGGAGTAGTGGGAGTGGATGATGGAGGAGAAGGAGACGGAGGAGGAAGAGGAGAAGGAGGAGGAGGAGGAGGAGAAGCGGGAGAACGAGGGGAAAACAAGAGACAGTAGTGGAAGAAGGAGAAAAGAGGAAGAAGTAAGATGGAGAAGGAGCAGATGAATAAACGAACGAACGAATGAATGAATAAACGAACGAATAAATGAATAAACGAACGAATGAATGAATGATTAAACGAACGGATGAATGAATGAATGAAGTGAGTGAATAAACGAACGAACGAATAAATGAATAAACGAACGAATGAATGAATGAATAAACGAATGAATGAATGAATGAATGAATGAATAAACGAACGGATGAATGAATGAATGAATGAAATGAATGAATAAAGAACGAATGAATAAACGAACGAATGAATGAATGAATAAACGAATGAAATTAATGAATAAACGAATGAACGAATAAATGAATGAGTAAATGAATTTTTTTTAAAGCGAATGAATGAATGCCGGTGTCAAGTGACAGAGTCTCCCCTAAAAGTCCCCCGGAGACTTTATTTCGAAACAGATTTCCCCCCCCCCGGCGAATCTGTTCCAGAATAAATTCGTCCCCCCGGACTCTGTATTCTGAAATAAAGTCTCCGGGGGAGGAGGAGAGAATGTTTCCTCCGCTTACGAAATAGGCCTAAAGTCTTTCCCTTTGAGCTTGAAGTCGGCTACAGTCGTATAAAACTAATAACGATAATTGAAGGGCTTGAAGCAATAACAAGGTATGTCGACATACCTATGTTTTGCGAAACGGTATGCCAGCGTGTCCGGAAGACAGTAATCTATCTACCCTGTGAATTTTGCACAGATCTGAATATACAGGGTGGGCCAAAAGTATTTAGCCAACTTTGAAGGCCTATGACTTAGGCAGTTTAGCAAGTAAGTGTATGCTTAATGCATCAAATTAAAGGTAGTTATATCAGCTATAACTTATAAGTCCGACAAATTTCATTACGGTAGCTTGCACTACGCGCCATATAATTATTTTGTACCGCACCTACCGTTTTCGGACGTAAACAATAATTTCATCATGGCGCCGCTATCAGAAGATGACAGGACTTTGATTTGAATTTTAGGAATTGAAAAACATTTGAATGCATATCAAATGATGAATGAATTTCCTGCTAGAAATTGGAGTAAAAACAATCTCAACCGATTAATTAGACAAATTGACGCGAGTGCAAGTTCTAAACGTAAACCTGTTACTGGCTGTCTTCGTTCGGCACGTAGGCCTACCGCTGACAACATCGCTTGTGTAGCTGAATTATTGGTCTGTAGCCAAGAGGATAATCCAGGCACAAGCAAAAGTCCTGACCTAATAGCCCTGACTTAAATCCCGTTGATTACTCAATCTGGGGTGCTTTGCAGCAACGGGTTTATCGTGAACGGATAGTAAACGTCGAGCATCTCACTCGTTGCTGGACTGAGATCAGCCAGGAACTCATCAATGGAGCCATAGATCAACGGGCACGTCGCATTCATGCAGTCATTCGAGCTCGTGGAAGACACATTGAATATTTATTTGATTAAATAATTCTTGGATTTCTTAATGGCTATCAATAATGCAAACTTGCAAAGACTAATTTTCCAAGTATTGTGTTTTGCAAGATAGACGAATTAAAATCAATGTAAAATCATTGTAAACTGATACATATTCAGTACAGTAGTTTTATGCAATTATTATTAAAGCTAAAAATGTAAATTTTTAAGCAGTTGTAGCTGATACAACGACCTTTAATTTGATGCATTAAGCATACACTTACTTGTTAAACTGCCTAAGTTATAGGCCTTCAAAGTTGAACAAATACTTTTGGCTCACCCTGATGAAATTATTGTTTACGTCAAAAAACAAGGTAGGTGCGGTACAAAATAACTATATGGCGCGTAGTGCAAGCTACCGTAATGAAATTTGTCGGACTTATAGCTGATATAACTACCTTTAATTTGATGCCTTAGGCATACACTTACTTGCTAAACTGCCTCAGTTATAGGTCTTCAAAGTTGGATAAATACTTTTGGCCCACCCTGTACATGTACATGTAGGCCTATTTGAGCGTCATTTCGCAAAACAAAGTTATGTCGACATAATAATGTTATTGTTCTCCCGGCAGAGTTCGTCCATATCTCTAATGCAATATCCCGGTATGTCGACATACATTGTCTCGCTTCCTTTCAAACTTTGTATTAAAGCCGATGCAATTATGAGGTTTGTTGACATAACTTACCATCTGCATGCAAAATCATGCACACTTCTCGAACTGTGTAATAGAAACAGTTTGGTGCAATAACAAGGTATGTCGGCTTATACCATATAATATGTGTGGTATTGCAGGTGCTAGAAAACACTTTGTCGATATAACCTGTTATTGCACCAGAAATGATAGGCTACTGGTGACTGAGTGTTCGCGATGCAATAACCAGATATGAAGCAAAATGTACAAATAATAATAATAATTTCATCTTTCGCATTGAAAAATTTACAAATTTTGTTAAAGACAATTTTAAGGTAGGCCCTACATATTGCTAAAATAATCTTGTTGATAATGTAGTCAAATGGCTTAGATACAGCAGTTTGAAGTGGTAAATCTTTGAAGTCGATTTCCCCAACATTCATGATTTTCGACATAGTTACCTTGTTATTGCTCCAAGCCCTTCAATTGTAATATTTTTTTTCTTTAATTCAACGCCTGCAAACGCACTGCGCTTTACATGTAGCCTACAAGTTATGCAGTAATCTTAACTAACATCAAACTTTACTATACTAACTGAACAGACAGCCTGCAATACACAGCGCTAATCTTCTTTTTGTCCTTCCGGAAGAAGACACAGCGCTAATAGCAGCCTACAAAGCATGTCCGCCCAACGGGGTCTCGAACTCGCTACCTCTCGCATTCTACGCCAGCGTGTTATTCATTACTCTACCGGGCCCGAGCATTTTAAACCGTTAGTCTACGTTGCTAAATTATTATTTAACACGAACTTACCACATACTTTTACATCAGAAAATGTCTTACAATAGAAAGTTTAAGCCAGTGGGGAGACTTTGTATCGGGTGGGGGGAGGAAGACTTTATATCATGACACCAGCCCATCAAGCCTGAATGATGGATTGATTATTATAATTAAAAAAGAACCGGTGGATGAAAGGATAACCCTGCCATGCGCAATAATATTGCACAATAATATTGCACAATAATATTGCACAATAATATTGCACAATAATATTGCACAATAATATTGCACAATAATATTGCACAATAATATTGCACAATAGTATTGCACAATAATATTGCACAATAATATTGCACAATAATATTGCACATGCTGTGGCCTTTCTTTGCTGCTTCGACAGCTCTTCCGGAAATGGTCTTCTTCGACGAGAAAGCCGTGAGGCGGACCAGCTGGTCCATCAAGAACCTGCTGAAGAACGGAGATAGCGTCGTACTAGCCGAATTCGACGAAAACATGAAGATGCGGAATGAAAGGGACATGCAACAGGTCACGTGGCCTGGCGGAGGCAAGAAAGTACCGCTGGACTCACCCAAATGTGGGTGGCACGATGAAAAATGCGGAACCCCGGGTACCTTGATGTCACAAGTATCCCTATTTCTTCTGCTGCAGATACTACTACTATAATACTACTACTGGTAGTAGTAGTGGTAGGGGTAGTAGTAGTGGTAGTGGTAGTGGTAGCCTGGTAGGGGTAGTAGTAGTAGTAATAGTGGTGGTGGTGGTGGTGGTGATGGTGGTGGTGGTGGTAGTAGTAGTAGTGGTGGTGGTGGTGGTAGTAGTAGTAGTGGTTGTTTTGGTGGTGGTGGTGGTGGTGGTGGTGGTGGTGGTGGTGGTGGTGGTGGTGGGGGGGGCGGCGGCGGCGGCGGTGGCGGTCGCGGTTTCGGCGGTGGTGGCAGTGGCAGTAGTAGTAGCAGCCTATCAGGCATAGTAATAATATTTTTCAGATGTCATTATTATTTTTATAATCATCATCATTTATTACTTTCTTTCTCCCTTTCTACATTGCAATCTTCTCCGATCTTCTAAACTTCGTTAATTTCTCTGCCTGTCTTGACGTTCCTCTTTCCCTTCTCTATTCTCTCTCCCATTCCTACTTTACCATTATCTTCCTTCTCGTCGACGTTCAAAGTTGTGGGTGTGCAGCGTGTCTGAATTTCAGTATATTATTATTATTTCAGAATTGATTTTCAATATTATCTACTCTGTCAGCGGCTGTCTCGCTTTCATCTGTATCTTCCTTGCTCTCTTCCTATGGAGGTATGGATTCACTGATTCATTCATTCATTCATTCATTCATTCATTCATTCACAGGACTTCTCTAGCGCCTCACCAAGATGAACTACTCAGAAGCTCTCCCACTCCGGTGATTAGGATGAGCTTCATCAAATGCTTGTCAGATTATTGTGGGTGCAGTATCCCCTTGGAAGAACAAGCAGGTCTGAAAGAAGGCTATTCCACCGTGCTGGCCTAACCACTTATATAAGTTTATATGTACATATTGTACATATTATGCATGTATATTATTATGATATTCACTGTAGCCTGCAATTATTTACTATTATATATATATAACTAGCCTAGTTAGCTACACCAGTAAGCGAGAGCGGCACACGTCTGTTGGTTGCAACTGAATGCGATTCAAGCCCCAGGCTGGGAGTTGACATTCAGAGATTTAGGTATCTCGGGCTAGCACGTGTGGGACGCAGGGGTGCAAGCTGCTGCGGAGCTACCTTGGGCAAGTTGTTTACCCATCATTGTCTGTGGGGAAGGCAACGGAAAACCATCTTACTCATCTCATCCCCCGGGTGGCGAAGGCCATTAAACCAGCCTTCGGGCATAGAACCATCATATAATATAATATACTATTATATAGGCATATATATATATTGTGTATGGGCATACGTTTATGGTTCTGTTGCATATATATATAGTGTGTATGTGCATACATTTATGGTTCTGTCCATTTGTCGGTCCGTATTATTATGACGATTGTTATTCTTGATGTCTATAATTCAATTTCAGGGTTTATTTTTAGTTTAAGATTATAGGATTCGAATAATGATTATTTGAAATTAGTTAGGCTACACGAAACGATTAGCCTACTGGAATAACAAAAGGCAGAAAGACAACTATGTAGAGACAATAGAAAGAAAGCAAAAATTTAGTCGAAAAAGTTATTGTAAACTTTTCTTATTATAGCAATGCACAATATTGCACACACTGATAATAATTGCCCATGATTGAACTTCTGAAGTGACAGTTCGGCGCTATATATGCTAGATTAAAGCTTCTCCGTATACTCTACAATGATATCTAGATATGCTCTCGTGTCACGTGTGCATATTATTATATCATAAATAAGTCATGACACTTTTTTGTTTTGTGTTACAATAAGGGATGCCACTCATAGTTTTCTCACCTAATCTAGGGTTTGCGGTCTTGTCTATATTTCTAATTATTTTTGTTAGGATCTAGGCTAGTTTTGTTTTTCTCACGGCGACTATTCAAACTTTTTTTTGTAAAAATAGAAATTTTTAGGTAAAGATACACCCTTCGTGTTATGAGAAAAAATTATGAGAAAAAATTCACAAGATTTAAGATTTTGTAGTTAAAGACTAATTTTTTAAATCATCAGAAATTGTTAGTGGAAATGGAGAGACAAAAAATAACGCCTCAGAAATTTCAAGTCCCAAAAATCAATGTATTGCTCATACAAATTCTAGCCTTTTTTCGCCGAATCTGACTTTTTTAAAACTCAGTGTGGCATCAGAGACGTTTATGAGGGAAGCACTGGAGGGATGGCAAGTGGGAACACGGATAGGAGGCAGGGTCATTACTAACCTAAGATACGCAGATGATAATAGTACTGTAAGCGGGAACAGAATTGGAGTTGCAAGAACTAACAGAACGATTACAGCAAGCAGGAGAGAAGAGAGGTCTGAGGATAAACATGGATAAAACCAAAGTGATGACACAAAAAGGTAGAACGTGTAATTTGGAAATTGGAGATAAAAAACTGGAACAAGTAGACACCTTTCATAACCTAGGATCGATGATAACTGAAAACGCGGATAGCAGCACAGATATAAGAGAAACATTAACAAGCGGACTGAACACAGGGACAGCGTTGAAGACGTTATGGAAAAGTCATAATATAAAAATGATTACCAAGATCAGACTTATGAAGGCGTTGGTATGGCCAGTGGCGACATATGGGTGTGAAAGTTGGACGATCAGAAAGAGAGAAGAAGACAGAATAAATGCTTTTGAAATGAAATGCATAAGAAAGATCTTGAGAGTACAATGGACGGACAAAAGAACAAACGAATGGGTTTTGGAGAAAACAGGAACAGAAAGAACCTTATTGAGCTCGATAAAAAGAAGGAAACTCATTTACTTCGGTCATTTGATGAGACTGTATAGAAAAGGAAATTATACAGGATACGATGTCGGGATCAAGGGCAAGGGGAAGACCGAGGATGGGATGGATCGCGAATGTCATCACGTGGATGGAACTACCATTCGAGCGGATATTGAAGGAGACGGAGGACAGGAGAAAGTGGCGAAGGCGTGTCCATGAAGCGACCAACCCTCGAATCGAGGAAGGTTAAAGACAAGACAAGACATCCGTGGTGACAATCGGATAGACATTAATCTTCGTGGAAGACGTTTCTGTGAAACTCCGCCACTGGCTGCACCCTGCCAGTGCCAGTCTCAAGCCTGGATAAAGAGGAGGGCGTCGCTAATGGTCTTTGTTACCACACACTGACGTTAAACTGCAAAATCGGGGGATTTTTGGCCAGGGGCTTTTGTCCGGGGGGATAATGTCTGGGGGATAAGGTCTGGGGGGATAATGTCTGGGGGATAATGTCCAGAGGATACCCTGCAGCCGGTGGGTTGCAGTTTCGAATCCACCTCAAGCCGCCGCGTAGTTACCCTGGTAAGTCCTTCACTCGCAAGTGCTCAGCGCTTCGGCGTGAAACTCCGATTCAGTGTCCGCGCTGTATAGTCGGAAGCGCTTCTGAGTAGCAATCTTGAAGGGGCGCTATTACAAGCGCACATATATATATATATATATTATATACATTACATAATAGTAATTATGGTCATGAACAAACCTTAGTCGCTGGTAATCTCGTGGTCCGCTGAGGTAATTTGTTTGGAATTGATTGCAAATGTTTTAATTTAATTTTTATCTCCATCGATGACTGCCTTGAATGTGGCGCCGTAGGAGTTTGGCAATAATGAAACGAGACAATTGAATTTAAAGATTAAAAGAAGCATATTTAGTATTATGGATGTCCTGAGTCCTGCGTTCTGATTGGTTGACAGGCAGATGAAAATTCGCATGGAGAAACGAACACTTGAGGAGTGGCGGGTTAACTGGTCTCGTGTTACCGTCATAGGAGACCACGTGAGTAACTGCAGAAAATGCAAGTCATAGGATACAGTGTGAGTAACTGCAGAAAATGTAAGTTACCGGTAGAGGATACAATGTAAGTCATAGGAGACAATGTGTGTCATTGGAGACTATGCAAGTCGTAGGTGACTATGGAAGTCTAAGGAAACAATGCAAGTCACTGGGGGACCATGCGAGTAATATTATTATAGGCACTGCAAGTCATAGGATACAGTGTGAGTCGTTGGGGGGAAATGCAATTTAGAGGAGACAATGTAAGTTACACGAGACAAATGTAAGTCGAAGGAGACAAATGTAAGTCGAAGGAGACTATGCAAATCTTGGGAGACAATTTAGGCTAAGTCATATGAGACCAAGTGGGTAATTATTGCAGACGATGTAAGTCATGGTAGATGTATTACAATGTAAATCATAGAAGACAATGCTAGTAATTGCATGTAATGTAGGTTTTTGACCGGGGATCATTGTCCGGGAGTGATTGTCTGGAGGGTTATTGTCTTAGAAGCCATAGTATGGAAAACAATCCCACTAGGAGAAAGGATCCCCTCCCAATTATAATTAGGCTACCAGCTAGTGCGGACAGAACAGACATTAAAATCGGTTCACAGGCTGCGTATAACTCGCAACGAATCATGGAACAATGGCATACAGTGTAGGCCTGACTCTTGACTGAATCTTAACTGCAAGGCTTGACTACTGACAACTCTATAATTAACCAGCATGACTTTAGTTTAATTAAGCTTAGCCTACTTCTCAAGTTCTCATTGTTTAACTAAGATCGGAGTATTATTTTAAATATTGTAAATTAGGTACCTCTTTAACGTTTGATGAAGTTACAGTAGTTCCAATATTATTGCGGGAACCATAAGATTTCATATGGAGAATCTACGAGAGTTAGAATGCGCGTATATGCTGCGATGCGATGCGATCCAAAGTTTCTAGGAGACATTCGGTAGGAGGTTGCGGTCAAGGCGACAGAAACACTGGTAATTGTTCACTTAAGCGTCCGAAATTATTAACATCAATCGCGTCATTCAATAGTTGCTATAGATCCAACTTCTAGTTAGATTACAATTATTTTTCATGATTCCTGCTCCAATTACGCATGAACATTTTCATCAATCCAGCTCCAATTACGCATGAACATTTTCATCAATCCAGCTCCAATTAGGCATGAATATTTTCATCAATCCAGCTTCCATTTGAGTCAGTGAACGCATTAATTTGAAACTATGAAACTCTGATCGGATGCTACCATTAAAACCCTTGACTAAATCATTTCGGACGCTAAAGTGAACAATTAGGGCCTACCGAAAAACTTTCATAGGCCTACCAGAAATAATCTGGAAAATTCTAAGAATCTGAAATTCGGAAAATAATTGACATCTGTGCACACATATTTATATGTAGCCTATGTATGCATGTATACATGTTTGTTTGTTTGCATGTATGGCTGTATGCATGTATGCATGCATGTATGTATGCATGTATGAATAAAGGTATACATGTATGTATGAGGATACTTCATGTAGCGCCTTTAGGTAACTCACATAATTATAGTAGCGCTACTGTGTCGACTGTCGAGCGCACCCGAACTGATATCAGGACTCTGGAAATTGAGGATTTAGATGTCTTGGGACTGCGTAGAAGTTACAGAAGTATCATGGTATGCTTGCTGCCTAAATTAAAATAAGCTTTACATGATTTTGTTTTACCACAGATTATCGGAAGGCTTACGGTTCAAGAAACTTACAAAAATAGAGTTACGTCCGAGGTGAGCTCCTGATCGCTGTATGTTTGTTTCTTTGTTTCTATGTGCACTTGTTATAGCGCCTCTTCAAGCTTTCTACTCAGAGGCGCTCCCTACTACAGCGCGGACACTGCATTTGTTTCACGCCAAGGCACTGAGAAATTGCGAGTGAAGGACTCGCCCGAAGTCCTTACGCGGCGACTTGAGGTGGATTCGAACCTGCAACCCTCCGGCTGCAAGGCAACGAACATACCCACTACGCCACCGCGTCCCACGTGTGTAGCAGTGTTTAATCTAGCCCGACCCGCTTTGGGAGGGGGAATTCGGGTTTCTGGGGGCGGGGCGAGAAACAGTCCGTTTCGGGCGGGCATTTTCACATTTTTAGCAGACGGCAATCGGAGCCCCGTTGAGACACCGACTACACCAGTACACCTTCCTCTCATTCATCGGCCAGATTCACCTCACCACCTTCTAGTTTGACTTTCGGTCAAAATTTCCTAGAAATCTACCATTTGCGCAACTTTGAAAATCTTTACCTTTTTTAGTCCTCCTCTCAAATTTCCAGATCAATATTTAACCGTAGGCCAAACCACTTACGCGAATATGCATCACAACATGGACCTGTCAAATATTTTCTGGGGAGGGAAACTTGTTGTGTATGTATGTATGTATGTATGTATGTATGTATGTATGTATGTATGTATGTATGTATGTATGTATGTATGTATGTATGTATGTATGTATGTATGTATGTAATGCTATGTATGTATGCATGTAAGCATGTATGTGTGTATGTATGTATGTATGAACGTATGTATGTATGTTAGCATGTATGTATCTATGTGTATGTTTTTATGTATACATGTTAGCATGTATGTATTTGTATGCTTGTATGTACGTAGTACATACTTTTATTTGTATGTGTGTCTGTACAGTGTATGTAGTCCCTACGTGCGTATGAAAGATGAATTATGTATTATGCAGGCATGTGTGCATGGGCTCATCTATATACATGTATGTATGTGTGTGCGTGTGTGTATGTGTATTATGTATGCATATGTTGACGATGATGACGATGAAGATGATGATGATGATGATGATGACGATGAAGATGATGAAGAGTTTTGAAGACGATGACGACGATGATGATGGTGATGATGATGATGATGATGATGATGACGATGACGATGATGAAGACGATGATGACGATGATGTTGATGATGACATTGATTAAGTAGATTGCGATATAAATAGTACATCTTGGACAGCATAAAAGATTGTCCTATTAACCCAACCGATAACTATATAGCCTACATGTAATAATGTTATTATGCCAAATCATCGGCAAGTCAATCTCGAGCGGTTCCGCCATTCTTCGCTTCTCCATCAATAATATTATAATAATTAGTCTTAATTAATTAGCGTCGTCTGGATTATTTTTTTTCTACGATTTCTAATGTCAGGTCTTCAGCCGTGTTGACATTTCGGAAATCCGGAGTGTAAAGGGTGCTTCGAATAACCGCCATCGACTATACACACTTGCCGGCTTCTACAAGGTGAGCGAGAATCTGTTCTGTTCTCAGCCATCCTCGATCCGAGGGTCGGCCGCATCATGTACAATGTTCCTCCAACGCTTCCTGTCCTCCGTCAATCTTATCATTTCTCCCAATGTTCCTTTTTCATGATGCTGTTTGGAGATGTTGAGATGGTAGGTCCCCCAGTTCCTTTCCATCTCGCATTAAGGAAGCCACGCTCCGGATTGCCAGATGTGCCCTCCCTTCGCTGTAGACCTGCCGTTGTCGAGCATACTTTAGCCTAAACAACTTATACCGCCTATAATTATAGGCGTGAGAACTTGTTATAAAATCGCCCCTCCCAAGATTCCACTCGGTGACTCGGAGGCACTTCCGACTACAGCGCGGACACTGAATCGGGGTTTCACGCCGTAGAGCACGAGCAACTGCGAGCGGAAGACTACTTGCTCATGGTGCCTAGGCCTACTTTAGGCTTTCGGTGGATTCGAGCTCGCAACCTTCCTGCTCCAAAGCCCCGAAAATACCCCAACGCTTATATCATAGCTCTTTTGTCAGCATAGTCCGCTTAGCAAACAGTACTGACAATAACATTGGCGAAATGACGATGATTTTTATGAGGATGTTTAAGATTGTCGCATCAAATTATGTGACGTTATGTTAAGCTGAATAATTGACGATATTTTTCAATCACTCAGGATTTAAACATTCAATATAGCGTTGTTTCAGAGGAGAAGGAGAAAAGAAGCAGGAAGAGGAGAAGGTGAAGGAGAAAAAGATGGAGAAGGAGAAGGAAGAGGGGAGGAGAGGTAAGGAAGAACGGTAAGGAAGAGGGGAGGAGAGGTAAGGAAGAAGGGTAGGGAAGAGAGGAGGATAGGTAAGGGAGAAGGAAGAGAGGAGGATAGGTAAGGGAGAAGGAGAAGAAAGTAGAGTCGGAGAAGGAGAAGGAGAAGGAGAAGGAGAAGGAGAAGGAGAAGGAGGAAGAGAGGAGGATAGGTAAGGGAGAAGGAGAAGGAAGTAGAGTAGGAGAAGGATAAGGAGAAAGAAGAGGAGGCTGTCTGTCATTAAGGACATTACAAGGTCATCGATTATGGTTGGCAGATTTTCTTCTCCGTCTCTTCATTTTCTTCTTCATCTTCTTCTTCGTCTTCTTCTTCTTGACAGGGAAAGACGGTGGCCATAAAGACCATTCAACGCGATTCAGTCGATGTTTACCAGTCGGCGATTTACAATGAACTAAAGCAAGTACGACTGTCCACATTTTCTGAATAGGTTGACACTCTTCTTCGTCAGTCAGTAAGTCAATTCATCGGTCTCGCCCTCCTCCTCCTCATTTATGCAGACTGGGGACTGGCACTATCAGAGAACGATCGATGGCGGAATTACCATGAATGCAACATTTGAGTTCGGCTCCTTTTTAAAATGGCCAACAATGCTGAGTACTTGACAACGTTACTCTTGGGGCGACAATAAGTAATGTTCACATTTCTTTTCAATCATCTTAGTACGACTATTGTATCAACTTTCAAATTCTTTTCAGCCATTGTCAGCACGGGCGAATCTGGAAGCCATGATATGTCTATGATGCTCCTTTCTTACGTCATTTATTGCCCTTTTCCTACGTGTTTTTTTTGTGTGACTGAAGTTGGTAATTTGAAGGCGCGCTATATGAAAGAAATTTCTTTGTGCTTATTGGGATCGGATCATTTAGTTTTGTTGCGGTCTTTTTTATACGATTATCTCAATAGTCACAAGATTGTTGTTCAATTGTTGTCCGACTTTCGATTGTCATCTCAACTTTTCCCTCGTGATTTGATCACATATAGGTGACTATGAAAGTCTTAGTAAACAATGCAAGTCACTGGGGGACCATGCGAGTAATTATAGACACTGCAAGTCATAGGATAGAGTGTGAGTAGTTGGGGAAAATGCAAGTGACAATGTAAGTGACAGGAGACAAAATGTAAGTCGAAGGAGACTATGCAAATCTTAGGAGACAATGTAAGTCATATGAGACCAAGTGGGTAATTTCAGACGATGTAAGTCATGGTAGAGGTATTACAATGAGGTCACTTACTTGTCAGGCTCTCTGTAAATGGCCAAATGCATGCATGCAACGTCAGTGAGGTAGAGCCCACGTCGCATCTGTCTTTGGTTTTGCCGCTCCGTATAATTATGCAGTTACTTGCCTTCAGTCGATTATGATCCAGTTCTGAGACAGTGAATATGTTTGTATTGATGCTTTCTTTGTGCTGCATGAAAACAAAACAGTTGTTCTACATCAATCACGAAAACGTTAATCCCTTCATCGGAGTCTGTGCAGAGGCGCCGAATGTCTGCGTGCTTATGCTGTACGCCGATAGAGGGAGTCTACAGGATGTACTCGCTGATACAAAGTACGACATCAACTGGGATTTCAGAGCCTGTCTTGCAACAGATATCGTCAAGGTAAGTTGGCGTCTTCACTTCAACTGCGTAGGACGACGACGACGACGACGATCATTTTAGTGCATCATGGACCATCTCTCTCTCCAGTCACAGTTACACCAGAGTATGCGCCAGATCTCTATAATTGTTAGGGATATGCTTATTGCTTAAAATTAACTTACCTTAGAGTCCTTACTCCTTCCAACTGTGCAGGACTTCACATCGGGCAACGCAGCTTCTCCATTCTTCTCTGTCCATTGTCACCTCGGCAGCGTCCTACCACGTCATCTCTATACTGCAGAATCTGTAGAATCAGCTGTCAGGTGATAAGCAACTGAGCGGACTGATAACACCCAGAAAGAGAACGGGTCTAGGACTTTACCCCCCGGCCCATTACCCCCCTGCCATTACCCCCCTGCCATTACCCCCCGACCATTACCCCCCGTAGGACATTACCCCCCTGCCATTACCCCCCGGTTGTTTGCATTTAGGTCCAGTGTATGTATGTATGTATGTATGTATGTATGTATGTATGTATGTATGTATGTATGTATGTATGTATGTATGCATGCATGTATGTATGTATGTATGTATGTATGTATGTATGTATGTATGTATGTATGTATGTGAGCATGCAATTATGCATTCATACATACTTACATACATACATACCTACATACATACATACTTTTATACATGTGTTCATACAAACTTACATACATGCATACTTACATACATACTTACATACATACATATACATACATTCTTATATACATGCATACTTATATACATACTTACATACATACATATACGCGCATACATACTTATATACATGCATACTTACACACATGCATACTTACATGCATACTTACTTACATACATACATATACATACTCATATACATGCATACTTACATACATACTTATACACACATACATCCATACTTATACACACATACATATATACATACATACATACATACATACATACATACATACATACATACATACATACATACATACATACATACATACATACATACATACATACATACATACATACATAAATACATACATACATACATACATACATACAAACATACACTCGACCTAAATGTAAACGACCGGGGGGTAATGGCAGGGGGTAATGTCCTACGGGGGGTAATGGTCGGGGGGTAATGGCAGGGGGGTAATGGCGGGGGGGGTAATGGACCGGGGGGTAATGTCCGGATACCAAGAGAACACATAATAAAATTATAATTATTATAACATGCGACCTGTTACAGTACTATAACTATTGGCATGTTCGCTTCAAGACAGGACACCCATAATGAGCAAGGTATTGTCATGTCCATTCGCTAAACTATCTGTCATTCTGGTGATTGTAGGGCATGGAGTACTTGCACGAGAGTCCAATTGGTGAGCACGGCCATCTGACGAGCTCAAACTGCGTCGTTGACAACAATTGGGAATGTCGGATCACGGATTACGGACTGAAGCAATTCAAGCAACCGAAGAATCAGGAGACTGGCATCTTCAAATTGAACTCTGGTATACATTTATTAGTAAAGCTGATCCATCCATCTACCCATCCATCCATCCATCTGTTCATGCATCGATCCATCCATCCATCCACCCAACAAAACCTTCATCAGTCCATCCATCCAACCATCTTCCCATCTATCCATCCGTTCACCCACCCATCCATCACTTATCCATCTATCCATCCGTCAAACCTCCATTCATCATCCATCCATCCCGCCATCCGTCCATCTGTTAATCCAAAGCTGCTTGCATCCAATCCATACACAGAATTGTCCTCTTGATTTCTTCTGAAATGTTTCTGCTCGGATCGTTTAGATCTGCTGTGGACTGCGCCTGAAATCCTAAGGAAACCAGATACCGACCCAGACCGAGTATACGGAACAAAGGAAGGCGACGTCTATTCTTTTGGAATCATAGTCTCTGAAATAATAACAAAGGAATTGCCCTACCAGACAATGACGGAGCCCATGACATCAGAAGGTAATCAACTTATAATAGGCAGCCCTTTTGGGAAAATTTAATTTTTAAGGGACTGTTGGAAGATGCATCAATACCATTATATGGATGTGCACACACACACACCACACACACACACACACACACACACAAACATATATATAATAATATAATATGTATATATACAAGGTGGCTAAATAGAAAAACTGTCCCACCAAAAAAGAAATTGCTCAGCAATCAGTAGAGATTTTCTATTAAATGTCAGATTCTATAAAGAACAAATTTTCCAACAATTCCTGAAGTTTTCACATAAAACTTTTAATTTTTTAAGTAACGAAACTTCCTTAGTGCTATTTTCATTGATTGTTTAGAAATCTTTCCTCAATAAATTCGAGTGTTTTTTGCATGAAAAATCTAAATTGTTCGAGGAGAAACTGGGTTTTTACCCGTTGTACATTTATTACTGAGCCACCCTGTATATGATATATGGATGTAAACAGATCCAGATTATTATTCGTGAACATATAATTATTTGTTAACTAATAAGTAATCACGATGTAATTCTAAATGCAAGATGGTGTATAATGTTGAAGGTTTTTTCTCGTCGTCACAAGAACAATTCTGTGTGCAACTGACAATCTGACATCAACGTAATAATTGGTGACAATCTATATAAATAAAAATGAAACTTTCCAACAGTGCGGTCACAATCACGCCAAAACTTACGCACCGATTGTTGTGAAAATTTACCAAAACCTTCCATTCCAATAGCACAAGGTCAGAACGTTTTTTTTCCGAAAAAAACCCAATCGTTTCCACAAAAAGTGAACTTTGCAATCCGTTCGACCGCCATTTGCAAATTCAACAAAACAGCAGGGCTGCCAGATTTCAGACACAGCAGACGAAACATCAATGAGGTCGCGTACTGTGACGTAATAAGCTAGTCGCAAATTAATTTTCGAAAGCGGCGGGGGAGGTCTTTTCTGCCACAGCAAAGCGTGGCTGGGTACAGCTAGTTAATAATAAAATTCAAGTTATCATAATTGTTTACGAACCGTGTAGTAGCCTATGTACCCGTTTGCTGCAGGTTGCATATTAATCTTAAAAATACGGTTAGACTTATTATAATAGTGTTATTACCATTTGCGTCAGCTGCGAGTCGTGTCTCGCTCTCTGTCTTCCGCTTCCGCTTCTACCTTAGTTCATGCTTTCATTGCAAATCGACTGGATTACTGTTCTCTCTACTTTGGCTTTCCTCAGGTTCGGTTGCGTGGTCTGGAGGGGTCCATGCAGCGGGCGGCTGCACGCTTGGTGGGTGGTGTCCCTAAGTTTGGTCATATCTCGGACTACATTCGTGATGTCCTACATTGGTATCCCGTTCAGTCTCGCATCCACTTCAGGGTTATTTCCTTTGCTTGGCGCTGCGTCCTGGGAACAGCACCTCTTTATCTTCGTGAGTTGGCTGGTCGCGTACTGAGAAGAGACTTACTACTGGACATCGTGATAGCAGAAGATGGAGAACTGTCATGGGGGGAGGGGTAGAACAGAGGGCATGGGAACGAGTGAAGGACTCCGTCGGATCCTACTGGATCTGGATCTGGATCCGGATCTGGATATGGATCTGGATCCAGGATAATGATGGAAGATGTGGAGGAGATGAACCAATTGAACGTTGGAAGCTGTCCCAGGGTGGAACAAATTCTGTAAGTATTGTCTCGTGTCGGTCGCTGTTTGCGCTTCATGTCTTTTTTTCTGATATATTTCTGTCCAGAGGTCGTTCGTTCATTAACAGAAGACAAAGGACTTCGACCTGTTCTTCCGACGACTGACGATCCGATCGCTTCGAAGTGGAACGTACTTGCCACAATCTGCTGGGACGAGGTACCGCAACTGAGGCCGACCTTCAAGATGGTCCGAGGAAAATTGAGACAGATCGTTGGAGGAAAGTAGGTACAGATCGATACAGATCGATACAAATCGATAGATCAAGCTACGTCATCCAGTTTGTATTGTATTGCCTCTGTATTGTTTTGTATCACAGTGCACACCAATCAGAGGCGCTCCCACTACCATAGACCCATGGTAATAATAAAAGAATGTAGTTTTGCGATAAAGAAACAATGTTTGCTTAAGGTGCCAGTTAGTAAGGAAGAGGGTATCAGTGGAGAGCTGATTGCAAAGTGTTGGGGCCAATGAAGGCTCATGCTCTGGTTTTAGCCAAAGCAGTCCTTGCCAGTCGTGCAACAAGGAGGTCATAAGTAAGTAAATAAGTAAGTATGTGCTTTATTGAACCGCCTGCAAACGCACTGCATGTCTGTCACTTCGTATCTTTAGAAACGTTATAATTAATTAGCACAGAGGTAACAAGACTCCTCCAAGAATTTACCTGAATCTGATTAAGTTAGACGGTAAAGAAGGTAAGCTTATTATACTAGACATGTCTTACCGTCTCTACATGTATATGCTCAATAGATGATTCACAGAGGCTATAAAAGCCCTGACACACATGCATGCTAACACAATTATAGTAGCTTAACTGCAGTCTAAAACATGCATGTCATAACATGATCGTTAACCAAAACTGAAATCATTAAGCTAAAACGCAATTTTCTGAAACAAGCGCAAAGCACCGGTTTTATTCACGAGACCCCTATTGATGCATGTATTAGTCATCCTATTATGTATACATAATATTATATATAGGCTTATACAATACATGTATTAGCCATCCTATTATGTATGCAAAATATTATATACACACGTATTAGCCATCCTATTGTGTATACATAATAATTATATATTTATGTATTAGCCATCCTATTATGCATACATAATATTTTAAACATGTATTAACCATTCTATTATGCATACATAATATTATATAATTCATTATGCATACATAATATTATATATACATGTATTAGCCATCCTATTATGCATACATAATATTATATATACATGTATTATCCATCCTATTATGCATACATAATATTATATATACATGTATTAGCCATCCTATTGTGTATACATAATATTATATATTCATGTATTAGCCATCCTATTATATGCATAATATTATATATATACATGTATTAGCCATCCTATTATGCATACATAATATTATATATTCATGTATTAGCCATCCTATTATAATTATGCACGGCTTGCACCACTGGTCCGTATAATAAGGCAAGTCGTCTGTAATTCTGTGGCAGAGTGCCGAACCTAATGCATCGGATGCAGGCGTTGTTTCATGATGGACTGAAGCAAAAGCAGACTGAAATCGAAACAGAACGCAGGAAATCGAAAACCATCTTCTACAATCTACTTCCAAAGTTGGTATTTTTATTATTATTATCCAGTCTTCTGCGACTTATCCTCCATTAATCCCATACACTTATTTGCTGGAGGCTCCGGAGCAATAAAAAATTGATATATTGACCGAATTTGTATCAAGGCTTCCCAATCACTCTATGCGATACGTGTCCTTGTAGCTTATGGCCTCTGCGGGACGCACTTAGGGGCCTACATGATGTAGTTCGGTCCACCACCTTGGCACGCCTTCTGTATGCTTCCCCTGCATGGTCTGGCTTTGCAAATTCTGGTCAGCGGGCGCGTCTTAACGCAATAATACGGAAAATGGTGCGTCTCAACTTTCTGCCTGCCGACCAGAAGTCCTTCGATGACCTCTGTGGTCATGCTGATTCCACCCTCTTCTCTGCTATACTTTGCAATTCAAGCCATGTCTTAGGTCCTCTATTGCCCCCCCCCCCCCCCATTAAGCTATAGTGGATTAAATTATTAAATTATAATGGGTAAATTATAATGGATCACAGTGTGAAATATCAGATTATAGTAAAGCAGATAAGAATTATGATATTTCCTGGCACAAATCGGCGTTGATTCCATTCCGTGTGCCATATCTTCTATGGCGCTCTACTGATTTTAGGTCTGTGGCGGATGACGTCATGGCAGGAAATGACGTTATGTCGAAGAGAATCGCATCCGTGACGATCTGCATGTGCGAAACGACCGGCATCTTAGCAGCCAAGGGTCTCACACCTGTCCAGGTATGTGCACTCTTCTACTGCTTAGGCCTACACCTTACATGCTTCAATAGGCTCTAATAAATAAATATCAGTCTGATTCATAGGATGTCTCTCTATCTCTGGGCATTATCTGTCTATAGATATCTATCTATGTGTGTCTGTTTCTGTCGTTTTCTCTATCTATCTCTGTATCTGTCTTTGTCCTTGTCCCGTCCCTATCTGTCTCTTTGTCTGTGTCTGTCCGTCTGCCCGTCTGTCTGTCTGTCTCCCTGTCTCCATCTTTCTCTCTTTCTCTCTATCTCTCTTTCCATCTCTCTGCTTCTCTGTATCTATGTCTGTCCGTCTGTCTGTCTGTCTGTCTGTCTGTCTGTCTGTCTGTCTGTCTGTCTGTCTGTCTGTCTCCCTGTCTCCATCTTTCTCTCTATCTCTCTTTCCATCTCTCTGTTTTTCTATATCTATATCTGTCTGTCTGTCTGTCTATGTCTGTCTGTCTGTGTCTGACTGTCTGTCTCTCGGTCTCTGTATCTCTGTGAAGGACTGCTCTTCTAGATATCGGTCTTATTCCGACGAGTTTCTCATGATTGCAATAGAAGCGACAACGACTACGACAATGAGGTGGACAATTATAGTAATGATGATGAGAATAAAGAGCGGGACAATGAGGACGACAGTGATGATAATGGTGATGATAATGGTGATTGCTGTTCCTGCTGACAGGGATCATTTCTGTTACTATTATTTTTTTTGCTCCGAGGTACATATGATTCTTCAGGGACTTATACCCTAATTACTAAAATAAAAACATCTGAAACGGCACCTAGTCGTCGTTGAAGTCCAGTGCAGGAAAAGAGCCGCGGATTATTATTATTATTACATCTATTATAAATCATTTATTACCTTTAACAAAAGTTCCGAAGAATGATTATCACTACAATGGTTCTATTATTATTACGTTTCTTAAAATTATTATTATTATTTTTTTTTATTCTCTTCGGCCTAACTTTATTTTATTATTATCATTATTATTATTATTAGGCCTATTATTATTATTAAACTATATTTTTATATTTTATTATTATTATTTTTTTTGAATTGAGCCTAACTTTATATTTCACAAAACGTTCAACTTTCTATTATTATTATTATTTTATTATTATTATTATTATTATTATTATTATTATTATTATTATTATTATTACTATTACTATTATTATTATTATTATTATTATAACATTTCATTTAACAGATGGGTCCGGAATTAGTCAGGCCTCGTCTTCAGGGTTTGAACAGAAAGAGCCTCGGAAGGCCACGGCATTAAAGCGCTGGATTGAAATCGACAAACGCTGGAAGAGAAAGCAAGTTTCTCTAGACTCCCTTGAAAATTCGGAAATACGCCTTCCTAAATCTTTGAGGAAAACAAGACCGCTTTCGTTGATTGGACCAAGGGTCTCGAAGGCCAGCGGCACAAATAAGTAGGTTTTGGACAGTTCACTGTACTTCGCATTCTTTCTGGTGGCAGCCAGCTCAGCCGCCGCTCCAGCTGCGCCCGATGTTGAGCTAAGGTAAGATGGAGCCACGGTGTCCGTCACTGTGACATCCCAGACGAGACTACGGCCTCCGCTCCAAGGAATTAGAGTCATCCCATCGGGACGCTTTCCGTCCGACCTCAGCAAACCGGATGGCTCTTTAATGTTGGGGACGCCGGCACGAGTCAGACTGCGACTAATCAGGCCGTTCAGGACGGCGTGTCTGGCGATCCTGCCCGGACCAAGACCACAGGACAGGCCATGGGAGCCATCTGCAGTCACCACCGCCCCACAAGGACATGCGTGTGGCTCGCATAAACCCACCCCAAGGCGGAGGCTTACAGCTATCCTCACCGCTTCGTCGTCCAGCCGCAAACCACACGATGATATTGGCAGCGCAAACAACCAGTCGCCGCTATGAGGCGCAGCGACAGCTCTAAGGCGAGCTTGATGGTAGGCGTCAGTGTGGATGGTGAGCAGTGATTCGACCACCTTGATGACAAGCGGTGTGTCCCAGTGCGATTGTTTGTGGGCCACGCTCTCGTCTGGCGGTGTGATGCCGCTTGCTTCGCACCAACGTCGCGTCATTTCTTCCACACATAAGTCGGTGTCAGACTGATTTGAACCCAGCATGGAGGATTGAAGGTCGCGGGTGCCTGCAGCAGAAGCCAGAAAGGCAGGGAGTGCAAGCGAAGCCACCCGACGAATTCCCAATCCACCCATCTTCACGGGCAAAGAAGCCTGTAGCCATTGGTCGTTCGATAAGGCGATGTTGAAGACTGTACTTAATCCGTTTCGAAGAATTGCGTCGAATCTGTCCAACAAAACGTGACCTGTACACGGGCAACATCTTAATGTGTAAACCAATCTCTGTGAGCTGAGTGAGAATCTGAGGAGGGTCAAAGCATCATGTTTGGCAATTAACTCTAATCTGCTTATTGCCAACTCCAGTTCTGTGCATCTGTCCTCCAGACATTTTGTCAATGCTTCACTGGTGGACAATGGCGCACCTAGCAAACAGGCTTTCTCTGGTGGTGTGACGGTGAAATTATTGAAGATACTGTCGGAGAGGTGCATGTCATGGCGATGGATGATTTCACATTTTTCCTCGTTAAGTTGCAATCCAAGATGCTCACATCGCTCCTTTAGTAACATCACGTCTTCTGCCACAGTGGCTGCTTCTCCTCCAAGAGATTATTATTATTATTATTATTATTATTATTATTATTATTATTATATTATATTATATTATTATTATTATTATTATTATTATTATTATTATTATTATTAATCAAAGGTGTGCCAAACAATAACCGGAGATATTACTGATGTCGTTGTTATTATTATTATTATTATTATTATTATTATTATTAATCAAAGGTGTGCCAAACAATAACCGGAGATATTACTAATGTCGTTATTATTATTATTATTATTATTATTATTATTATTATTATTATTATTATTATTATTATTATTATTATTATTATTATTATTTTTATTATTATTCTTATTATTATTATTATTATCATTATTATTATTATTATTATTATTATTATTATTATTATTATTATTATTATTATTATTATTATTATTAATATCTTCAAGAAAACATATCAATAACAGGAAATACAAAAACTAAAAACATACATAAATAAATACATACATACATACATACATACATACATACATACATACATACATACATACATACATACATACATACATACATACATACATACATACATACATACATACATACATACATACATACATACATACATACATTCATGTACATACATACATACATACATACATACATACATACATACATACATACATACATACATACATACATACATACATACATACATACATACATACATACATACATACATTATTATTATTGTTATTATTATTATACTATATTTTTATATTTTATTATTATTATTATTAAACTATATTTTTATATTTTATTATTATTATTATTATAACCTAACCCTGCTGATGATGATAATGACGATGACGATAACGATCATAACAACGATAATGATGACAGAACTTAGTGATGATGATGTATCTTCATAGTTGACGGAAATGCTCACGTCGCTCTATCGCACCTATGATGTCATCATACGGAAATACAACGCCACGCAAGTAAGCACGTTCATCATTTCGTTATATTCCGTTGCATCGGTTCTACATGGATGCGAGAGCCCATCAGTAGTGACTTGTCCAATCCTATCCGTGGATAGATGACCTAATGAACTAAACATCACTGCCTTTTGGTAAATGATTGGACGTGGTGCAGATGTTAAATGTCTAGATAAAAAGTAAAATACTAATTATAATACGTATGTGCATGGTACGGGATACAATGATACATACGATTTCATACATACATGCATACACAAACATAAATGCATGCATGCATGCATGCATATATACATACATACATACATACATACATACATACATACATACATACATACAACGTCATACATACATACATACATACATACATACAAACATACATACATACATACATACATACATACATACATACATACATACATACATACATACATACATACATGTCTATAATTACAATCAGACGGACCTTACAAATGCTAGTCTTTTATAGCGCCTTTTCAAAGTCGACATAAATATATCTCTATAGATTCCGTCCCAGCCTGCTTGCACACGTATGCGGTTACATACTAAAGTGAGTGTTGTGTTATATAATAAAATTATTGTGCGCTGTAGTTGAGTTCGATTGGTACAAGTGAGCTGATGCTGTTGGGCTGTGGTCTGCCTCAAGTGACTGACAAACACGCGGAAGACATCTGCGAACTGAGTCTGGATCTAATGAGAGAGGCTGCAGCCTTCCAGTCGCATCTCTCTCACAAACTAACCACCGACCTCAAGATCTCCGTTCATACAGGTACTACGCTAATAATATTATTATTTACACAGTGCTGCCATTTACGGTAATTCCGGTGCTTTCATGCACTACTCAGTGACAGTAATATAATTGACATTGACCTGTGATATACGGTAATGCTGACTGTACAGGTACCACCGTACATGCGTGCCAGCATATATTTTTTGTGGGGGTCGGATGGGTTGGGGAAAACACGCGTTCGCGGTGATTTTTTTGTCCTAACAAGATCTGGAAAAAATGCAAAGCAGAAATTGAAGAACCATTGAGGCTTCCAATTGTAAATTTCTCCGCACTGTTCCTTAAGAACCTATACTTATGTTTTATTTAGCCGTGGTTGGGCCGGGAGCGCTTCTGTGTAGCCTACCTTGAAGAGGCGCTATATAAATTTCCGAAATAAATAAATCCAGCTCATCCACAATCCATACTACATGTAAGTAGTGTGGACTGTAGAGGTTAGTCTTAAATCTTTGCGCTTGAGTGGACTTAACAATTTTTTTAAAATAACTTAAATAAGCCCTTCAATAATATTGGTCTTTGACGTCTGTCTGTCACTACGTGTGTGCGTTCTGATATCCATAGGTGACGTGATAGCAGCTGTAATAGGTGATGTCGTCACGAGGTACTACATCATCGGTGACACTGCCCGCGCTCTGACTGATCTGCACAGCACCAGAAAAAAGGGTCGGTTTATATACATATTCAAAGCATGTATGCATGGATGTATGTATGTATGTATGTATGTATGTATGTATGTATGTATGTATGTATGTATGTATGTATGCCTCAGCCATAAAATTGTGTAGCATCCAACCAAGGCCGTAGCCAGGATTTGATTTCCGGGGTGTTTCTTCGGGGGAGAATACCGTATCTGACGACCTTTTTTATTCATGGTTTTTGCATTATTTTTAATCGAGAAAATTTCTGACGACCTTTTTTGTCGTCGGAAACGGTTTTCTTACCACCTCTCGCCTAAATTCATTTTTGTGCATTATTTTTAGTCGAGAAAATTTCTGACGACCTTTTTTGTCGTCGGAAACGGTTTTCTTACCATTTTTCGCCTAAATTCATGTTTTTTTTTCATTATGTGCTACTGAATGTATTCTATTATTTTTTACATTTTTCATTTCGGGGGTGTTCAAACACCCAAGACCATAGGCGTGCGGGAGATTTCAGCAGTCGGGAGGGCAAAGATTGAACTTCTGCCCGAAAAATACATCCGTGAAAAAGTTGACGACCTTTTTTACCTTTTTTTAGTCGTTCGGGTATGTGTTTTTCCCTAAAAAACCTGACTTGCCCGAAAGTTGACGACCTTTTTTTTAGTCGTTCGGGTCTGTGTTTGCCCGAAAAACCTGACTTGCCCGAAAGTTGACGACCTTTTTTTTAGCCGTTCGGGGGTTTTTTGCCCGAAAAAGCCACCAAACTTGCCCGAATTTGGGGGGGGGGCATTTGCCTCCCCCCTGCACCCGCGCCTCGTACGCTTATGCCCAAGACACCCCTAGCTACGACCTTGCATCCAACACAACAGAGTCGTATAATATTTATTACCTTTGTTTGCTGCACTTTCAGATTTAGGAATTCGTATCAGTGAGACAACTTATGATCTGGTCAGTAAGAATAGCAACTACGCCTTTGAACATGGCGAAAATCTTACCCTGAAGGTAGGCTAAACTACGATAAATGACCATATTACTAACATTAATCCCCTTTTTTTAAAATTTCGCGCACTTTGTGCATTGCCTACTACGCTATGTACCCCAGGGATTAGCATTGAGCATAGACCGCGTTGCCTGTGCGCTAGGCCTACGTGGGTGCGGCGGCCAAGCGTCGGGGACTTCTAGTTTTCTTTTCTTCGCCTTGTTTAGCCTACTGGTGAAAAGTTTCTTTCCTTGGATGGGTTTAACGTCAATTACAGCAGGCTTGTGTGGAAAGTGCCTCTGATTGGTCTTATAGGCTATCTCACAGCGATGCTATATAAAATTCTCAGTAGGCCCTATCTGATGGTAAGATAACTAATCTAAGTGAACACCGTCTGTTTATGCTTGCGCGCATACATCTTAACTTTTATGAGGCGCATTTTTGGAAGCCATCAAAGCGCTATTACTATAAATATTACTTGATGTATAAATATTTTATTATATTTTTCATTATAGCCCATTTCATGCTTTATTATATAAATATGATTTATTCTGCCTATTCGAGTATTTCGTGTCCAACTACATGTATTTCCAGGCTCCTTCTACTCTGAAGACCTTCTGGCTTTTCCGAAAGTCGGAGGCTCGTAAGTCTCGTCCGTCCGTTCCGAAGAAGAAGAAGA